>CM057801.1:6558343-6968035 GCA_030145905.1 Populus davidiana | reverse complement strand
CAACAGTTGGTTTGAAAGATATGCTCAATACCTTAAAACTGGATAGTCAGTAATTTCATGCCAAAAATATGAACTTTGCATACCATGTATTTTACTTAAATCATCGCAGGTATTAGAATAATTCATTGAAGATTCCTATTTATGATTATCATAACATTTTCCTTGGGGTCTTTACCCCATTTCCAACCCCATAACATAGTTATGCATGAGTTTGTATCAGCATTAAACTTTTCTCACGCAAGGGTCATGCAATAACTTATTTTAAATTTCCTCCTATTTTTTAAATAATATCACTCAAGATTGAAAATTTTATTCCTTCCGATAATTATCATGCGCGATTAGGAGGTTTACACAATTTATCCTTATTTAATATTTTGCATATAGATTTATTTTTTTTTATCTCACCTGACATTTAAATTAACCACTCAGAAGTGTTCATTCTGATACCCCTAATAATATTTCTCTTTATTTTATCATTTTTAATTAGTACTATCAACATCCGTAGGTTGACTTTTAAGATATCCTAACATTTTATTTAATATTTTTCCTTATCAAGTCTTTTTTATCAAATTTTCATCATGTTTCTCAATTATCTTATTTGTGATTTATCGGGACTTTACATACATACAGATTGGGCTTATTTTTTTAATGTATACTTTTATATTAATAGACATAACTTTTTATTCGACTGTTGGATCAAGCTAAACTTTTATTGAAAGGTTATAAAGGCCTTTTTTTACTATAGGATTAGAATTTTATAATGATTAGACATCGGGAAGACTTTGTGATAAAGCCCAATGTTACTGTTTGAGATTTACAATATTTTTCCTAGTTGATTTATGATTATTTTTTCTATTTTATTTAGATTTTTTCTATTATTTTTCAACTTTATTTATGATGTTTTATCTGGTATAAATATTGTTATTTAGCTTGTAATTAAGAATATGGATTGATTATTCAAAAATAAAACTTGTGTGTGAGTTTCTCTTACTCTTAGTTTTTCATAAAACTTTCAAAATTTATCAAAGATTACTTTTTTGTGTCATTCATCCTTATACCTTCAGTTCTTGGTTCGTTATAATCAACAGGTCATGGTTTTCAACCTTATACATTTGGTTCTTGATTCATTATAATCAATGATTCTAGGTTTTCAATCTTATACATTTGATTCTTGATTAGTTATAATCAATGGATCAAAGTTTTCATTCGATAAATATGGTTCTTTGGTTTAAGTGATCATTGAATCAAGTTTTTTTTTAACTTGATTATAGCTTTTTTGGGTTGTGTTCAATCTTGATCATGGGTTCTAAGGTTATTACTCTCTAAGTATGCATCAGTTAGTATAATAGCTTAACTCTAAAATCAAGTTTCATCTATCTATTTTTAAATTCAGTTTACTTTGTGTCTTAAGTCTTGTTTTTCATTATTAGGTTTTTCATTTTGTTTTTAACCTAATTCTAGTTTCTTTATGTTCTTGATTTGAGCTTTATCCTAGTTTTTTTAGTTTTTGATTTCATCGATAAAAAGAAAGAAAGAAATAGTCTAACAATTGTAGTATTCCACCAATACATACATACATGCATACATACATACATACATACATACATACATACATATATATATATATATATATATATATAGGAAAAAATCAAATTGCAAAAATCAAGTTGATTAAAATTGTTTTGTTAAATTAGGTAGCCTTGGCAAAATCTCATATAAAAATAGATTTTATTAAGTTATCTTATGTTGAATTTAGGTTTATTTTAGCTTTGATTTTGGGTTTTGTTTATTTATTCTTGAATTTATTTTTGTTCTCTGGATTGTCTTGTCTTTTTTTATTCATTGGTTGAACTTCAAAAGTTGAAAGTTTTTGATAAATGTTTTTTTAGTTCAATAAAAAACCGAAGAGATGAGTTAAGAATGGTAAAAAACAAGATAATGTGATAATAATATTGAGAAAAGTCAAATAAAGAATGAAACATGAGTGAAGTGATATATCTTTGAGTACAAACACATAAGGAAGCGTATGTGATTTATTAGTAACATCTTTTACACCTTTTAATTATATCTTTCAAAAGTGAGTTAACATTTAAATAAGATGATAATTCATTATCAAATTCTTTTGATCAATTATATTGGTCAATTGAACTTTTTACAAGATTAAGAACTAAAAAGATTAAAGAGACACTTAATGGGTTAATTCAAGATACTTGGCCTTATTTCCTAGAAAAAATTATGAATTCAACTTGTTTTTCTATTTACATGCATATTGAAATATGTGGTTTTATGTTAATGCGAATAAGTTTTGGTTCGACTGTTGGATCAAGTTAAAATTTTATTAGAAGATTTTAAAGATTTTATTTCTACAGAGTTAAAATTTCATAGTGATCAAACATCAAGAAATTTTTATGATAAAGCTCGTATGTTACTATTCAAGATTTGCAATATTTCCTTAGGTGTTTTAGAATTATTTTTTCTATTTGATTTAAAACTCTTTTATTACTTTTCCAAAATGTTTTTAAAAAAGTTTACTTAGTATAAATAGAGTTATTTAGATTAATTTAGATATAAAAATACATTATTCAAAGATAAAATCTATATATTAAAGAGTTTGCTTTTGATTAGATCATAGTTTTTTTACTTGATTTTAATTTTTTGAGGTTGTGTTTAATTAAGTAATTTTGTATTTTATATATTGAAAATGAATATTTTTGAAATATTATAAATAACTAAAATTTTAAGAGAAATTATTTTAGCAAATCTTGATTATTTTTTGCATATATATATATTATATAAATTCTATTTAAAACTTAAATTAATATCCTCAAATATTAAAATAAAAATAAAAATTTAAGCTTATAAATTCACATGTTACAAAAAACAGCATGTGAAATCAAAATCGATCAACACCGTAAACCGCAATTTTGGGAGTCCCAAGGAAATATTGCACTCGCGGACACCATTCAGTTTGCTTCGGCGATTAGGGAAGCCAAACCTGAATTTGAAAGTAATGATTTGGTTGTTTTGATCCCGCAATCGAAACCCTTATCGGCCGCAGAGGTTTTGGCACCCAATATGTCTAAAAATGTTGTTGGGAATTTGGTTTTGGTATTTGTAGCGTTTCATTTAGAAACATTTAAGATTGCGAATCCGAGGATTAAGGCGTTTAGGTATGACCCATATTAATGGAAGTTGTTTTTGGAGGAGTATGATCATAAGGGAATGGAGGAGGTGACGAAAAAGGCGATATAGAGAGTATCCAAGGGATTGAGCGAGATATTGGGGGTTTTTCTGAGGACAATAGGAAGGCAAGGGAATCCGAGGATATTGGAGAGGTTGAAAAGGAAGATGAGAGATAAAGGTTTTGATTATACGGTTGTTTTGATGTATTAGTGCGTTTAGGATTTCATTTTTTGAGGATTCGGTTGATGCTTGAATTCAAATTGCTTGTCCTATTGTTTCTATTGACTGAGAAGCCATTGTTGACGCCTTTTGAGGCGGAGACTGCGCTTGGGGATTTGGCTGATTGGTGGAGAACAGTTTGGTGGGAAAAGTGACGGATCTTGTTGTGGGTGTGACAATGGAGATACAAAGGGTTTGGAGGAAGATTATGGTGGGGAGTATCCCATGGATTACTGTGCTCAGGATGGTGGGGAATGGAATTCTTCTTATATGAAGAAAGCAACCCGCCCTGTACGAAGAAATGTTGTGTCTTCTATTGGCAATGTTGCTGCTACATAACATCACTGGGCCATGAGACTGTAAACTAGTGTGCTGAGATTTCTAACTACAAGTAAGCTGTCAAGTTCTCCCTATGTGTTTAATGTTCTATTGCTAATACTAAATGAAAGTCCATTTGTATCAATTTTTATGATTCATTTGTAGTTTAGAAGCTATCATGGAGGAATTATTGACTTTGGTTTGAGTAAATGATAAAATTGTCAGAAAAAGTTACCCAGAAGTCATAGATCGTTTACATCATGACAACTATTATACAATGAATGTTCTGTATTATGAAGAGATAAATTACCCTAGAGTGATATCTCGATGCTTTTAAGAGATTTCTCATATCTCATTATCATTATTACTATTGTTTTGATCCATGGCACATGCATGAACATAAGAGAGTTTTCAATCGTTAATGCAATTACTTTGAGCATCAACTTATAAGCAGTGGAAAACACAAGTTTGGACAGTCTAGTTCAATTTGGTCACCCAACAAAAACGAGAGCATTAATTAAAATGCAAGTGAATACTGGCGTAGATCTTTGGCATTCTGAAAAGGAGAGTGCTGAAAAAGTACTCAGTGGTGTTTCCATATATTAGCTATTGACTTGAAAACTAGTAGTAGTCATAGATGTTAATTTTGAACAAACTTGGGGATGCTTTGCAGAGCCTGAAATGGGAAACTCACTTTTTTTAATGATAAAGAATTTTCTTGCTATTGATTTTCTTTTTTTAATGATACAAACTTGTTGATTTTGATGTATGGTGGTAATGGAATACAGGGTGAAGGGGCAAAGTCACTGTGAGAGTATCGGACTCGTGACTCGGTAAGTAGTACTATGTTTCTGTTCTTTGTGTTTTTGGAACGTCAGTTGCACTATATGTTTCAGCAGGACAGTGCAAAACGTGTCATGTTATTAACGCAAAAGAATCTTTAGACAAAAATAATTTTGAATGTGAGCATATTGACTCGTAAACTACTTACGTTATGTGAGTTGGGCTACGTTTGCTATCGCAGCAAAAACATGCCATGGCACACGAAGAAGGTGACCATTTCTGAAACAGACGCAGCATGCTCTGTTCGGAGAAATACTGTCTTCTGCTGGCATTACCGTGGTGGTGCATCATAACGCCACCAGGTCATAAGATTGTAAACTAGCGTGCCTAAGAAAGGTGCTCGGATTCTTATTACAATTTATGAGTAAGCGTGTACTATATCCTATTGTTTAATGTTCTGTTGCAAATGCTTTAACCTAGGGAGGTTACTGTGACATTTTCGTTGCTTCAATATGGTTGAGGTGGAGCTGGTTAATATGCATTATCTATTTTATTATTAATTTTTAAATTCAATTAATAATATATTTTTTAAAAAAATAATTAAGGCTATATTTTAATAGTTATATTTTCACATATAAAAAGAAACACTTAAACTCTCATTTGCATCAACTTTATACACTTTCTGTCCAAAACAATCCTGCACCCTCAGCTTGAAAATAAGAGCTATTAGGTTTATTTTGTGAAACATTGGTAAAAACAATCATCTTGTTATTAAGAATGACCCATGGGTCCTAAAGATCTTGTATCTTCGTCATTTTACATCTAAGAACTATGGGCTCCCATGAATACAATCTGACCTCAGAATGCAAAGTTTTCCTGTGATGACTGAACTAAAAGAGTGTGTGTGAATCCAATTGAGTTCATCTTCTTGATTGTTAACATTTTCATCTGTAATGGAACATAGCAAACAGCTCCACCTGCATCTATAGATTACTTGATTGTTCCAACGTTGTTTTCACACCATGGTATTCATGCTTTCATCCCTGTTTCAAATCCATAAAGAAATTTCAGTAGACAAAACCAAGCATAGGTTCAGGTTCACTTAATATCCATCATCGGTGGAAAACTAGCAGATCATGATATATGGCGACTTACATACGTTCATGGCTGGAATCGCACCCTATTTTTCTGCTAAGTCTTTGGTTTCAGTCAGTTGCTGGGTCCTGCACTAACACCAAGATTGTAACTAATGATGTAAGCAATACAATATAACTGATTCAATTGATGGATCATATCAACCAAAATACAGCCACGGGTGCATAGATAACTTTGTTGAATGGAATCCTTAAGGCGGCACAAGGAGACTGATGCAATTTCAGTTCATAGCTTTCAAATATTGCAAGGGAAACCACTGACAAAATGGAAGTCCACGGGTTTCTACATGCAAAGTTTGATGACACTTCATAGTTCATATTTCTAAAAGACACTTCATGATCCTGATCCTATTGCCTGTATCTCCCAAGTTCAAAATTGCTTGTGAATTTTCAAGGCTTCAAGCATTAAGCAATCACCACAACAATCACACAATACCACAACAGCTTAACAAAGTCATAACCGAACAATTACAAGGAAGAATTATCCCTTCCTCATTCATGGATCAAAATTTGACTGAATTTCTAAACTTCAAATAAAAGTTTGGCAACTATTAGAGATTAAAATATAAACCTCCTGGAGCTTCACTGAACAATTTTAAGCTTTTAGGTTGAGATGGTTTTTAACATGGTATCAATGTCTTGCTAACTAAACAGTTACGAGTTCGAATATCATCCTTATTATTTCTTCTAATTAACATACAATAGCACAAGATAGCATGAGTCTATTCAAGTTTGAAACCTAAAAGGATTTCACTTAAGAGGGATGTTAGAAGATAATAAAAAACCATTTCTAAGATTTCACCCAACAACTTAAACTTTAGGTTGGGATGGTTCTTTGATAGTAATATCATATCAAAAAGTAGAATAAATATACTCAGCTCTTCCATTGTCAAAAAATCCTGCATTTATGAAATCAAAAAAAGAACAAAAAGGAGGTTCATTGAACTTGAATTTTGCTTGATCTTAGACAATGAATGACCTTCGGACCATCCCAAGTTTATTGTGATGGCTTGTACAAGTTCCTGTCAAGCCCCCTTTACTCTTGAGATTTTACACCACCTTGCTTTATGACAGGATTCCTCGCCAATTAAGAGGGATTTGTTCAACCATGTGACAGCTAAAAGTATTTTGAAGAAAAACCCGCCACCAAACAAGTAATCAAATCCTTATATCCACCATAAACCCTTACACCTTGTTTGTTCTCAACCACCATTCTCTTCAAATTATAACAAATACTTTGAGGTTTTGAAACAAGTTTAGTACATAATCAGTTTCATCATAATTTCCTACGCTGTCTATTCCTGATCTCATCATTGAGACCACAAACCATTCCAACCAACCTGAAATGTTTCATCAAACTAAAACACACAAACCCACTAAAAACTTTAATTAGCAGGACAGAAAGAATATGTCATGTAAGTGCCCAATGTCCACTGAATGAAACTTTGGTGGCAATTTTGCATAATTCAGTCCATCAAACTTTAATGAAAATCTAGGTTGTTTCCTGGTTAACAATGCAAACAACCTGGACACCATTGCCAGCTTAAATTATGAAAGTTGATTAAGGAGGAGATCCTAGACTTCATTTTGATATCGAGGTCCAAAAGAGAAGATACAAGCAATTTATCATATATTTGTGGTCTCCTTCATTGCTATACTATTAAGTAGATTACTCAAAACTTCCATTTTCTCCACAATATTTCTAAAGCCAATAAACAAATTAGTGCTTCATAAATTCTGCAGAATTCCATTTCCAGTTATTTCACCCTAAACCATATTGGCAACCCTTCTAATTACACTTTAACACCACATGAGAACTCCATTAACATGCCATCTAACATAAGGCCAGTACATTTAACATGAAGCACTCTTCCAAGGAAATCTCACAACAGAAAGCTATTAGAAGATTACCATGTTGATGTATTACTGATACCAAGCCCATTGCACGTAAGTATCATTCCTTTAAATCTGGCAAGATATTCCTGCATTACCATAGCAGAATATCCAGATGAGCATCAATAAATTAAACCTAAAGATGAAATCAACCTGACAAGTATTAATTCTGCCATCTGGAATTGATGTTACCAAAGAATTCTTACCCGCACGGTATACTTATCAATCTCATATATTCCAGTTAAATCATATTCAAATCGTTTAGCTGGATCACTCAACACTGCAGAAGAAAATATGAGTATGAAACAAGCAGAAGTAATCAAAGTGAAGACACACCACTCTGTGGAACCTTTGAACATTGCTACTGCATCATCTATTGCTATAGCATTTAACTTGAGAAATTATCAGATTCATAGATTTGTTTAAGCCAAAAGGGGTATGTGGTTTGAAAATAGGATGTCAATTACTTTCTGCATAGTTTTCTGTGTAACAGATAACAAGCTCTGCTTCCTTAGAAAGGAGGAGATCCAAAGCAAGAAATGCATAAATTACTGTGTATGCAAACCCCCGGGTGTGAGTGCACATTTCTCTCCTTGAAGTAGGAGAGGATATACACCACACATAGTGTGTGTGTGTGTGAAGGCACATCTCTCTCTCTCTCTCTCTCTATGATGCACATGTGTGTGCATTAGAGTCTATTGAAAAGTGCACAAAATATGGTAAATCTATTGCGATGATACTTGTTTTTTTTTTTTTGAAGCACCATTCACGTGTTCAGTTTTCCAACACGTATTTCAAAGGCCTTGAAATAAAAGTCAGCTCATAGCAACAGCAATTTATATATAGATTAATAGCTTGCCTTGATTCATCTGAATTTTACTTGTATGTTATAGACATTTTGCAAGAAAATTCTAATTAAACAATTCATTAATTTCTGAAAGCTGCAAACAAAGTAATTGGGCCAGAGTGACAAGCTAAATTTCCCCAATTGATGCACTAGAAAAAATATGCATTGCACAAAATAAAGGACTCAAGCTTGTGTGCAAGCATGAGAGTTACCTTTATAAGCTTCATTGATATCTTGAAATTTGGTGGTAACTGCACTATCACCCAGGTGCTTATCAGGATGCCACTTCTATAAACAAACAACAATATCATGAAATTTTTAGTCAATGTCAAAGTTGTTGAAGAAAACTATTATTGAATCGAGAAATGCAAAGCTCACATAAGAAGCTGCTCAGAGCAGATGCACCACTAACCAGTGCAAGCATTCGGTAATTTAATCTTATCTTCTCATCTGTTGCATCATAATCAACCTCCAAAATTTTGTAGTAATCCTACAAAGAGCAAGTCTTTCTCATAAGATGAAACAGACAAAGCTTTGACATGCAAACTAAAATCTCCACAATGGGAAAGCATTGTAAATAACAGGCTCACAGACATAACACCCGAAACCATCATTAAATGGTCCCTGAAAAAGAAACCCTAATAAATAGAAACAAACACCAGAAAACAGGATTATGATATAAATAGTTTCCATTACACTACTTAACTAACAAGAGGATAGCACAACTTAAGGAAGAAAGTATGGATATGCTTGATCAAAAAAGATTCAAGATTTTTTTCTTCGTCATTCTCTAACTCTTTAATATACTTCATTCTCATAATCATTTATTGCAAAAGAGCTTTCTAGTGCAGAACTTTATAAGAGAGGAAACTCTTTATCCAGTAGCATGTTTGTAAGAGAAGAAACCCTTTATCCTGTAGCATTTCTCTAGTCATATAACCATGACACTCATAGACCACCACCTGCCAATAGTTTGATGTCATGCGATATACCAAAATGCATACACAGATTGAAAGGTAGCTGCAACACACACCTGCCAAACCAGATGAAAGGTACCAACAGTTGAACAAGACCTGGAAGTTGATGAGGATATGTTGATATATAGAAAATCCAGTTTCTTGTCACATGACTCTGACATTGAACAGTCCCCCAACTCCCTCCCCCCTCAAAAAAACAAAAATATTCCTGAACCTTTTAACTTAAGAGTTCGTTGTTTGAATATATGTTACATTTAATGATCACCTAGTGATTAAGGAAGACAAAAAAAAAAAACATTGGTGTAGTAAAGTTTCGCTTGAAAGTTAGAAGTAATAAAACAGAAGGAGCATTCAAGATTGCAGGATGTCAATTATGCTACAATTGAACAAGCTTGTAAGAGAATAAACTAGTCATGGCATGATACCTCTGTTCTAAGAGCAAGCATAACTGCATTACCAAACAGAGGAAATTTAAGCAAGTACGATAAGAAGAATCATATAGCCAAAAAGTAGGGGAAAGAAACTTGAATTCTTTTGCTTTCCTTCCATATCAGTGATCAAACGAAGCCTACATTTCTTAAACGTTACCCATTAACGGCCAATACAAGCTTACTCAGTTGGACAAGAACTTTCAAGTAACGGCAGTACAAAACAACAATAGAATAAAATAACTTCCCTTTTGGTATAAAACAAGAGCAACTGAATCCACATATACATCAAAGAATACTAATAATCCTCTAGGGTACCATAAAATGAATCATCAAGAACCCAGTTCATTTAGTATCCTTCCCAACCATTTCTCATCACAAAAGAAAAGAAACCCAGAAACCAATGCCTTAAAAGAAACTAAATTCAACCCCAAAAGGGGTATAGGGGATAAAAATCGAGCACCTTTTGAGTGGTGTTTTCATTGTCTTCCATATGCTATGATGATGGGTTTGTCGTGGAGAGAAGTTTGTGCATAAAACTTCATCTCATAAAACCCAAAAAAAAAAAAAGGATATTGACGGGAACTTCTCAAAAGTAATGAAATTGAACGAGGATATTTGAAAAATTGGAATAAAAATAGGAATGGGGGTATATTTTGGGGTGGATTTTGGATTCCTTTGAAAGAGAGAGTGAAAAAAATGGAATGGTAGGAGAGGTTCTGTGGATTTGTAAATTGTAATTGGATCTCCAAGTTTTGTTTGGTATTACCTCTCCCTTTTTTTCTCTCGTTATATTGCTGCTCTGATGCACGTGTCATGCAGGTGGAGTCAAAGGGCCAAAAGAGAGAGGTTTAGGTACCCTAGGAGATAAGGACTCTCCCGCTAACCACGTTGAAGTGGATGTCGAATATGGTACTGTTAGGACAAACACAGGCATTGCAAGAAAGGACATGATTGGTTAATACTCTGCCTTTTAATTAGGATTCAAGTTTTTATGATCATTCCCGACCTACTCCGATGTTTAAGGGAGTATTTATTGTCATATTTGGCATAGGTTTCCTTGTATATTTCTTATTTTGTAAATCGTCCCATACGCTGCGGGTCTATTAGTTTTTTTAAAAAAATATACAACATGGATATATAGACAATGATATTATTTCAAAAAAAAACAAGAAAAACCCGATACTTTAATCATTAAATTAACTAAATTTAATAAGATCAAGTAAATATAACAATATGATTTTAAACATAGGCAATGATAGAAAACAAGCTATCAAAAAATATTTGGCAATAATTAACTAAAACAATCAAGCCACCAATATCATACCCAAAAAAAAAACAAAGAAAAGATTGTTGGAGACTCATTGTCATTCCATTGTGAGCAATACTAAAAAAACCTTGCTGAGACTATCCAAATCACATTGCAACAGAGTGCATGACAACATTAAAAAAAGTTGTATGGGTTGCTAGAACAACGCCGCAGAAAAGAAAACAAAAATAAGAAGTGGTCATCCATCTATATTCAACAAATTAATTATATTTAACTCGAGAATAAAATCTATCTATAAAAATAAAATTACTAAAAAAACAATAAGTAAAAAGACAAGAGAACCCAATCAAATAAAAAAAACAAAGGACACGAAAAGTTGGATAAAAATATAGTCCAATCTCCAATTAAATAAATACTAAAGGATAAAATTGGAAAAAAAAAACATTAGCTTTAAAAATTATTAAATAAAACAAATAAATCTCGAGCGAACCCTCTAAGGCTGGGTTAATTTTCAAAAATTATAACCCGTGAAATCCTAAACACGGGCTTAACCAAGAAGCTAAAATCCAAAAAAAATTAAAAGTTGAAGGATGAAATCGAGTAAAAAAAACAATTTTAAAAACTTTGCAAGGAAAAAAAAACAACAATAAAAAGAATAAGGATGAAATCTAATAGGGAAAAAAAAGAGCAAAATTTAAAAAAAATAACAAAATTATCTCAGATTCTATAAATAGCTATTAAAAAATGGAAACCAAATCTAACAAAGCAATAACTTGAATGGGGATGAAATTGAAATAAAATTTGAATTTCATAAATTATTTGAAATAAAGCAAATAATAACCAAAAGAACATGGACTAAATCAAAATGAAAGAGAATTTCAATGGCTGATTTGAAAAATTAAAGAGCAAGTGCAAAGACCAAGGAAGAGAGAGGAAAGAAAAAAGAAGAAGAAAAATGGTTGTTAGCAAAAAACCAATGAACTTATCTATGCACGCGCCGTTATTTCATAGAGAACATGCCGAGATGCATCAAAAGCAACCCTAGAACAACAATTTTAACCTTTTAAATCAGCCATATGCACCATCCTAAGACGATAGAGTGGTTAACATGTTGACGAGTCGACAATGTATTTTTTTAATTCTTTTTTATTTATTAAAATACTTAAATGACCCCATCCCAACCCATTTATTATATGAAAAAACATTAATAAAATGATACAAATATCCTTTACCTAAGGGTTAAATTATTTGACATTATAGGCACCAACATCTTTTTATAGCGCAACAAAAAATAAAAATTACAGAAAGCCTCCCATTGTCAGTTATTTTATTATTATTATTCTAAGGATAGATAGGTTATTTTACCGTGTATTTTTTATATGAAAATACAAAAGTAACCATCATTAGAAGCTTAAAAATTTATTTGTTTTAAAGGTAGTGATGTAAATATATTATATATTTAAAATGCAAAATACACATCGTATCCCTAGTCTATCTTGGAACACCAAAATTATTCTAATGCAGAGACTATTTTACCCTAAAACATTTCACAAATAGTTTTTTTAAAAGGCCAAGAAGGAGAAAATATTATTCATGTCAACAATGAACCATATCTAGGTAAACAAAGTTTTCTTATTCTCTTTTAGTTTTTTTTTTAATTGCTTGTATAATTCATTTGTTTTCAATTTTTGCAAATTGTCCTCCTAGGGTGTCCCTATTACATTACTACTAGCCTCAGTGTTTGCACCTCGCTGCAAGACTAGACTATTTTTTGTGTATAAAATGATGTTTAGACGTTGAATTGAGGTAAAAAAAAAAAAGGACATGAAAAATCATTCATGACAAACCTATAACCAAGCTAATTCTCTTGCCAAACTTATGGTCCAAATCATGTGATTGGAACAATTCAATAAAAAAATAAAAAGAATTATAAAGCCTTTTTTAAAAAAAAATTATGTTAACTTTTCAAACCTGTAACTTGAATCATTAGACCCAAAGCACCCAGTCTAGAAAAAACATAAGGTCCAATTTCTAATCAATTAAATATTAAATAATGAAATTCAAAAAAGAATCTTCATTATATAAAAGGATTTTAAAAAACAACAATATTTTTAAAAAAATTATATTTAATTGAATGATGAAATTGAAAAAAAAATCAATTTAGTAAAAGGAAAAGAAAAATTTAAAAGAATGATGATCAAAATAGAAATAAAAATAAAAGCAATGTTGTAATTAAAAGGTGAAATTAAAAAGAATAATAACTTTTACAATAGGACCAAGAAAAAAAAATAGAAATCAAAATAATGAGGGTAAAATTGGAAAATAAATTTTTATCATTTTGAATTGAATGATAAAATTGAAAACCACTAAAACTTTTTACAAAAAAACAAAAAAACAAAAAAAAAATTAGAAATTCAAAGAATGAGGGAAACATTGAAGAATATAATATTTGATAAATTGATATTGAATGATGAATTGAAAATAAATAAAACTTCTACAAAAAAGCCAAGATCAAAATGTAGAAATAAAAAATAAAATAAGGATTGAAGTTGAAATATCAACAATCAAGAGTGCAAAGCTGTAATTTTTTTGGAGAGAAGAGATAGAAAAAGGGAAAAAAAAGGCTTATGATGCCAAACTGAACCACCACAAGTGACATGACAATAGAAAGATGATCTTCCTTAGGAACGCCACACGTGCACCCACCTTTTTTTATTTAGCCAAATATGAAATTTTCTTTAAGCTAACTTTATAATTACAAAAAAAAAAAAACCATTGTAAAAAAACAAAAAACTCATTGACTTTAGGCTTCAATTTTTTAACTTTAACGGTATCTTTATTATTTTACTATAAATCTTCAATTGTAATTTCTTCACTATTAATAACTCTTTTACTTTCATCATAATCAAAAGTAGAGGAAGCTGAAATAGAAGTTGTTTTACAGAAAACAGAATCCATGGTTTAAAAGATTATTTAAAAAAAGACTGCAAGTTATATGGATTTATTGCCCTATCATCACTAATAAACAAGATTTACACCATTCAATAACATTCATCTATTCTTCTAAAATTCTCTCTTCTAACAAAGGCTCTAAAATCTTATGTAACAATACTACTCGAATCTCAATAGGCTCTACTCGAATCCCAATAGGCTCTGATATCAATGAAATAAAAATAGACAATCAAAAATAAAAATACAAACTAGTACGTGGTGTTATTACACCTGAGAATAATTCAAAGATCTGGCCACAGGTTTCCAACCGATATACTTGATTTAAAAACAAAACAAAACTATAAAAACAACACAAATATTTTATATGAATGAAGAGGCAAATCAAGGAATGACAGAATCCTCTAACAAACATAAAGCATACTTAATTTTGCAGAAATATAAATATAGAATAACAGTAAGGATTTGGAACAAATGAAATTTAAAGAAATCTTACTTAAATTTGTATAGAAACTAGTACAAGAGATATATGGTTTATGATTTGGATAAAAAAAAAAAAGATGGATATGTTTGCAACACATAAGAGAGCAATATAAAAGGTTACAAAAAGTTATAAAGGAAGAGGTTTTGATGCCGTATACATATGATCTCTTGTAAGTGGTTCTGCCTTCAAAGCTTAGGAGTTGCCTCTTTATATAGAAGGGCTTGGGACTGGTTTTTTGAAAAGTTGGAAAAATTGCCTTCTTGTTGTTTGTCATCTTTTGTAAATCAAGGTCAACTTTTAAAAAATCTTAAAAGCTGACCAAATACTCTACTAGAAAGATTTTTGTATTTCTAGCCAATAAAATATATTTACTTCAAGGAAGTATATAATATATTTTTAGGCCAATACACTTATATATAACTTTTACACACACACACACAATATTGGTATTAGAGCATATTGGGATCTGAGTAGTATTGTTCATACAAAATCTTGGAAACTTAGTGAAAAGAGAGAAACTTAAAACTATAGGTGAATAGTACTGAATAGTGTAAGCTGATTAGTACTTAAAAGTGTATTTTTATCAAGGTTTTATATCATCATTTTGCATTTGAAGTATCAATAACTCCTTAACTAAAGCATGTTTTATAATAACAAGTCTGATACTATAAGATACCTTAATTTATGGTAAATGTTCATCTTAAATACATGCCTATCTCATAAATCAAAAGATTGATTGATGAGTTTAAGTACTGAAATTGAAAGGACAAAGAAATGGTCAAATTTAGAAAAGAGATGCTAGTTCAGTCTAAACTGGAACAATGTTCGGTAATTGAGTCATATCTGGAGCTGTAGATCTCAAATTTAGGTCTGTTTTATATGGATGGAAAGCTAAGACATAGACCTAAAACTTTCATGTGGAGTCTAAGATTTAAAAATGCCATTTTCAAGTCTAAATTATAGCAACAACGGAGAAGTCTGAATCTGTCCTACAACCTAGACATTATTCAGTGTTCAGCCAATATATTGAGTTTTAGAAGTCCAAATGACCTTAATTTTTTTTTTCTTAGAAAGTTGAGACAATTTTCTAGAACTTTCATGAGTAAAGTTGGTTCAAATTCGAACATTATCAATGATGTTTTATTCAGACAAGAAGACAAGGACTGTCATCAAGTCAAGATGTGGCCACCTACTCAACAATTAGTCATCAAATCAATAATTCCAAATTTTGGCCTTTAAAGGAGGCATTTGTCATGCATTTAGGCATCTTGGTTGTTCAAATCAAGATCATGCTCTTTATTTCTTTCTTTATATTTTTATAATGTTTAAGTTTTATTTCATGTTATATTTTCCTTAATCTCTTTTGTATACTTTTCATTTTCTTTACTATACTTATGTTCTTATGTTGTTTATTTATGTTTCTATTCTTCATTATGTTTAACTAAGTTTATTATATCAAGGTGAAAAGGTTTCACTAATGGTGTTAGAATAGGTATAATATAAACTCAACATGAACTTCAATGTTTATATCCAATAAAGTTTGTTATTAACATGTCTTATCTTTTTATCTTACTAATTCTTAAACCTTGTTAAATGGTTAATCTAGATTTATGTTGTATAACACTTGGTACAACAAATGCTTGGCACTTTCATAGCCAACCATATGGTATAACCTACACATGTGTTATGAAAGGAACTTGATTTGTTGTTAACATAAGTTAGCATCATGAATTCCTGACAGTATTTAAAAGTTTGGTGTTACTTAAATAAGATAATTAATATGATCATGTTAAAAATTTTGTAGTGAACTATAAGGATAAATCATCCAATGGGAACCTCCTTTGTGTGGGGTTTCCAGTTAATTAACAAAAAGAGTTTATACTATACTTATTTCTAATACCATTAGTGGATCCTCTAACCTTGACAATTGTTTTATCATTGTTTAATCCTTACATTAATATCCCATAAAATTCTCATAAACTCTTTGTTTTTTTAAATATATATATTATTTGTAATTTATATAGTTCACCTCCCAGTAGTTCGACTCCGGTCTTGCCGAGTTATTTATTACTTCGATACTCCTGCACTTGGGATAAGACATAATCTTTTGATCGTGTCATAAGTCTCGCTTCAAAATGATGACAAGGCAGTAAATCCATATAACTTGCAACTTATTTTCTAAATTATCTTTTTTGAAATATGGATTCTATTTTTTTTTGTATAATAACTTCTATTTCAGCTTCTTCTACCTTTGATTCTTCTACAAACAAAAGAATTATAAATAGTGAAATGATTACAATCGAAGATTATATAAAAAAATATTAATGATCAGAAAATTTCAAAGGTTTAAAAGTACTAGATTTATCAAAATTCTTCTTTCAATCTTTTCAAAACCCATTTTACAATAAAAACTAGAGAAAGAGATATTCTGCTTACAAAATTTTTTAAAACTATCCAATTTCTTTTCCAAAAATCCTTATAAAAACACAAAGACAAAAACTACAAATATATACATATTGGCCTTTTACAAGTAGAAATCAAACATCTTACCAAAAAAGGTTTAAATACTTTCATCCTGATTGTTCTCAAAGATGCTAGATTCCAAAATTTTCATGATTCATTACTCAATTCCATTGAGTCCAGTTTATGTAGTGGTTCTATTTCTTTTAATTATTATCCAAACGTAGTCATTTCTCTCAAAGACAAAAACATCATACAAAGTATAATCTTACAAATAAAAACCTATAATTACAACATGCTTGAAGGATCAATTCATGTAGCTTTAATCTTTAAGATCCATTATAAAAGCCATGCTTTATGCTTTTGTTAGTAAGCATAAATTCCAATCTCAGAAAGGTGAAACCTTACTTCTCTAAACATACCTTTTTAAATCAAATACAATCATCCAAATCTATCCAATGAAAAGATATTACCCTACCAGAAGACTAGATCCTTGAAGGTGCCACCTAACCTAAACTTTTACAACCACCACAACCAAATATCTAACTCAAACAAATAACCTAGTATAGTAATGGTAAAGTTAAATTGTCCTTCCATAGACATTTAATCAGTTTTAGATTCTTAGTTGAATCTTCTACATCTAGTATAATAAATCAACAATATGTCCTTATATATGTATAGTGTTCAAGTTTTATATAAATATCTAATTATAATTTTATACAGTTTATTCATATAAGATAAAGAGCTTTACACATTTAATATTGATAAAATATAAACTTCTCTCTGTTAACAATTACGTGAATCCTATCTAATCCACAATGCTTGATCATTTTAATACATTGAGATTGTTCCAAGTAGGATTGAACCTTCTAATTGATTATGCGAACTCAAACTCCCTCGATCGATCACATCTATTTGGTTCCTCAAGAATCCTAGTTAATTGTAACTCTTTAAACTTGGTTGATTTCACTGTTCATGATCGATTCCAGTCTCCATTCTCCTATTAGGTAGTGAACAACTAATGTTTACATATAATCAATACATGAGTGTTTATTTCTTCGTATAAATGATATAGATTCTCCTTGTGGAAGGAAAGAATGAATAATAGGTAACATATTGATCAAAGAATCCATAAATCAATTAACAGTTAGTAAATGTATTTTTAAGTACATCATGGTGGGTAAAATTGCTTAGAATTTGTTAATTGATAATAAATGCTATCACTTATTTTTTACTTTCCTTAATTCCTAAATAAATCCATACCATTCAAATTCACATAAAAATACATACATACATACATACATACATACATACATAATTTAAAACTTTTTTTATATATACTTTTAGGTTTTTATATTTTTAAACAAATTTGTATATTTTTAGTTATTAGCAAGTAGTGAGACAACAATGTCAGCTAGCTATGTGACCCATGCTTTGTTGAAGATTGGATTTTTTTAGTAAAAAGATAAATATACAAGCTTTTTCAACGTGTTTTTGGATATAAAAAACTCCCAACATAAATTGAAATTATTATATATGCATCTAATTATATAAATTGATATTTCATCAAGAGATAACTTAGATTAAGATATTTGATCTCAATACATGTGTCATGTGATTAGTACTTAAAAGTATATTTTTATCAAGGCTTTATATTATCATTTTGTACTTGAAGTATCAATAACTTCTTAATTAGAGCATGTTTTATAATAACAAATATGATAATATAAGATAGCTTTAATTTATGGTAAATGCTCATTTTAAATGCAAGCATATCTCACAATTCAAAGGATTGATTGATGTGATTAACTATTCAAAGTGAAAGGACAAAACTTAGAAAAGAGATGCTGATTCAATTCAAATTGGAATACTGTTCAGTAATTAGGTCATATCTGGAGCTTTAGATCTTGGATTTCAGTTTGGTTTATATGGCTAGAAAGCTAAGACATAGGTCTAAAACATTCATGAAGAGTCCAAGACTCAATTCTTCCATTTGGAAGTCCAAATCTTAGCATTAAAAGAGAATTATGAATCTGTCCTGCAGCCCATGCATTGTTCACTTTGCATCCCATATCTCAAGTTCTAGAAGTCCAAATGATCTCATTCTTATTTTGTTGGAAAGCTGAGATAATTTTCCAGAACTTTCATGAAGACTATCTGTTCAAATTCTGATGTTAGCAATGATACTTTCTATAGACAAGAAGATAAGGATTGTCATCAAGTCAAGATGTGGTCACCCACTCAACAATTAGTCATCAAACCAATAGTTCCGAATTTTGACCTATAAAAGAAGGCATTTGCCATGCATTAAGGCATCTTGATTTTCATATCAAAATCATATTCTTGCTCTTTTTCTTTATATTTTTGTAATACTTAAGTTTTACTTTCATTAATCTCTTGTTTATGCCTTTCATTTCCTTTATTATATTTATATAATTATGTTCTCCTCTTGTTTATCTATGTATCTCTTATTCATAATGTTCAGCTAAGTTTATTATGTCAAGGTGAAAAGGTTACATTAATGGTGTAAGAATAAATATAGTATAAACTTAACATGGACTTTAATGTTTGTTACTAACACGTTTTGTATTTATTATCTTACTCACTCTTAATACCTTGCTTATTTAATGGTTAATCTAGATTTGTGTTGAACAACCCTTGGTACAACAAATACTTGACACTTTCATAGCCCAACTGTATGATATAACTGACATTTGTGCTATGAAAGGAACTTGATTTGTTGTTAACATAAGTTATCATCATGAATACCTAATAATATTTACAAGTATTGGCATTACTCAAATAAGATAATTAATGTAATCATGTTAACAATTTATAATCCGATTGAAACCTCGTTTATGTGTGGTTTCCAATCGAGTAATAAAAAGAGTTTATATTATACTTGTTTGAAATACCATTAATGGATCCTCTAACTTTGACAATTGTTTTATCCTTGTTTAATCCTTACATCAATATCACATCTCAAAAGTTCTCTTCAACTCCTTTTCATTTGTTGTTTATAATTTTATATAGTTCACCTCCCTGTAATTCGACTTCGGTCTTGCCGGGTTATTTATTACTTCGACACTCATGCACTTGGGATAAGATATCAATCTTTTGATCATGTCATCATGCACTCAATTATGTTTAATAACTTTTTGTTAGAATAAATTTTTTATTTAATCAAACAATTATTCATGCCAATAAAAGATTAATGAAAGTAAATTGAGTAAAACAATGAAGCCCAATTATATGTTAAATGATTAAACTAGAGAAAAATATTTTAAAAAAAAAGGCAATGAAATTTTTTTAGGTAAACCTGAGTTAACTCGCTAAACGCATGACCATACACACACGATTGAGATAATCCCATAAAAAAATTTAAAAAAAAACATGAAAATCAATTAAAAAAATAATGTTGAATGGTGAAATTGAAAAAAAAAATTAAATTTCAAAAACAGACCTTAAAAGGACAAAAAACAACCAATGTAAACCTTTAAAATCTGTGACCATGGTCATGAGGCTTGGACTGACTATATAGAATGTATATATAAATAATAATAAAAAAAAAACAAAGCAAATTGCTAACTAAAAACAAAGCATTTTACTGTTCATGAGGCCCCACTTAAATTCTGCGTTTCTAACGCGAGAAATGAAAAGCAGCTAATTCATGTTTTTTACTGTTCATGTTAGTTGCACTGTTCAATACTGTTGGTGTGAACAGTGCGGGAGGATTGCACTGTTCACTTAAGAATAGTTAACAATACAATTCTCTTGCACTGTTCACTTGCCTGCGTTGGTGTTTTGTTTTTTTTTTTTTTTTAAATATTTTTTTTAAAAAATTAGTTTAGATTTAATTTTATACCTGATAATATT
Source organism: Populus davidiana (assembly GCA_030145905.1). NCBI lineage: Eukaryota > Viridiplantae > Streptophyta > Magnoliopsida > Malpighiales > Salicaceae > Populus > Populus davidiana. Next base: position 6,947,194 of record CM057801.1, on the reverse strand, counting down.
TTATCTAATTTTATTACATGTTAAAAATATTATGAAAACTGTAGTTTTTGTTAGATGAATTTCGTACGTAATGGAATTGTAAATGGTTTCATGGAATAATAAAAAATATATTTATATAAAGTATGATTTATTTCATGATATAATAGCAATAGTTAAATCCACAATATTTAAATTAAAAATCATAAGTACTAATATATATTTTTAAAATTATTTTATAACCTTAATTTTAAAAGTATTCTTAACCAAACACATTAAATTACTTTTTCTTCAACTTCAATTTCAACCACAGTTTTAACCAAACACCTATTTTCTCAAACCAAACTCAACTAATAGCATTTTTTATAAAAACAACTTTTTTTAAACCACAATAGCTACCACAATACCAAACACACTCATTATCTCTGCCATGATGTCGAGGAAACTATTTTTAGGAGTATAGTTTTGGCTTGAACCAGCTTGGAGTTCAATTATTTAAAGCTAGAAGTTGACTTGCGAACTACCCAGAATCTTATTATGAAGAAAACCTCAGATGGAGGTCTTGATGAGATGTTGCACCATTTGTACAAGTTTGTGTGAATAGAATGGTAGGTTGAAGGCAGCCACATCTTCGGATATGCAAATGCATGCATTGATTGTCTTGATGCTATCAAGGGTGTTTTGTTATTTAACCAGAGAAGGATGTTCTACTCACCCCAATAAATTTTGTAGTTGATAGGTTGACAGTTGACGTTTTAGGCTATACTAGCCTTGGTGTCCGTGCTTCACTGCTTTTGTGTAAAAAATAATATTAGTTGCCGCAGGTGTGTTTTAAAAAGAAAGAAAAATGTATGACTCAGAATATAGAATATAGACCAAACTGAATTGAATAAGATGACTTTTTTCAATTAAATGGAAAGGGAAAAAAAAACGACAATAAATTGATCAAATTAAAAAAAAAATGATTAGAATAAATTGAAGAAAAATAATTTTTTTCAAAATAAAATAAATGATTTATCTCAATTGATAGTTCTTTAAATACAAAAGAATAAAATGGGGTAAAAAAAAGAACATAAAAAAACAAGTTCTGATTAACCCGAGTTAGCATAATAAACATGTAACTCCGACAACCAAGGTCGAGCCAACCCGAGATATCCCATCAAACTCCCGGCCTAAATCACGACATTAGAATAACCTAATAAAAAAAATAAAAAGAATTATAAAGTTTTTTTTAAATAAAAAAGAAAACTTTATAACTTTTAAACTCGTGATCTAGATCATTAAGACCTGAAGCACTCTATCTGAAAAAAAAAATCATGAAGTCCAATTCTCAGTAAATAAAATATTGATAGATGAAATTATTATTATTATTTAAATTATATAAAATAATTTAAAAAATAGTGATTAAAAGAATGAGGATCAAAATTGAAATACAAAATATATTTTATATTTGATTGAATGATGAAATTGAAAAGAAAAATCAATTTAGCAAAACGACTCCAATAACAATAAGGATCAAAATTATCATAAAATATAAAAACAAAAATTTGATTGAATGATAAAATTAAAAAGAATAATAACTTTTAAAAAAACCAAGTAAAAAACTAGAAAAAAAAAACAAATTGAAAAACATAATACCTTCAATTTGGATTGAAAGATGAAATTAAAAACCAATAAAACTTTAACAGAAGAGCCAAATAACAAAATTAAAAATCAAAAGATAAGAACCAAATTGAAAAATATATAATATTTGATAAATTGGGACTGAAGAATAAAATTGAAAACATATAAAACTTCTACAAAAGAAACAAGAACAAAAAATTATAAATCAAAAGAATAAAAACTGAAGTTAAAATACCAATAACAAAGAGGGTCAAGTTATAATTTTTAGGGAAAGTAAAAAAAAACTCATCAATAACAAACTAGACCACGAACATCGACAAATGTCAAACCTTAAGGAAGAGGACATAACATTGTCTCATAAAAGCGCTTGTCTTTTTTTATTTTTATATTTATCTAAATATTAAATTGCCCCTAGGCTGATGTAGTAATAATAAAAAAAACTATTGTGAAAAATAAAAAAAATCCTTTGACTCTAGTTTTTTTTTTTTGCTTTTAAGAGTATTTGCTAGTTTTACTGTGCTTTTTAATTGTTTACTATTTTTTATATTTGATCAAATATCAAATTGCTCCTCAACTGATATTATAATAATATAAATATCTTTGTGAAAATACAAAAATGCTTCTTGCTACCCTTTTCAATTTTTTTACTTTCAATAGAATTTTGGTTGTTTTACTATGCAATTGAGATAAAACAAGATTTATTTCTTATGGATCAATTTAATAATAAATAATAAGCCTTTTAAAAAGACTTTAATACTTTTGTTAAAAAATTTAAATGTAAAAAATAAAATTATCATTATAATATTTTAATAAACCATACAAATGAATCTAAAATTACAGTATTTTACTAATGACAATTAATTTCTTTTAATGGTCTATTATCACAAATGATAGATTTTTATATAAGCACATAATATCCAAAGATATAATGGTGAACAAAGTTTCAATAGTAATTACACTTAAAATCAATGATAGGTATGGTTCTGGATATGATTAAGCTTTGTAGGCCCAAACAAGAGTATGGACTTACCTTAAAATAATGTTTCACCATGGGTTATCAAGGGCGTTGATTTGTGCACGATGTAGTAATCCTTATTTGAATTATTATTATTATTATTATTAATTAATTAATTAATCCTTGTTTGAAATAGTTCTTTGCTTCTTCTTTTTAAATGAATATGTTTTTTTAAATTTTTTTAATATTAGATTTGTTTTTATTGAGTTATCATACTTTTAAGATCATGAATTTTGGTACATTTAACCATGCTTAAATCAAGTTATTTTTTATTCTCTTTCTAAGAAATTATCTCGATCTTATAACTCGTGGCACGAGTACTTCAACATTGTATTTGTTTTTTATTGGGTTATTCTCGTCTTAAGACCTGGGTAGCAAGTTTGGTTGGTTAACTCAATTGACTTAGTTTTTTTTTCTTTTTTTAATTGACTTTTCCCTCAATTTCATCATTTAATATTGTGTTTGATTGGGAATTAAGATTTATGATTTGTTTTAGTTTGTTTTTTAATAGGTTATTTCGGCCTCATGACCCGAGAATAGTGCGTAATGAGTTAATCTGGGTTGACTTGGCTCATTGTTTATCTCATTTTTTAATTAATTTTTTTATAAATTTCATCGTTTAACATTGAGTCCTATATGAATGATTGAAAATTGAGCTATATTATTTGTTTTGATTTTCTTTTATAGCATTATCTCAATCTCATGATCAAAGTCGTAGATTCTGTAGGTTAACCCAAGTTAAATCAAGTCATTTTTAAAAAAAATTTCTATGAGGTTATCTCAGTCTAATGACTTGGCTCATAGATTTGGCAGACTAAACCGAATCATGTTTTATGTTCTTTTATTAATTGTTTTCTTTTTTAATCTCATGCTTCAATATTGGACTGATTGAAAATTGAAATTCATAATTTGTTTCAACTTACTTTTCATGGGGTTATTTCGGTCTTATGACCTAAGTTATAGGTTTGACATGTTAACTCAAGTTAATTTTTTAATTGATTTATTTTTTAATTTCATCTTTCAACATAGGTTGATTGAGAATTATGCTTCATAATTTATTTTGATTTATTTTTTAAGGGGTTATCATAGTCTCATAATATGGGGCATGGATTTGACTTGTTAACCCATGTTGAGTCAAGTCAATTCAATAAGTTGTTATTTTAATATTAAAAAAATATGTCATCTTGAAATTGTTTTAGTCAAATTATGTTTTTATGGATTGTATAAGTTGTTTTTGGACCCGCTAAGTCAACCGGGTTACATCGGGTCAACCCTCACTTGATTTAAATTTTTTCCCACTAAAAAAAAAAACAATAGCAACATCTGAATATTTTTTTTTATGTTCAAGAAATTTTGACTTGACCTACAATGTAGCGCAAGTCAATGATCTAGTCAAAACACTAAAGGGTAAAGGGTATAACTAAATTAATATTGTTTTTTAGCCACACATATAAAGTAATATTTAAGGTAATTTTTTTTTTAATTTTATCTTTCAATAGTAGTTTGTTTTGAAAATTATGTTTCATAATTTTTTTAAAAACTTTTTTATGTAAAGTTATAAACAAGTCTCATGGATTTACTTTTTTTTTCTTTTCTCAATTTTAAGTTTTAACATTAGATCTGTTGGAAGTGGGGCTTCATGATTTTTTTTTATTAGTTTTCTATGAATTTATCTCGATCTCATAACTCAGGTCATGAGTTTAACAGGTTAACTTGGATTGACTTGGGTTATTTTTTTAGAACAAAGTTTTCTAATTTATATTTTTTATTTTATCTTTCAATATTAAATTAGTTGGAAATTGGACTTTGAAATTTATTTTTATTTGCTTCTACAGGGTTATCCCGATTTCATGACCTTGGTTTCCCTTTTAGAAAGTTAACCTAGGTTGAAATTGTTAAACTTTAGGGTTATTTTTTAATTAATTTAATATGTTTTAAATTAGACTTCGTAGTTTTTTCTATTTGTTTTCTATGTGGTTATTTTGATCTTATGCCAAGTTGTGGGATTGATAAGTTGAATCAGGTTAACTTGGTTCATTTTTTTTTATCCTTTTTTAATTGGATTTTTTTCAATTTTACTCTCTGACACGACCAAAAGATTGATGTCTTCTCCCAAGTGCAGGAGTGTCGAAGCAATAAATAACCCGGAAAGACCGGGGTCAAACCACAAAAAGGTTAATTGTATAAATTATAAATAACAATACAACAACAACAACTACAATAATAATAACAACAATAATAACAATAATAGTAATAATAATAATAATAATAATAATAATAATAATAATACTCAGTATGTGGCGTTGTTATACTTGAGAATGATCTAAAAGATCGGGTCACAAGTTTCCAGCCTATATACTGAGTTTATGAAAATATCAAAGAGATATATTATATAATATAAACAGATTTCTGATGCGAATGAACAAGGCAGGACCAACAATGTCAGGATCCTTGATCAAACACAGAGCATACTTAACGTACATAAAATATAACAAGAATTTAAATAATAATAGTAGTGGTGGTGGTGGTCGTAGTAGTAATAATAATAATAAAAAGTGGAAGAAATTAATGAGAACCTTGGGATGGAAGATTACTATAAGGATTAAACAATGATAAAAACAAATGTCAAGGTTAGAGGATCCACTAATGGTACTTCAAACAAGTATAGTATAAACTCTTATTACTCAATTTGGAAACCACGCACGAAGGAGGTTCCAATCGGATGATAATAGCTCATTATAAATTGTTAACATGATCATATTAATTATCTTATTTACGTAACACCAAACTTTTAATTATTTTCAGGAATTCATGATGCTTACTTATGTTAACAACAAATCAAGTTCATTTCATAGCACAGATGTAGGTAATACCATACGGTTGGGCTATGAGAGTGTCAAGCATTTGTTGTACCAAGTGTTATACAACACAAATTTAGATTAACCATTTAACAAGCAAGGTATTAAGAATTAGTAAGATAAAAAGATAAGACATGTTAATATTAAACATTAAGGTCTATGTTGAGTTTATACTATACTTATTCTTACACCACTAATGTAACATTTTCACCTTGACATAATAAACTTAGTTAAACATAATGAAGAAGAGAAACATAAATAAACAAAACAAGAACATAAATAAGATACAAGTTAACTAAGGAAAGGAAAGGAAATGAAAAGCATAAACAAGATATTAATGAAAGCAAAACTTGAGAATTACAAAAAAAATATAGAGAGAGAGAGCAAGATCAAGTTCTTGATCTGAACAATCAAGCCCCTAAATACATGGCAAATGCCTCCTTTTATAGGCCAAAATTCAGAATTATTGATTTGATGACTAATTGTTGAGTGGGTGGCCAACTCTTGACTTTGTGAAAATCCTACTCTTCTTGTCTGAATAAAACGAAATTTCTAGCATTAGAACTGAGACCACTTGAAAACATGAAAGTTGTAGGAAATTGACTCAGCTTTCCAGAAAAAAAAAATAGAGGTCATTTGGACTTCTAAAACTCCAGATATGGGCCAAACACTGAACAATGTTTGGGCTGTAGGACAGATTCGGACTTCTCCGTTGTTGCTATAATTTGGACTTGCAAACGACCTTCTTAGATCTTGGTGTCCACATGAATGTTGTAGCCCTATGTCTTACTGAATTTTTGTAAAACTTTTAGATCATTTTGACATCTAGAACCCGAGATATAACCTAATTACCAAACAGTGTTCCAGTTTGGACTGCACCAATATCTCTTTTCTAAGTTTGGCCCTCTCTTTGTCCTTTCAATTTCCATACTTGAACTCATCAATAAATCCTTTGATTTATATGATAGGCCTGCATTTAAGATGAACATTTACCATATATTAAGGCATTTTATAGTATTAGACTTGTTATTATAAAACATGCTTTAGTTAAGGAGTTATTGATACTTTAAGTGCAAAATGATGATATAAAACCTTGATAAATATGCACTTTTAAGTACTAATCACCCTCCAACAACTTAATCTTCTTTTTTTGTTTTGTTTAATTTCATTCTTCAATATTAGATCGATTGTGAATTGAGATTCATAAATTGTTTTTCAAATTTCTTTCTGTGGAGTTATTCTGGTCTCAAGGATTGAGTTTTTTTTTTTTCTTCTCAATTTCAGCTTTTAACATTGTATATGATGGAAATGGAGCTTTGTAATTTTTTTATAAAATTACCATAGTCTCATAACCCAAGTCACGAGCTTAATAGGTTAGCCCATGTTGATTGGGTTAATTTTTTTGTCCTCGTTCTTAATTAAATTTTTTTATTTCACCCTACAACATTGAGGTGGTTGGAAATTGAGCTTCATAATTTTATTTTATTTACTTTCTATGGGGTTATTCTGACCTCAGGACCTGAGTCATAGGTTTAACATGTTAATCTAAGTTGAATTAGGTAGCTTTTTTTGTCATTTTTAATTTAATATTATTTTTTTTAATTGCATCTTTTAACATTCGGTTGATTAGGAGTTAACTCTCATAATTTATTTTAATTTTATAGGATTATCATGATTTCATGACCCGAGTCGCAGATTTGACAGATTAACTCAAATTTATCCAATATGATGTTGTCTTAATATTTTTTTTAAAAAAATCAAATATATCGCCGTATTAATATTTAATAAAGAGGTCAACTAATATGCATGTTTTTTATGATTAATATTTTTATTAAAAAAACAAGTTATTAATGCTTGGATATTCTTTTATGTTAAAAACATTGTTTATACTGTTGAATCCACTGTGCATTATGAGTAAATGCACTATGGATTTCTAAATTGCTTTGTCTTGGAATTAGACTTTATGGTTTGTTTTGTATTTCTTCTATGTGCTTATCTCAGTGTCTAAAAATTATTTTGGTGTTGAGTTGATAATCAATTTAACAAAGTAAGATTTAATCGTATTGATTTAAACTAATAGAAAGTTTAGGGGGTGGATTTGAAACTATTATAAATATTCGAACCCTTTTTTTTCCATACCAATGACTAGATTGAAAGAAAAGGAAAAAATGGTTAGCGAGTGTAACACATGAGCCAAAGGGTGAAGGTTGATTATCACGTTGTGGTGGCATATGCAACTTTATCCATGATCTGACTACGACTTTTCTTGGTACATTTAAAATCATCTTAGCGAGTGCTCTCTTATACGACGTGTGGTAACATTAGAGCTATGATGTGGCTCGAATGACCCGTTCTTCTCTTCATTTTTTTTCTCTCATCTTCTCGACTCCTATGCATGGCCCTTCAAAAATAGCAAATTGGCATGTCAATATTGTTATATCAATTTTGATCCTTATTGTGATTGCTTTTTTTTTTTTATCATTTACTTAAATTAATTTTTATTTTATTTTATTCTTCACTTTTGGATTAGTTGGAGATTGAGCATCTTAGTTTTTTTTCAATTTTCTTTCAATGGAGTTATCTTGATCTCATAACCCGGATCACGAGTTTGATAAATTAATTAGAGTTGACTCGAGTCTATTTTTTTAATTGATTTTTTTATTTAAATTTTATTATTCAAGATTTGGTTTGTTGTAAATTGAGCTTTGTATTATTTTTTTCTATGAAGTTATCTCGTTCTCATGAAACAAATTACAGGTTTAACAAGTTTAATTAAGTTGACTCAAGTTATTTTTTTATGTTTTTTAAAAAATAAATATATATTTTCATTTTACTCCTTTAAAATTAGGTTGAACGGAAATTACGCTTCTTAACTTATTTAAATTTTCTTTCTATTGATTTATAATCAAGTTTGTTTAAAAACTTGCAAGTAAGCTCATTTGCAAATTTATGAAAATTTGAAAGAAAAACAATTTGTTTAACATTTCATAAAATAAATAACTAATTTAATATGTATTGAAATACATTATTTTTATGAAATAAATTTAATACAATTCTTTAGAAATTATCTTCATGTGTGCTAAATAAAGACTTAAAAATATAAATATATTTCTTAAAAAAACGGCATGAAACACACTATGTTTACATAACCTTTTATGATATTAAACAATTAAATGAGATTTTAGAGCTAATAAAATAAGTAAAGTTTATAATGTAGTTGGAAAATAGTTAAAAAGATTGAGAACTAATAGAACATGAATTTAAATTTTTTCTTATTAAATAGGGATTGATTTGTATTGTCATGAATATATGTTTAAGTTTAAATCTAACTTATTTACAAACTCATTAAGCAAACAACTACTCAAGTTCAAGGGATTGGACCTAACAATTTTTAAATAGGTAAAGCTAGAGTCTTATATTTTAAACTCGAAGAGTTTAAACCTTTCTAAAATTAGACAAGCCTCCCCAAGATTAGACGAGTCTATTCCGGTCCACAGAAAAATCTGCTTGGTACTATCACAGCTGTGCACATGATTCTTGAGGATTAATTTGAAGATCAGTGCACTATCATAGCTCAAAAATAGAGATTATCTGATCTCATGAACATGTTCTAACACTGATCAGTGGGGAAAGGGCAGAACATGAAATAAAGAAGTCTAAAAGCATCTTTAGAAGGTTTTTTTAAGTGGCTTTCAAAATAATCTCTAAACATTTCGACCAACAAAATGGCAAACTACAAGTTCATATTATCATTTAAACAATCACAAAAGCAACCTTTGATCAACATTAATGGCAAAAAAACAGGGTACATGTCTGATATTCAAACTTGTGGTCTCAGATTATTATAAACAAACAGAACCATATCTCTCACATTGTAGCTTCCACCTCAGGATCAGCTTCAAGAGGCACGGGGGGTGAATTATTACCACCTCTCAGACGAGAAGATACTTTGTCAATAGCTGAATTCAGTTGGCTGATTTTTGCATTCAAGGTCTGCCTAGTCTTCTGCTTTTCCAGAAAAGGGAAGCGCGTCCAATGTTAAACTTCTGTACAGATTATCCAGCAAGCAGAAAAAATGCATGATGAATGAATAAAATGTAATTACCTCTAATCCTTCATCATAATATATTGGTCGCTTGGCCCTCCGAAATCCATATTCATCTTCATTTAGCAAGGATCTTCTTATCTGAAACAATAATAATTAAAAAAAAATATATACATGAAACCAACACTTAATAAATAAACCTGAGCTTCAAAAGAGCAATAAAACATAAGCCATTTCTCAGACAAGAGTAACAATGAACAACATTCCTTTCTTTTTTTTCCAGTCCGAAGACAATGTATTGGATAAATCATTGACGATCCATTTATGTCCTTGTAGCTTTCAGTGTACATTACAGTGGTAATAAGTCATTATGGCAAGACATGTAGCATTCAGAAATGAAAAAAAGTATACAGCAATGTATACTGAAAGCTAAAAGTAATGAAAAAAGAAACTCTGTGTGTTACTCTAATAGTTTATTTAACGATGAAATGAACTTATGTACTGCCTTAATCTTTAGATTAGTTAACAAGAAGGTAACGGGAGAGCCCAAGTCATACTATCGAGAACAGGATCAACACAAGGATGTCAAACAGCATAGCATTGAGAATTTTCAAGATAGAGAATAATGCATGGACGCCAAGCCAGGTATGTAACCCTATCAAATTGCAATAGAACATAGCCTATAAATACGTTGTTATCAAGAAGTAAATTGAAAAAATGACAGGTAATCATACTGATTCTAATGTTACATCCGCACAAGCAAAATGATTTTGAGAACCATAACACCAAGCATCCAACCACTTCATTTGGACATCGAGAGTAAACTCGACCTGATGCAACATGTTCTAGCCAATTGTTGTGCAAAGGTGGAGCAACTTGAGAAATAAGAATGATTCATTTCAATGAAGGAAAAGTTTTCCTTGTGCATTCAACTGAAGTGTCGGCATGTTAGTTCCTTTTGAAAGGAGCATTCAAGTACTTTGTAGCCAAAATTATTAAGAGGCAAGATATCTAATCACCTGAGGAGCAAAAATATATGCTATAGTTCCAAATACAGCACCTCCTAAAACAAAACCAGCAACAAAATCACTGCCACCACCCCTACTACCATCACTGCATATAACAGAGAGAAACAAGAGAAGATGATGAGTTAAATCAGCAAAAGTAGAGGGATACTCGGAAAAAATGCTGCCTGAGGGAGAAAAGCATCGACTTCATAAATGTTCAATAGACACAACTAGGGGCTCGGCTCAGCTCAGATAATAAAAAAGAGATGGATGCGGTTGCGGTTCAATTCTTCCTAGTTAGAATGGATGTCAGAGATGTAAACTAATTGAGTCAAGAACTCTCTACTATTGACTCCTTAATAAGCACAAGTTGTGAAAGTGAAATGGCCTTAGCTGTGGATAAAAAGTTTTACCCTTGAAATGTGGGCAATCACATGTAACTACCATTTCAAAATGAGCATATTAGTTTTACTGTCCATAGGCATCACCACTTTAATTGGAGCTAATATTTGTGAGTTTCGCAAATCTACACTTAGGTGATGGACATCCTGTCAATGAAATGGTCCTATAACAAACACTACATCAACTAATAAAAAGAATAGAAACCAAATCCAAAAATCAAGCTAGCATATCTGTTACTACAAGCTACCACACCAATGAAACAGGTAGTAGACGAAATCTCGCCATTTGAAAATACTTTCCATCATAGCAAATTAACAACAGGTCAACAACATGGCCATTTCTTGGTATGAAATACAGGCTTCTGAGTTGTCATATCAAATGACATGGATTTGTTACATTTAGAAGACAGGAATCAAGAACAAGAACAGCATACTTGTATTCAGCACGAACTGCGAACTTGGGGCTGCTTCCAACTAGGTTTGATTTCCTTCCAATTGCCAATCTCGGTGCTTTGGCAAATGAAATGGATTTTGTCGACCAAAGTTCACGTGGCTTAAGTTGGGATCCTCCACCTACACCCAAACCCAAATAAAACACAAACTCCCACCATTTTCTTCTCTTATACTATAACAGCACTTCAATTCTCATGATCAAGATTTTCAAAACATTACAAGATAATAATACTCCATACAAGATTATTATCTTTTCTCAAAAAAGAAGAAAAAAAACTGTCAATCATTAACGTTAGAATTGTTTCTAACGAAAGTAGAAAAATCTTGCTTTGTTTTCTCAGGAAATAAATAAACAATCAAGAAACTCTTTATAAACTAAACAGAAGAAGAAATTATATACCTGATGAGACTGAAACAGGTGCGAAAGAAGTAGCCATGGAGATCTAGCAGCCTAGAGAGAGACGAAATGCCAATTTTTTTTAGGGAGATAATGCAGTGTAATTAAGCCCGAAGATGAGGAAATGCTACTAGGTAATGTTGTCTCTTGTAGTCCTTGTAATGTACACCAGCTAATAGCTATCCCTTTTTTAAGTTCCTTATTTCCCAATCATATCCTCGTAAGGAATTGTATTTTTTTTTCTTTTATTATTTATTATTAAAATAATTTTTATTATTTTTTAAAAACTATTCTTCGCAAAAAAACATTAAAAAACATTAAAAAAAATTATATAGAAAAACAATTAAATTTTCATAAAATATAATTACAAAAAGCACCTTATATAACAAACAAAAGAAAATATGATACTAGTATAATAATTAATTATTAAGACACGGGAAAATTTTTTATTTTTAAATTTAAATATTTCTTTTTATTTTTAATTGGTTTTTCTTTTTGAGATTTTAATATATAAATTTTGTTTCAAATAATATAAAATTATATGACTCTACACCATATACACAATATTAACACGACATATGTCATACATTTATAATCTTGTAATGTTTTTTTTTTTCACATGTTGAATGGTAAATAAGATGGAAATTCAAAGTAATACTCAAAAATCTATTTGACATTTTCATAATTGAAAGAAAAAATTGAAAGACAAATAAGAGGAAGTATTTTATTCTTTTCAAATACTTTTTGATTTTGCGTTTTAAAAATATTTAAAAAATAAAAAAAAATTATTTTTTAATTTTAAATTAATATTTTTTTGGTGTTTTCATATTATTTTAATATGATGATATTAAAAATAATTTTTTAAAAATAAAAAAATATATTATTTTAATATATTTATAAGTAAAAAAACACTTAAAAAATAATGTAATTACATTTTTAAACACCCTTAAAGGCGTGTTTGTGATTGTAATAGCAGTCGCGGTTCAAAATGTTTTTCGCTTATAAATAAAATAAAATTTTTTCTATTTTTTTAATTTTATTTTTGATATTAACATATTAAAATAATCTAAAAATATATAAAAAATTATTTTAAACAAAAAAATATTCAAAATTTATAAATATATAATTTGAACCGCCTTCCAGACAGTATATAAATCTTGTGCGTTTCTTACCATCATCGCTGGTTTTATAGAGTTGGGCAGTATTGTAAAGTAAAGATGTGATGAGTTTCAAAACCAAACCATCCAATATATATAATAAAGACAGGTCTGCAGTTGAGCCCAAAGCGCATATGGCATTGGGTTATCCGCCTCCACCCAACTTCCATCTAATATCAAATCTTATTACACACGCGCCAGCTTTGTTTATGCTGAGGGGGCCTTATTTTCATAATAATAATAATAATAATAATTTATATTTTTAAATTATTTTAATGTGTTAATGTTACAAATAAATTTAAAATATAAAAAAATATTATTTTAATATATTTTTAAATAAAAAATATTTTGAAAAGTAACAACTACTCTAATATCAAATACTATATTATAAGTCACCTTAATCCTTTAATGATCAAGAGCTTAATGATATAAAGAGCTTTTATAAGAAAATATTATTTTATTTTTTCTAGTTAGTTTAGGAAATTAAATAACATACTTAATAATTTTATCTTTTCATTTTATTTAGGAATTTTATTATTTTTAGATTTTCTTATTTGTTTAGGATAGTTTTTAAATTTATTTAAAGAATTGTAAATATTTTAAAAAGATAAATTACTTAAAGATAAAGTTGAGTTATAGAATTTTAATTTAAAATCTCTTGTGATTCATTTTCCATAGAATTCTATGTTTTTATATTCATTTTCTTTTTTTGTTTTGTTTTCATTTGCTTCTCTCATCTTTTTTTTTTTTATTATTATTATTATTATTATTAAGAAATGTTCTATGTTTTATGTTTCACAAGAATTATTTACATAATCCATCCAAAAAATGAACTTGAACTCGAGACATTCCTATATCTAAAGTCAAATCCTTGATCACTTGTGCTAACACGTGGATAATTCTTTTATTATTGATAACATTATGACTAGACTCAAGCTATAAAAGAGCTGATCGAGGGAAAAAATACAGTATTCTTGATTGGTTGATTGAATATGATGCGTAAAAATACTAATTTGTTTTACATGTATTAATTAACTAATTTTTTAATATATCTTTTGAATTATATAAATGAATAATTATGAATAGTTATTATATTAAAATATCAATAATTTCATGTAAATTTTGGTAAGTTATAATTAAACCCCTTAATTTTGAATTTTTTTAAAAAATAAGTAACATAAAATTGAATTATTTTTTAGTATTTAATTGTTAATTGGTTAGAATGGGAACTCTAAAAAATAATAATCATTGAAAATTTCCATTACTTTATCTATAAGTATATAATAAGAAATTAAAATAATATCTAGTGAGGTAATATATTATTAGAGTTTTAAGCATTTTAGAGTTTTGATGGTTAATAAAGTGTCACTAAGTTATTATATAGATTATGAGTGATTTAAAAAGCTTTTCTATATTTATTATGGTTTTAAGTGGTGTATAATTAGGAAAATAATAGAAAAACAAGATTGATTTATTGTTTTTAGTATTTCAATCATGTATATATTTATATTTATTTTTTATTTTTAATTCTAGTCGGGTTAAGAATTTCGTTAATGTATTGAGGTATGCTATAATATTAGTGTTTCCAATTAATTTTACTTAGGATTTAATTTATTATAATGCGACAACTACCTTTATTAAACAAAAAGTGAGATTCTAGATCTCAAATCTTAAGAAATGGATGTATATTCTATGAAACACTACCATATAGAAAAAGACAAGAGTGTAAAGAAATAAACTGCTAGAATTTAAATACAGGAAAGGTAAAGAAAAACCATAAACAAAAGCAATTAAAAAAGCAATAAAAACTCTTTGGGGGAAACAAAAAATAAATTGAATTTTAGAAATTGAATATGTGGGAATGATCATCACTTATAATAGTGTATGACCCAATTTATATTGTTACAAAGTTTGCACAATACTTAAATAGCTAATCATAATCTTGTACTGATAATGATATCATTAGATAAAGAGGTTTATTAAATCCTAATACAAACTAAACTTAACTTTTATTGATAATCTCTTAAATCCTAGGCTAATCTGATTTTTTTTATTAATTATTCTATTAAGGACTCATGTTATGAATATAACTATATCTTTTAGTTTTATATGCTTGTTTCAACTCTATTTATCAGTCGTTTTCTTGTAGCTAATCTTGAATTTTGATCATTTGGTTGACTGCTTCTTCAATACTCCTAGTCGATTAAAAAATCTTTCAACTTGGTTGATTCTTTTGATTCATGATTGATTCTTACTTTATGCCCTTAATAAATCTCAAATTATTATGATCATCAATTGTTTCGCATATCTAAAGAAATTTTATATGAATACTATAAATTTGTATGATCTCAACAAACTCTAGGACTTGTTTGATGACACTCGAGATGAAGTCTTAGATAAAGTATTACATGGAAAATAATTTAGGTATTTTTTGAATCAATTGAGCCTTTCAAGTTTATCTATTTATTATCATTATCTCCAGTCACCCCTTTTAAGCTTTGTTTAATTATGTTTTAGCCTTATAATTTTATTTTTAACAACATATTTCTTGCCTAATTTTATCTTAAACACTAATCTTCTTACCCTACAATAGAACTAAGTTTACACAATTTTATTTTTAGAAAAATACATAAGATGTGAAAGGTAGAAAGTCTACAAGTAAAAATAAAAAAAGAAGTAAAAATAAAAAAAATGTTATGATCATTGATTGATATTACATGATTTGCTTTTTTGATGGGAAAGAGAGAGGTGTATAGCTAAGAAAAAGTGAATTCTTGAAATCATGGACTTTGGAGTGGAAATTCAACATTTAATCTTTGAATTTTAGCTAAACATTATACATAATTGGATTGAGACTCGTAGTACTAACTACTAAGAAAGCCCATTTAGAATCCAATTAAATGAATAAATTCACCTTGAGGAGCATGTGTACATGTTTTGGCTAAGAAAGGAAGAGGAAAATGAATTTTTTTTATTGTAAGAATAACAAAATTTCCTTGCCATAATTTTTAAAAGCAAGTCGGGATAACTCAACCACAACTTCTTATATAAATACCCAGATTAAGTGATTTTAGTATTAAAATAAATATAAGGGGAATATATATATATATATATATATATATATATAAAAACTTTTATGTTTATTATTTTCTCAAAATAAGTTATATAATGTATAAAATAGATTAGATTTTGCTTCTTTTGAAAAGAAAATCAGGAAACAAATAAAAAAAGATTTTGAACCAAAAAAAGAGAGAAGATCAAGTGAAGAGACCATCAACTGAGCTAAAAAGGAGAGGGGTTTATTTTTACGATTAAAAGAGAATGAGAGAACTAGAAGAAACTAAACATTGTAGTGAATGCTTCTTCAACCGATTCCTAGCAAAAGAGTTTCTTTTATTATTCTTTTTAGTTTTCCTTAATAGTTTCCAATAAGAATATAGTTTATTTCATATTCATTATAAATTGATTTTGATTTTTCCAGGGCTTTGATGTAGTCTAGATTTGATTACACAATTTAAATTCCAAGTAATTTTTTTCATGTTTAGTATTTATTGATCTTATTACTTATGTAATCTAGTCAATTATTATTTGACCTAATAAATCATAATGAGACTATGAGGTAACTTATGATTAGAAGCTTTCAAAACTAAACACTGTTAGTTGAGAGAAAGGTAAAGATACTTTACCCTTATTAGTGTGGTTTTAAATTAAAAAAAAATCAAAGAACTCAATGAATTTTCAAATAATTAAGTTTACATAGAGATAGGTTGAATTATTAGGATGACATATTTTTAATGTTGTTTGAGAGAAAACATTGAATAATTAAGAGATATTTTTTAATCATCAACATGAACATTTGGAACTTTATAATAACAAATAATAAATTGTGCAAGATTAACTAGGTGAAACCAAAAGCTTTAGATTTATTTGTTTCATTATCTCTACAATCTAAAGTTTTATTCTTTTTTATTTTTATCTACTTATGTCAAATACTTTAGTTTAATTTAGGTGGTCATCTCTATAAAACTTTAGTTTTATTTCTAAATAGTAATTAATTTAGTAAATTTCAATACTCAATAGTATAATTAGTCCTTGTAGGTTAGACATTTTTTTCTTTATGAAAACGTTACTACTTGTGATTTTGTTCACTTGCAAAGATTTGTCACATAACAAACAATTAAAGGCCAAGATTTGGTTGACTTCTTAGTTGGTCACCTATGCACCAACATCGACCATGAGATAGAACAAGACATCAACATCATCATGGTAAAACTTTTTCATGGTAGTTAGATTTGAAGGTTCATAAACAAATAACAAGGTTGGTGCATGGGTGGTGATATCCCTAGTAGTCATAAAGTGACTTTATCCTTTTAACTTGATTTTCCTAGCATTAATAATCAAGCTGAATACGAGGTCTTAATCGTAGGCCTAGAAATACTCCTAGAGTTAGGAACAAAATTAGTTATAATGACAAAAGATATGTTACTTATTATCAACCAGTTAGCTAGTGAATACAAGTGTGAACATTCTACCTTCACTCTATACTATGAAGTAGCAGCAAATCTTATCAAAAAGTTTTATGATTTTATTTTTGTTTTACCAATAACAAGAAATAACACATAAGTCAATGACTTGGCTTAACATGGATCAAGATATAAAATGGCATTTTAATTATCATGACATTATCTTTATAAGGATTGTTGATCAATCATCTATTGTTGATATCCAATATGGATGTAATAACTACCAGAGCAACATAGATTTTATAGTCAAAATACATAAGAAATTAGCAACAAAACAGTTGCTAAAATTTCTTTCCAAGTACAAACAAAAGGCCTTAACAATATTAATGTATTTGATCCATAAAAAGGATTAGAGAGGGGAATTTGTTTTAAAAAAATACAACAACCTTCAAAAAAAAATTTAATGTTGTTTTGACTAAAAACAACTAATTATATCATGTTAACAAATTTATTATACATGAACTAAAGTCTTAATCAAAGTTTAGGATAAAAAAAAAAAAAAAAGCTTTATTATTCATGTCTAAGGTTTATAGAGGAATCTATAGAGCATATCCATCTAAAATTAAGATAAAATGGCTTATCATGAACCAGACTTTCATTAGTCAGGACTAATCAAGAATTGCATTAGTTATGCATAAGGATGTCAAGAATGCTAGTGTTCCAATCCAACATGACTATTACATGAACTAAATACAATGGATAAACCATAGCCAATTAGAGGTTGGGCAACGAAAATTATAATTAAAATACACCTACCTTCTTTAAAAAATGATGCATATATCTTAATAACTATAAACTACTTCAATAAATGGGTTGGAGATATTCTTTAATCCTTACTTCTATATTAATTTTTTCATATCTTTCTCGTTTAACATTATTTTTTAATAAGTTATGATTTTTTTTAGGAGTATAAACCTATAGATGATTTGCTCTTAAATGATTTTGACGATTGTCTCTTGATGGATCAAATAATGAAAGTTGACCAACAAAACTTTAATCCTTAACATTATTGAAAGGGTAAACATTTGATAGAGAACATATCCAAAGTTCTTGAATAAAATTAAGAAAAATATATATTAGATTCGATATGAAAGAAGATTTAGAATTAAATTGGTAATAGAAATTTAGACATTATCTTAAAGAAATAGTGGTTATGAATGGTTTCACTATCTAATGGATCAACTTCTTTATCAAAAGTACAAGGCATAGGGTTTTCATTCCATTAACTCTTGTAGTCACAATAAAATAGGAGGTTTCACTATTTATGAGTTTCTTATGAATATTAGTTGTTGGTGTTGATTAATAAGTTGAGAATCAACAATTTATACAAGTTCTTCCTCTTAGACACTCTATATTCAATTGGAATCCATGTCCACTTCATACCATAGTAACAAATGAATAAGACCACTTAGTGTTTTAATAAGTAAGGGGGTTTCTATGGTATTAGAGACAATATCTCTAGTACTATCATTTATTTCACCTTTTTTTTTACTACTCTCCTTCGAGAATGAAGGAATTTCTCTTTGCATGGCATCTATCCTTATAAAAGTGGCCTCCATGGGTTTATAAAAGCCTTCAATATGAAAGACATATATTCTCGGAGGCTTCATCTTCAAGGGAATAAGATGTGTAGCATTAGAAAATAGTAGGTCTGTTTTTTTCTTAGTGGCAATGAAAT
Organism: Populus davidiana; assembly: GCA_030145905.1. Lineage (NCBI taxonomy): Eukaryota > Viridiplantae > Streptophyta > Magnoliopsida > Malpighiales > Salicaceae > Populus > Populus davidiana. Next base: position 6,928,061 of record CM057801.1, on the reverse strand, counting down.
TTGATTAGTAGTAAAGGATGGTGGCAATTTAATAGGATATGGTTAATCATCTAGAAAATGATAAAAAGATGTTCTTTGTAATTAAAGCAATGTCCTCTTCAATGCCATCATCATCATCATTATCATTTTCAATATGATGAACAATTTTGAATGTAAAATATTTCTTTGGCTTTTCTTCTTGTTATTGTTTATCCATGGTAATCATTGTACATCAAAAAACCAATGAGCTCCTCTAATGAAAGTTTGATGAGATCTTTAACTTCTCGAGTTGTTGTCATCTTTGCTTTCTAAATTTTTAGTAGAGACTTAAGAGTTTTGCTCACAATTATTGCATTAGTATATATTCTTAGTTGTGGTAGTCATTCTAGTAAACATTTTAAACAATTCATATTGCTTAACTTACATGTCGATTTTAGACTCTTTAACTTGGTTAGTTTCTTTATGAGTTATTTCTAAAGCATGCCATATATCTCTAGCATTTTTACATGATATAATTCTATTGAATTCATTTCTACTTAATGCACAATATAGAATGTTCATAGCTTTAGCATCCATAAAAAATAACTTTTTTTAATCATTTTTTGTATATTCGCTTCTAGATTTAAAAATCTCAATATCATTTTTAATTTTAATAGGTCTATGAGATCGATTCTCTACAGATAGCCACAGATCAAAATCGATAGATTGAAGATAAATTATCATTCTAGCTTTCCATTATGTATAATCATTACTATATATATATAAGTGACCTAGATGTGAATATCCTTCATTATAGAGATTGTAGCTAGTGCTTGTCATTCTACTCAAAGTCTAAGCAAACTTTATATATGAGAATTTAGCTTTGATACTAATTGTTATTGTAGGATTAAGGCAACTTAACATCCCAAAGGGAAGTGAATTAGGTGTATCACTAAATTCAAAAAAGAATGCAAATTACTTCAAGTAAATATAATAACCAACAATATAATTAAAGTATTTATAGTAAAGAAATAAGGGATAAAATTTACAAACTTGTTTTTAATGTGGTTTGGCAGGCCTACAACTACACCTTATGTACCAAATTGCACTTTATTCATATGAAAGAGTTTGGTACCCTCCAATATTTTTTTGGCCGTTACAAAAATAATTAGCATTTTTGGCATTAAAAAATATTTTTTGGCAGTAATTATTCCAAAAAATACTACCAATTCCGCAAAAAAAACCGCTCATGCCCGATAATGCAAGAGAAGCTAATGATAAGATATTGAACATCATGAATATTTTTGGCATTAAGGTAGTCATTCCACCCATTTCTTCTAGATAAACAAGACATATTCTATCATAACTTGTTCCTAACAAGAAAAAAAGCGCAGCACCGATAAATCCATGAGATATTATTTGTAAAATGACCCCGTTGAGTCCCATATCGCTTATAGAGCAAATTCATATAATTGTAAAACCCATATGAGATACAAAAAATAGGCTATTTTTTTTTTTAACATCATTGTGTGACTAACACACTTTTGCATTAGCACAAGTATACTTAGGAGCTTCTCACCTTAGCTGGTCTTTAGTCTAGAAGACCAACAACGTAGTCCTTACACCAATAAAGGTCAACTTGAAGCTATAGCAATATGATGGCAAGTTATTATCTAATCCCTCGTCATGTTTACAGATGGTAAAGAGTTTGAATATTTTGACAATTACTCAGCCTGATATTTGTTTTGTTGTGCAACAAATTAGTGTATGCGAGCTCCTTACCATTCTCACTTGGTTATTGCATGACATATTATTTGTTATCTCAATGGTACTTGTAGTCATGGTTATTTTTTTTCTATCAGGACTTCTTTACAATTGAAAAGTTTTAGTGATATGGATTGGTTTGGCTATCCTAATACTTATTATTAGTAACGGGTTGGTGCATTTTTCTTGATAATATACTTTTTGGAAGAGTAAGAAGAAGGATCGAGTTTCAAAATCCTCACCAAGTTTAAGTATCGTACTATGTCATCCACATACTCTGAGATTGCTTTGTTTTGGGGTCGATTAAGTGAACCTAGTATTCCTTAGCTTACTCTTACTGTTTTTCATGCTAATAACTCCACTGCTATTCAAATTGCTACCAATCTAATCTTTCATGAGCACATCAAGCACATTGAACTATATTGTCATTATATTTGTGAGCACTTCCAACATATGATTAATCTCTCTTGTATTTCCATTGAATTCTAGATAGCTAATGTTTTTATCAAAGTTTTATCTCCTCGATCGACAAATTAATGATTTGTGATTCACCCAAATTAGTTTAAGAATGGATGTTAGTTGCAACATCTTGATTTAAAAAGATTGAATGATATGCAATTTTTTTGATTTAGAGAGCTTGATAGATTGAATGATGGACAATTGGTTGTACAGAGTTACCTTCTTAGTTTTTAGAAAGATTGCTAGGAGATTGATGGTAAGATATAAAATGTTAATACTTGAGAGATCCTATATTGAAAGACATACAAACCATTTTGACAATATAACATCCCCTTCTCTTCTTTTTTCAAGGACACCCGAGGCTTTTGATTTGCGGTGAATCGTTAATCATAAGCCTGTACATTGCTGTAATAAACATCAATACCTTAAATGGAATAGAAGACGGATCGATTAGCACGAGCATTAACAACGAACTCTGTCTAGAAAGACACGTTTGGAGCGTTGGCTTCAAGTTTTACAATATTCAATAGCGATGGATCAAATTTCATATCCAGCAGTACCAGGCTAAGTAGACTCTCTTGAAGCCTTTTCCTGGTGAGCTTCCACATGGAAGTTGACAGTGGTGGTGGTAGTGCTCCGCCGCCAAGTTGGGCATGCGACACTCTCAAAGCAGTTCATCATTGTACCATGTACGCACACACTAATAAAAATGAAACAATTTGAAGGAATTTATATCATTGCAGGAGCCTGATTTCACATCGATCCACCACGTAACTGATGGTGCCAACGCGTTAGAGAGAACTCTAACGCAGCCCAGCAATTACGAGATGCATTCTATGAAACACACCCAGCGCTCCTCCAGTCAGAGTCATCGGCCTTGACGGCTTATTATCTACTAAAGCGAATAGAAAGAGAGGATCTACCTTATCCCTGCTGCCCTCAAGCGAACATGCATCATCTTTTAATACCATTTTCCTGGCAACAAACAGTTCATTATGACAACTGCACCAATACCAAGAAGCAAATAAGTAGGCAAAAAATATCTAGGAAGTCAGAAAAATCATGAGGTTGCAAATATCTCATGGCATTTTTGAAACTGTGCCGGCTTAAAAATCTCTTTATATACAAAACAGCCGTGACTCTGCACTCCAGACACGTGCTAACAGAAAAGTAAAGAGGAAAAATTATTAGTAACTCCTGTGTGGGTTTATGAACAGATGGAATTGATTTCCCTATAAAGCCCACGGAAGACCTTCGAGTGTGTGATTGGACACATTCACCACATCCATGCAGGGCACTATACATATGGCGAGCCGCCATAGCTCTATTTATCTGAAAGGTCCCCAAAAAGGAGCAGTGAAGTATTCACCTGACGCCTTTCAGGCACAAGCTGCTCTGTTTTTGAAACAGGTTTTACAGTTTGTTCCTTGTCTGGAAATGGGAATGAGAGGGAAAGGGAGAGGGAAGCAGAGACGCCATCGTCTTCTTCCTTATTCAACACCTTGTCTGGGGGCTTGTTCTGGATATCATTTTTCTCTACCAATCCGAAGAAAGGCAGGATTCCCTTATTAGGGGATTTTGTCTCAGCCCCTAAGGCAAGCTCGAGATTTGGAATCCCATCACGAACTTTATCATCATCATTTAATGAGTTCCAGGGCATGGAGTTACCAGGCAACCAAATATCCTTGACACGATGTGAATCCACAGGAAAGAAGTACCTTTCACTAGTTCCTAGGTCCTCCAAGATAACTTTTTCATCAGATGCTTTGTCATAGCTCTTCTCCTCAATTGAGGAGCTGGAACCCAAATCACATGTCTGAGAAGTAAAACTACCACTCAAGGAATTTCCATCTCTTGAACCACTACCCCCATATAGTTCCCTGAAACCCGTCTTCAGCTTTTTCCTAACACTCTCTCCATCTACTAACTTGTTATTATCTGCCTTATTCCACAGAGCTTTATGAGTCACGCTACTCGAAGTCAGTGGTGCAGTCTCTGACAGATCAATATATGGTCGTTTCCTTGGGGTTTTCTCTGAAGAAGCCTCCACATCCAGATTCACATTCTCTTCATTCAAGTCCCTTTCAACTTTAACATTATTTCTATCACAGTATGTTCTATCAACTATTTTTTCCTCACCAAAAGTCGTCCTGCCACCTGAATCTTGACTACCAACACCAAAAATCTTGAAAGATGGCATACCTTCTCCAAAACATGAAGTTCCTTCATGCATTTGTATCTCCACCACATCAGAGCTAGAATTAGTTCCAGTTACCTCAGCACAAGATTTGAACTCCACATCCATACTGCACTCAGGATGACCAACTTCTTCCTGTGAAAAGAAGGGTCAGCATTGATTGAATTGTAAAGGAAGGCGAAAAGAAGTATAAAACAAGCTTCAACGAAACCAATATGCAGAAAGAACAACGAAAAATAGAACAATTTGGAACTATTTCCAGAGACTTGGGAGTTGTGTTCACTTTTAGATAGCAATTTTCAGATTTTTCCCCAGCATACATCTTTATTCTAAAATCATTCCTCAATAGAAAACTGAGGAAAGGTGTTTACTAACTCAGTACATAGTTTCAAATATAGAAACAAGGGCCTCACTAGGATTGTCTTCAAAATAATAAATAACTGGGTTTAAATAAAGGGGAACTAAACAAGGCTCTTCTTTCTAAAGTGGAATTTGAAGGGCAACTTTTAGTAGTGAAATTAAAAAACAGGTGTTTCCAAGAAAAAGGTGAATAGCAAACACGTTTTCACAATATTCTGTCTTCTAGAAAACTGAAAAGTACTCTTTTTTTTGCGAAATTATTTCTGGCTCCACTGTTTCCTAATGGCAAGAATGGTGAAATGGGCAATCTGAAGAGCTCGAACCCCACTAAAGTTAATTCACAATCTTTGACTTTAAGTTTTCTTTCTTCTCCTTTCTAGGGAGATAAAACAAGGACCTCGAAGAGCAAGAAATATAAAGAAGCCACACACAGTAAACATAAACAAAGCACGCACACATGAAACAAGAATTTTACATGGAATTTGACCATAACAGTCAAACTGCAAACAAGTCCCCTACAAGAAGCCCACATTCAAAATCTCTCACTAAACTAGCATCAGATCAAGAAGCATAAGCCAGGAAGTATTGCAGTATTCAAAAGGTTCCATTAGTGCTGGAGTTGACAAATGATTTGAGCATTAATAGATCTGCTTATGATTCATGCAGACACAGACTACAAAGACAATGTTGAGATTTCAATAAAAACATATATGAGAGGTCATGGAGTTCTTTGGGGAAATCTTGGTAATATTGTATGAGGTCGTGGGAAGCTATTTTCAGGAGCACAAAATATTTGGTCCTTGGGCAATATCATTTATATGCACGCCACCAGGAAAAATAATTCAAACTAACATGAAATTTACCTTTTACAAAAAAACTTCTAATAATAAGGCATCGGAAAAATGACCTCTACAAAGCTAAAGCCATCTGGATTTTAAATATCTAGGGTCACAAACAAGGCTTTTTAGAAAAGAAAATATGTACTTCAAAAATCTAATGTTATTAGATACAGGAAACGGCATAGTTTAGAAATAGAAAATAAAAGGTAATTTAGAACAAAATGCTTTATAGAATTACAACGAATCACAAATCTCAAAGTCACATTCAAGTAAGTCATGCATGCCACCTTTCTGAAGTAGCATGCATACAAAATGTTCGGATTGGATCATGGTGATAAAAGAAACCAGAATGTTGCTGCCGCTTATTTTTGAATATATGGAAAAGTCACAAGGCAAGAAAAACTTGGAGAAATGCATGCGACTGCTAAATTGCTGATCAGTGACGGCTAATGTCAAGTTAAAAAACGAGTAGAAAATTCAAAAAGCAATCTGTCTCTCTCTTTCTCACTCACTCTCTCTTTTGGGAATAGAGGAAGCCAGGGTTGTGAAGCATCATATGCTTATTGTCAGGATTATAGTGTGTTAGCCACTAGACACAATAGTCATCATTCCACCCAGACTCCAACATAGATAAAACCAAGATGTAATATCAACCAAATAAGTGTTTTCTTGTTTGTCGTGTGCGAGGCAAAAAAATTACCAGGGAAGAACTGCTGCGTCTAACTTCTGGGCACCATGGGGTATTGCTTCCTGGAATCTTAAGCACGGATTTGGAGTCAAGCTTCCCATCTTGACTCTCTTGGATCATTTGTGAATTAAATACTTTGCTATCAGAATTCCTGTTTAAGGACACACATGGCTTTTCAGGAGCATTTGATGTATGAGGCACATCACAAGAACTGTCACATGCAGATGTTTCTTTAACAATACATTCAGATGGGCAGAGATTCTCAGGTGAACACAAGACTGCAGCAGGAATGTCTTTGTCCCTGGGCACCACATTCAAACTGGGAATAACTAACTTCTTAAATGAATTTGAATCAGATCTCCTTCCCCTGAACACTCCCCACAAGAAATATAACATATTCCAACCTGCAAATAATAATCACACACTAAATTATTTTAATTCCATGACTTCTAAGCATACATGCAGGCTCCTCACAAATTCCTACCAGAATGGCAGTTGAACATGTTAGATAGGAATCAGCATAACCGAGTATCAGCAACACAAGAAAGGAGTGATTTAGAGTAATAACAAAAAAAGAAAGAAAATGACCAAGAAGATCATACCAGGGAACTACAAAAGGGAGGAAGGGAATTAGAGTTATATAGCCAAGTCAGAATCAGGCTTTATTATGCATGGAGAATTAGCAATTTTTTTGCTGCAAGCTAAATTGCAAAAATGAAAATCAGAAAGCTGACCGGGATAGGATGCTTCATCAACATCCACAGAGTAATATTTATAGTGTATGTCTCACAAAGATCTCATTCCAACAGAAATTCAGCGTGAATCAACCTCAAGGTCTAAAACACATCCTATAACAAAATGATTATGGTGCAACAGAATCAGTGTCTAGAAAGCAATTTCCCAATATTCTTACGCTGGGAGTTCTCTGGAAGCTGAGTGGATGGGAATATGAAGAATTCAACACCACCAAATGATCCTTTCAGGGCCAGATCCTTTTTAATCATGTTGTCCAACAATCCCTTGTAGTTCTCGTAACTGTAATATGAGCAGTTTAAAAACCAAATAAATACATAGACAGATAAATGCAGATAAAACCACTCAATCAGAAATGACAAGCATATATTAACCTTTCAAAATCCTTGGCAAAGAAGTAAAGTGCAATATTTTCCTCTTTAGCACCACTGATGTGGAATTGTCTTGGCCATGTGCTTAAGCGAGGTACTTCATCCAAGTTAATATTCTGGGGAAACTTGTTGACCATGTCATGGACTTTAGGTGATGCACAAGTCGATAGATGTGCTTGAATTCCACCATATAAGTCGATAAATTTTTCAGATCTATGCACTTCAAGCACCCCCCTGTATTCACATAACAGAAGCTTACCTACATTGTACTTTTTAAAACATGTGCAGGAAAGAATGTGGAAGAATATGTAAAGTCAACGCACACAAATTAGCAAGGATAAACTTACTGCCAGATATATTCATGCTCTGGGATGGCTGACATCTTCATAAGGACAGACTTCTCCACTGAAGTATGAGCAGGCTTTCCCAAATATGGGGCAACGGAATCCAATTGCCCCACCTTGGAAGGACAAACAGTATCAGTGGAGTGCTCATTAAGCTGCTTCACGTTATTAATATTTGTTGATTTGCTGAACTCAGAGGAAGAAGCACCATGATTTGCTTGCCTTTCAAGTGTTCCTTCATTCATCTTATTTAAAACTGAGAACTGATCTTGAATCTCGCTACTTGCATCCACATTTAACAAGGATACCCCATCAGATTGATCACTTTCTTTTTTCTTTCTGTATATTCCAGGCCTCTTAAGCATAGCAACCTCAATTGCAGCTTTCAATTTACTACCTTTTCTCATCCCCTCTCTGGCAGTTGTAGAAATAGTTACATCAGTACCAGAAGCCATAGGACTAACAACAGTGCAATTTTCTGTAGCATGACCGACTTCCTTGCACTTTTGACAAGTGACAATTTTCAACCCAGTGGTATCAGCAGGCCTCAAGAGACTGACAGAACTTTCCCTAACCTTTTCACCTTGATTTGATGATTCCCGTGATTGAGGTAAGCCATCTTGCAAATTTTCATTGGCATTATTGAGCTGTCTCTCAGCATTCCAGGAACTGGACGATGGTTCATCTTTAGGGCTAATTTGGTTCAATTTTTGTTCCACAGAAGAACTGCTAATTCCATGTGTAGATGAAACTCGAACTGCATTGGCAAACAATAAAATAGCTTAGCTCACTTTACCTAAAAATAAAAAATAAAATAAGCGCATCACAAAATACAAACAGGCACCATGAAACAACATTATGTTTTGTCAAGTCTAACCATCAAGAAATACCTGAAGTACCTGGGATATCTGCACTTTTACGACCCACACTACTAGTTGATCTTGATAAGGTACCCAATTTTCCGTCAGACTGTGTGGACTTCAACTCTCTGTTGATGCTTGTGGATGATACTATGGCACTTTCACCACGAGGAGCAATCCTTTGATCAACCTTAGGTGTTGAAACAGCACTATTTGGCATTGAGCTACCTAAAGGGCGATCCAGCCTCAACAAGTTTTTTCTATCAATTGCATTCTGGTCTTTCACTTGTTTTAACCCTCTTGGATCTTGAGTGTGAGAATATTTGGATGAAATCATTTTACCTTTTGATTCAGTAGTGACAGATCGGCCTGAGTTCACAGATTTAAATGACATAGATTTACTCATCATTCTAGCAGGCCTCTCCTTCATATCAAGAGAACTCTCCCTGGTCCCCTTGTGCTTTTGAGGAAATTCATTGACAAGTTTCACTTTCGGTTTGGAATTTATGGTGTTGAATGATTTGGATTTCAATAAGGTACCTGTACAAATAGGAAATTGTCTTGATTCTTGACATAATAAAACCAAGTTTGTAAGAAACATTAGAAAGGCCATAGACTTCATTCAACTGTAGACATCAGGTTTAGATTATGTTTGTTTTTAGGCTAATCTTGCTTGGAAAAAAATTGAGGAAATGAGGAAAACTTAAGGGGTTAACATTTAACCCCATAAGGGGGTCATATATTAATTTAGTGGGGGCAGAGGGAATGGATTGTAAGATGGGAATTTTTTATTTTTATTTTTTTTTGTGCATCTCTCTATTCCTTGAACCCTTCACCCATTTTCCTTCTCTTCCACTCACATCATTATTAGGCCGCACCAATACTCATTATTTACTAGTAATTTTCAAAATATTGCATTTAAATTTTGATTTGGAATCTATTGGGCCCCACCATTACACATTTTTTACACCTACCGAACATCATGAACACTTCACCCTTCAAACACTTCTTTACACCATTACTACTTCATCACTTGACAATTAACCCTCCAATCTTTAACCCCACACCAACCACAACCTTAAATTACATAAGGCATTAGAATATTATTTCTTTTTACACTACTTCATGACTTCTTTGTGTAATCTAGTTTTTCTCATACCAACACTCACATCCTAATTCTTGATCCATATAGATTACGTGTCAACCAGATTTTGATAGGCATTCCAGTTATGTCAACATTTATGTTCATCAAAAAATATAAACAATTATCAAATTGAAGACCTATATTGGATAGCAAGCCTATAGCTGTCCAACGGATCTAAAATTGAAACATAGATCTAAATAAATGGGAACCTAAACCTATTGTTGGTTTGGTGAAACATAAAATGTGGATTGAATAGAAAGTTGTGAAGTGTGCAAAAAAAAATTTGCCATACATGTGTAAATTAAATTGAAACTGGCTCTATGCATTGTACAGTGTGAATATGACCACAAAAAGGAAAGTGAGCCAACAAGGCTCTGATTCTTACCCTTGGGGGTTTGAACACGTGAACCATTCAGAGAAGGGTGAGCAGTTTCCCGAATATCAATACTTAGGCGATTTCCAAAATAAGTTTGATGAGCTATCTTTACTTTTCCCTTATCTAAGCTCTTGAACGAAGTATCCCGAGATACTGCAGCTATTCTGCTAGGACTGCATGACTTAGGTGATGCCAAACTTGATTCAGTAGCCTGCCTTTTGGGTACTGGAACCAGCTCTATAGTTTCTGCCTGTCTCTTGCCAGAGCTTTGTGTACTATTCATTCTTTTTTCCTCAGCATCTGAACGTTCAATTAATATTGTAAAGATGCTAATATGAAAAAACAATTGTCCAGAACTGATTTTTTAATCACTGAAAAAATAAAAAGGAAGATAATTTGGACTGCTATTTCAGCTTTACCTTGCTTTTGATTTTCAGTTTCCTCAGCCAACTTGCATTCTTCACATAGCCAATCACCTTCAGGAACTTTCTGAAGCATGTCTCGCATACAATAGCTGATTAGTAGCAATAGCCATGTTAAAACTTGGGCTAGAAACAATGCAATGTAAGATAAAAGAAGGGAAAAAATGAAAATAACCAATTTGGGTTGCCAACTGAAAATATAGATGAAAGGTTGTATATTCTTACGTGTGTTCTGCACCGTCAGTGCACCTACTACATATAGCAAGCAAATCCTCTCGACCTGCATCCCCGCAAATATCACATACTTTTACCTGTTTCAGGCAAGCAAAACAGTTCAGAAAGGACAGGGGAACCCGCAGGGAGAGAAATTGAGCACATCACAGAGAAAAGAAACAACAGAGAGAAGGGAACACACACATGTATGAGCTCCAAAAATATAAATTGAATGGGAGAAAATATTTAAAGCCACCAGAACACAAGTATAGATTGAAAAGAGAATGAAAAAAAGAGTTATGAAAGCTGTCAAAAAGCACACCTTAAGCTGATGCATGTATAATCCTTCTCAATAAACGAGTATAAGAACAATTACTTACATCATGTTCCAGAATTTCAGACTCATCACTCTCGTCCGTGGATGCAGATTGCAAATGAAGCTCCTGCATATTTGCTAACTCATCCAAATCATTCAACTTCTCTTCTCGTCCAACTTGCTCAGAACCTTTAAAACCCTCATTTGATTGGTCCCCACTATCCTTGTCAGCCTCCAGTTCTAATTTTGAATAGAATTTACATGAAACCTTGGAACTCTCAGCATTAACGGTACTTTTACCATTTGCATGGTTATCTGCATTGTTAGATGCAGCCAAGTTGCCACCACAATCAATATTAGATACTGCTTCTTTAGGCAATGACAGGTTAACTTGTTCCATTGGGCATTCAAATGGTTTTCCATGGTCATGTAATGATAGATGTTCATCAAGACATTTACCATTTGCATTCAAGGAAAGGCACTTAGTCTGGACCTTTGGTGAGCTACTACCAGCATCAGCATCATTTGAAGGAGTCTCCAATGAGCCTGAATTGTGAGAAACTAGTGCCTTTCCAGATCCTTCCACTTCTAAAGCTGAACTGAGCAATAAATTATCCCTGTCTAAATTCTTCTTAGGATAACTAACCACTTTGCTTGCATCACTAGCTCTACTAACACATGATATGGTATCATCATGGCCCTCTTCAGATTTAGGATCCCCATGCTTCTTTGAGAGAGTTTTCTGATCTGAAAGACACTCTGGTTTTGGAGAAAAATGATCCTCGGCAACAGCTCTACCAGAGGACAATTTCGGAAGCATCTGAGACTCAGCTGAGGCATCAGCATCAGATGACCTTATGTTTGCTTTACTTTCCGCATTTTCAGACAGAGAGTCATGACTTGAACTGACACTGAGCAAGTTGCTTGCTTCACTAGTGGTATGCTGTAAGCTGTCACGTGCTCTACTTTTAAAAGAGACTATACCATCACCGTCATTATTAGAATATTGACTTGATGCAGTTACACGACAGGTTTCATCAGAAAACTCATCACCCTTTGATCCCATACAGGCTAGCTTAAGATGCATACAAGATGAACAAGGAGCAGAGCACACGTTACAAGTCCCAGACTCAGCTCTCATACGAACCTTCCGTCTCATCGAAGGCTTGCCTAATCCTTTTTCAGCCTGTGATGGTTCCTAATGAAAATTAAGAAGAAAATAAGAAACCAGATAAGAACAAAATCAGGGGTGTAATGCTCACCTTATTAGTGAAGAAAACCAAAAAGGCACTCTTAACTATTCCTCAAATGGTAAATTTGCATGCAGATGATACATTTAAAAACCAAACCAGACCATATAAGGTTTGCATTAAAGCAATAAGCACTTTCTTGGGGTTTTCTTATCATATGTAAAAGCAGTAACTAATTTACTTGCATGCTGCCCATGGCTGATAGCTCTGTACGATCATCTTACTCAATGATATAACAAAACCAACTGGATTATGACAATGTTACTTAAGGCATGAAATTATTTTATATTTGTTGAGTAGTAAGCCTTTGCGTTATTAGGATAATCCTTTAATAATGAAAGACTTCTTCATATAACAACTCATCCAATGTACATTCCAAAATCCTTTTATTAACAGAAGGTCTTATTGCTTCATCCTCCCCAGGAAATATTTTGAACACCTATGTTCCATGAGATACAGAAGAAGAATAGTTTTTCCACACATTAATACTACCTCAAAAATCATATATGTCCAATCCCTTATTGTAATCAAATTAGCACAAGCCAAGAGAAACAAAAGAATGGCAAGCAAAAAAGTAATTGCAGGAAGCTTCAACCAGTCCAAGAATGACTATTTCCTTTCATTTTCGCTCGGTGTCTCCTTAATCAAACCAGAAGGCTTCTGCCATTAGCCTCTAAAAGAGTCCAGAATTGTGAACTTCAAGCATATCAAGGACATTTATTCAAATAGACAAAAATAAGGGAGAGCGTTCAATTATCCAAGTCTAAAATAGCCAAGGAGCATCAACAATCACTGTCTTTAGGTTGAAACCAAGGGTGGTTTATATGCCATACAATATAAATTCACAAGATTTCTTATGCCAATATTGTACCTAATTAAAACCAAGACAAAGACTTGCCTTTTGAAAGAGATATCTCCTTTCATGACAGCTTCATTTTTACACCCTTGTGAAGTAACAACAGTAAGCAAGTTCCTATCAAATGCCGAGTGCTCTTTTACAATACACAGAGAGGGGATGTAGAATACACAAGCCAAATGCATGCCTCTCTCTCTCTCTCCCCCCCTCACCCACCGACCCACACACACAATAATATATATATATATATAATTAGCAGCTGATCATTACCCTTTTTAGAAACCAACTTCCTATCAATGCTAAGAATAGTAAGATGAATTATCGTAACAGGAAAAAAATGAATCACAAAATAGATTAAGCAGCATATAACTCGTAGCCTCAGAAGGAGGTTATTAAAGGAATCAACAAGTAAACACATTTTCATGTAGACATGAATTAGAATGTGGAAGTACGATATCAGAGTAAAATAAAATAGAAAACTGTAAAGCTAGTACCATAAAGTTAATGCACACATAGTAATATTATTACAAGTGTTCCCTCCTAAACCCCAAGACTTCTCATGCCTTAGTTTTGCAACAGTGGTCATCATTGGAACAAGTTTATGATTTAAGAGCAATACACGGCAATCTTATAGGACTTGAGAATACAGAAATATATGGCAATTTTACGGGACTTCATAATAATGGATGAGTTCAAACTTGATTCACCATTTGATAGATTAACTATGCTCCATCAAAGTTTATAGTAATGTTAGTCCACAGTGAAGATGATGAAAAAAAACAGAGCAGCATACTCTTGGGTCTAGAGTGTTTATCCGATACAACTCCAATCTCAACAAAACATATAGACAACATCTATAGCTAGATTATAATCCAAACACTCCATTGCATCAACTTCCATGAAAGAAAGAGTCGATACATCTTAATGCTACCAACCCAAGATGACAACCCCGATTGCAATATTCAATTTCATCCATTTATGCAGGTATTCATTCAATTGAAGGTGCTCGCTATTAGAGAGAACTCCTAAGGGAAAGGGAGAGAAGAAAATAGTAAACAAACAGAATGTAAATTACCCTTTCCCCTCACCATATACTTCTTCTGAGTTTTGTCTAATGGCCCTTCCATACGATGACCCTCCCTCAACACTGACGTGATCTAAAAAAACACCGTCAAAACCACAATTTAATCAGGGAAAAATAAATTCCCAAACATACAGCAAAAACACAAAATTGAATACAAAAGCAATCAATCAACAGAACAAAACACCCAAAATAACCCTAATCCACTGACTAGCCCAAAACGCAGACTTCCCAAACAATCCAAAATCAATAATATCCAAACAGAAATTAATCAAAAAACGAAACCCTAAAAAAATAACATGCCTTTGGTTCCCCAATTATCTCCGTCGCGTTATACAACTCTTGGACGTTCCTTCCTCTTCGCTTGGCTGCCATCCCCTTCTCCACCGACACAATCCACCACAACCCAACACCATCAATCCCTAGATTATTTTTGTCCAAGTTTCACAAAGATTCTTATCTAATCTACCCTTTCTCTCTTCTCACTTTATCAATCACACAGAAGAAAACTACAACAATCAGTATATTTCTAATAATACAACAGGATCTAATTAATACACTTATTTATCTATAATTCTTGTTGTTATGATTATATATATATATATATATATATATAATATCTCTCTATGATCTGGAAAGAAAATATTGAAATGGTCGGTTTGAATAAATACTAATAAAATCCTTAATCAACTTCTGCGTGCTCTCTCTCTCTCTCTCTCTCTCTCTAAGCTTTTGATTGCTTCTCCATCTGTTTGTGTCCGTGTTCTATTTATCTTTATCTCTCACACACAAGAGGACTGAAGTTTTTTCTTTTATTTTTCTCTCTCCATATATTTTCTCTCTCCACATAAAAGATAAGTTTTCGTTTAATTTCTGGATTTTGAAAGCTATTATAATGTATAGTCCATTATATATTAAAAAAAAAAAAACATATTCAGCTCCTTAACTTGTAATTGTCGTTCTCTTTGTTTTTTCCCTAAAATGCATTACTCACTGTTTCAAAAAATATGTTTGCCTTTTCATGCCAATTAAAACAATTATTAATTAAAGTGTCCTTTTATATCCATTTTTTTTCAATTATAATTCACATATAAAATGGCCTTCAATTTGTAAGAATTTGCAAAAATACTAAGTAAGACAATTTCTTCTTGTACTGTCTTGTCGATTTGATGAGTTCACAGAGAAACTAACATTGTGATGGGCAGAGAAGCTCGCCCAAATCTAACTGGTTGTGTGGAAAAGTAGTTATAATTATTTTTTTAAATATTTTTTATATTAAAATAATATTTTTTAAAAAATATTTTAAAATTTATTTTTAATATTAATATATTAAAACGATTTAAAATAAATAAATAAAAATTATTTTTAATAAAAAATTAAATTGTTTTTAGAAATGCAGGCATAACCATATTTCCAAACGTTTATATAATGACAGCAACAAATAATAGTTTAGGGACTAAATTTTAGGTTTTTAAATATAAATTTTTACATTACAACTTTGATCAAACTTAAGGGACTAAAAAGAATTATCTTTTTGTAGATTTTGCTTTTCTTTTTTCCTTTTCGGGTCAAGTCAACTGTTCCAGTTTTCAAGGATTGTTTGTATTTTAGCTTATGTTGTTTTCTATATTTTCCAAAAAGAGAAAGAAAAAAAATACTGGGATTCAAAAAAAAAAGTAGAAGTTAAAAGTCATAAATTATAAAATGAAGAATTTTGGAATTTTGAGTTTTAATTAACAAAAAGCAGCACACAATATCCAACTATTTACCCTAACAAACTAATATTTTAAAATTTTAAATCACACCAAATGAATCCCCAAGGAATTCACAATTCACCTATCTTGCTATGCTATGTTGCAGGAGACTGAAAAGATTTTAAATATAGAAAAATATTTAGTGGAAAATATTTGATATTTTCATTAAATTTGATATAATAAGACAAATTTAAAAACTCTTAACATGACTTTGTGTTTTTTAAAAATATTATTTATTTAATAACACGATAAAAAAATAAATATTTTCAAAACTGATATTCAACCTTGTAAATCCCGGGAATAAACTTTTACATAAATTATAAATAATGTAGATGGAAAAAAAATGAGATAATTAATGTATAAAAAAAATAAATTGGGGATTGAAAATTTTTCTAATAAGAATTTCCCGGGTAAGATATTTTAAAATATAAAAAGAAAAATAAAAGAAAGAAGAGTTTTAATTAACTTGAATATAAAAAGAGTAAGGTTAAATATAGGGTAAACAAATTAAATTCAAATGTTAAATGGTGAAATTATAAAAGATAAAAATGAGTGCACCTCAAATAGTAAAAGAAAGAAAGAAAATGGTCAAAAATAAAACACATATGGAAGTGGGGTCAAATGTCAAATAAAAAAAATGAGATTATAAATACCCATTTTTCTTCTCCTTAAAGCCGGTTGCACTAGCAACAAAAGGGAGGAGAGAAATTTGAATTTTTCCACCAAAAATTGAGAGAGAAACATAAAAAAATGCTAAGTTTACACAAGGTTTAGATCAATTGGTAGGGAAAGCATCATTAGGCAAGAAAATTAGCAAGAAACAAGTAAAGAAAATTATGGGGAGAGAGTGGGGCTGATTGGTGTGCAAAAAGGAAGGAGTAAAAAATTTTCGACTGGTTAAGGATCGAATTTCAATTTATCATTAGGTAAGGAGCCCTTAACTTGATTTTGTAAGCTAATTTAAATTCAATTATGAATTGGTGTATTAATCTTGAATTTAATTTAGGGTTCTTAAGTAGAATT
This sequence comes from Populus davidiana, assembly GCA_030145905.1. Classification (NCBI taxonomy): domain Eukaryota; kingdom Viridiplantae; phylum Streptophyta; class Magnoliopsida; order Malpighiales; family Salicaceae; genus Populus; species Populus davidiana. The sequence continues at coordinate 6,911,033 of CM057801.1, read as the reverse complement.
AGAGGAAAATGTAGAATTATGTGGAATGAAATTAATTAGAGTATTGAAGATTGTCTTGAATGTAAAATTATGTAGAGATACCAAAGAGAAAATTTTAATGGTTAAAAAAGCAAAGGTGGTCACCCATTACGGGTGAATTGGAAAAGAAGAATTTATGATTTTATTTGTAAATTGCTTGTCATGTATTATTTATAATGTGAACAAATGGTTGTTTTGATGGGAGAGTGGAAAATGAGGATGTTTGATGGTTCATTTAAAACATTGACAAAATTAGACAAATTCTTCTCCCTAACTTTCATAAGGGATTCAAGTCTAAAAATGATAGAATTTGGGAAAAGTCCTTTCATAGAAGTTATATCCAAGAATGTTATCTTTCTAATGAGGCTGATCTCGCTTAATGTGGAGTTCTAAAACTCCAGATATAGGTAAAACTCCAAGGAGAGCTCGAGCTTCCATCTCTGCTGGCAATTTCGACAAGTTGCTAAAACAAGTAATTTAGATGCGTTAGGGGCAGAATTGAGTTTCTTTTCCTTCAAAAAGCGTGTAGTTCTATGTTTTAACAAAGGAAATGAGCCATGTTCAAAACCAAGATTTGTAATGTTAGTTATGATTAAATAAATAAATAAAGAGCAGTAATCTTAAGGGATGTAATGGGAAACACAAATATGATGGAAGAAATTGTTGAAGGGAAGTCAATATTTGCTTATTTTATTGTTATTAAAAGAAATAGAACTTGAATAGAAAATAATATGGTATACCTATGAATACAAAAAGGACCACAGGAGCTACACAACAGCAGCAAGGAAGCACGAGATGACAACAACAAGTAAGTGTTTTACACTCATATCTTTCTTAAATATACATAATTATGAAAGCTTGTTTAGTTTTTGGATTTTATATATAAATGTTGCCAAAAAAGAAGCATCTACTGTAATAAATGAGAAATATAAACAGACATGATTAACTATTTCAGTTGGAAATAGTTAATCATACAAATGGGTTTCATTGATAGCGATATTTCTCTGGATTTGATTAGTCGGCTCCAAGAACAGGAGATTAATGATGTTATTAGGGTTCACTAACATCAGCATGATTATACCAGAACATGGGGGATATTAAACTCAAATAACTATTCCAAGTTAGGAATAGTTAATGATATCGATAGGCTACATCAATATCAACATTTCCATGCAACATGATTAGTTATTCATGGTATAGAGGCTAATGACGTCAAGGATCCTTGACATCAGCATTTCCGAGGATATTTCATAGTACTGTTTGGACTTGATTAACTATTTCGGGTTAGGAATAGTTCATGATATCAAGGGGTTATATTGATATTGACATTCACGATAAATTTCATTAGTCGGTCCTGGTGAGGGAGACTAATGATACTAATGAGATTCATTAGTAATGACATTACCATCTTAAGGTCTTGGGAAGAAAAAAAAGATATAATTAACTATCCAATCAAGGATGATTAATGATAACAATAAATTGGTATCAACACTTTCTTGAAGGAATTGTCCTTAGATATAAATATGTGATATTGGTTGAAAATTAAGAATCGAATGGAAAGAATTAGTGAATTCATTATAAAAAATCCAAAAAGGGACCAAGCTGGAATTTTAGGGAAATATAAATGAATGTTAGTTTTGAATAATTTGTTTGATTACCAATATTAATAGTGTTTTCCATAATATTTATATTCCAATGTTATATTTGTTCCAAGCATACTCGCGACAGGATTGATTTTCAAATATTTATATCCTTTTTTTTTATCTAGTTTTAGGTGAATAGTATACTTATATATTTTATATCTTAAGAAATTTTCATGACTTGAATTGTAATAATATCTTTTAAATTAAATCTATGAACTTAAATTTTATTTTCATGTATTTATAATCTACATGTATCCGTGTTTACTTATTTAGTGTCATTTAACACTTTATTTCTATTATATTAATGTTTGAGAAAATGTGATTGTATTTAATGTTGATTGTTGGAATTGAGAATCGGGATAATTGGATTGTTATTGGATAATGGTTAATAGAAGTGTAACAAATTATTGTCGATAACTTGAGACTTCCTGGTATAGGAAAGACTCTGCTAAAATTTCAGTTGACCTTTGTATGAATTTGATTTTTAAAAAATTACCATGTTTTTTCCCCTAAATTATGATTGATAAGTTGTTTCAGTACTTGAGATCTTATAAACCCAATATCAAGATGTCTTTTAAACTGCAAGCATTGTTCCCTAAATTAATTTATTATGATTTCAAAATCAAGTTTAAAATGAAACATTCAAACAAATCCTTAGCTTTTTGTATATAATTTTAGAAAAAAAATATTGATAAATATAATAAATTATATAAAAAAATGTATTAAATGTTTTTTATAAAAAAACATAATTTTTATGTTAATTAAATATTCATGAGTTTCTTAATATTATGCACAAAATAATTAGAAAAAAAATGTTAAGAGTCCTAAAAAAACCTATAATATTATTTGAGAAATATGATAAATTTCAGTAATAATTTTTTCTAGTGCATTTAAACATAAATCTAAAAGAAAAACAAAGAACTAACCAAATATTGGAATATTTGTTTAAGACTATGATAACCTTATAAAAAGTAAATTGAAATAAAATATATAATTTTTTTTTTAAAATAAACCAAATATTTAATTATAAAATTAAGAAGAAAAAAATAAATAATAAAACCAATGTTGAATGATAAAATTGAAAAAAACAACAAAAAAATCAAATGATACAAAAAAAAAAACCCAATCCACATATGGCCTTTTTTTGAGTGATTATATACTTTCTTTTATTGTGTATGGTAACATAATATTTCCAAACACTTTTAAAAAATAATAATAAAAAAAGGAAATTAAAAAGTGAGCCAATGTATCATTTAATAAATTTAGAATTATATGGAAACTTTTTCACTCTTAACTTGAAAAAAAAAGGACAAGGTTTCATTACAACTAGTTACATGTCCCGTGCGATGCCGCAGGTCAATTATTTTTTGCATTTCAAAAATAGCCAAGATCTAAAAGAGTTAGGTTTTTTTGCAAAGTTATATCCAAGAGTTTTAGGTTTGGTTGCAACGCCTGATCCAATAGTAATATTTATAATATTAATAATAACATTAAACTTGGATTAACCCTTAGCATAAAAGTGTCTAGACTGCAATACCAGACCCAATAGCATTGGACGTGAGTTTGGCTGCAATGTCGTGTCATAAAAGTGTGATAATTAAATAGATTAGTTAAAAAGAAAAAAAACCAACAGGAAGAAAAAAAAACTAATGAAAAAAAAGAAAACAAATATGAATTAATTGGGTTAACCCTTCAAACCAGGTTAACCCGTCATACCTTGAATTCGCATCGTGAAAGTTTGATAATTAAAAAGGACAAAACAAATTAATGGGTTAAACCCAGAATTAATTGGGCTAACTCGTCAAACCAGGTTAACCTGTCAAACCCGAAATCCGTGTCATGAAAGTTTGATAACTAAATAGAAAAAAAATTAACATTAAGAATTTAAATTAAACGAAAAAAATTAATTAAAAAGAAAAAATACAAAAGGCATCAGCCTTTTCACTGTAGACTGCACTGTGCAGTCCACAGTCAAAGGCATAAAAACAACAAAAAGAAAAAATAAAGGCATCAGCCGAGAACTACTTAGAAAAAAATTTAATATTAATAAACTAAATTAATTAAAAAGAAAAAATAATAGAAAACAAACCTCTAAGAAGAAAAAAAAAACTAAATAGAAATAAATTTAATATTAACAAACTAAACTAAATGAAAAAAAATAATTCAAAAGAAAAAAAAAATCTAGGTTAACTCGTCAAACCAAGTTAACCCGTTAAACTCGGGATCCGTGTCATGAATGTCTGGTAAATAAATAAAAAAAGTGAACATAAACAAACTAAACTAAACAAAAAAAAATAATTAAAAAGAAAAAATCAAAAATAAAATATGAGTTAACTCGTCAAACAAAGTTAACCCGTTAAACCCAGGATCTGTGTCATGAAAGTCTGATACTATATAAAAAAATTTAACATTAACAAACTAAATTAAACAAAAATATTTATGAAAATAATAAAAAAAAATTGACGGGTCAACTCAAAATTAACTGAGTTCACTCGTGAAACCAGGTTACCCCGTGAAACTCGGGATATGTGTCATAAAAATCTAATATCTAAATAGAAAAAAATTTAACATTAAAAAACTAAACTAAACAAAAAAAATTAATTAAAAAGAATAAAAAGCAAAAAAAAATAATTATATTTTAACTTGTCAAACCAGGTTAATCTGTTAAATCCGGAAAACGTGTCATGAAAGTCTGATAACTAAATAAAAAAATTTAAGATTAATAAACTAAATTAAACAAAACAATTTTGTTAAAATAAAAAAAAATCCCAAAAGGCATAAAAAAACAGCTAAAACAACTAAGACAACTTAAAAAAAAAAAAAAAAAAACCACCTAAAGCATCAGTGTTTTACTGTGGACTGCACTGTGCATTCCACAGTAAAACACTGATCCCTTTTAGCTATTGTTGTAATATAGCTAAAACATGTAGGGAAAATACTCTAACTTTCCTCACATGTTACCGTGGATTGTTACAATGCTCTCCTTTTTTTTCAATTTTTTTGTTTTTTTTTATTTTTTTTATTTTTTTAAAATTATCTTTATTGCTTTTTTTAATATTGAGCTGGTTAAAAATTTAGCTTTGTAATTTTTTTCTTTAAAACACTATAAATTGCTACAGTGTTTCTCCACATAGTTTTTTTGTTATGATTTTTTTTCAAAATTATTTGTCAATTTTATTTTTTTCATATTGAGTTGATTGAGAATTATAATTGTAGTTTTTCTCACAAAACACTATGGATTGCTACAGTTTTTCTCCACATGTTTTTTTTTTTTTTTTATGATTATTTTTCAAAATTGTATTTGTTGGTTTTATTTTTTAATATTGAGTTGATTTTTATGTTATTTTTTCTAAAATTATCTTTGTTGATTTTTTTTAATATTGAGCTGATTGAGAATTACAATTATAAGTAATACAAATAAGGCTAAATCATATGTGGAAAACACTATAGCTTTCTTCACAAAACAGTGTGGATTGATATAGTGTTTTCCCACGTAAGTTTTTTTCTTTTTTCTGTTATGATTTTTTCTAAAATTATATTTTTCAATTTTATCTCTTTAATATTGAGCTGGTTAGAATTTACCTTTGAAATTTTTTTCTTTAAAACACACTAGATTGCTACAGGGTTTTACCATATGGTTTTTTTTTTTTTTTTGGTTATGATGTTTTCCAAAATTATCTTTGTCGATTTTAATTTTCTAACAAGAGTTGGTTGAGAATTACAATTACAATAAAACTAAATCATGCGAGGAAAGCATTGTAGCTTTCCTCATAAAACACTATGAATTGATATAGTATCGCCCCACATGGTTTTTTTTTTCTTATGATTTTTTAAAAATTATCTTTATCGATTTTATTTTTTTTAATATTGAGTTGGTTGAGAATTATAACTACAAGTAAGGCTTAATCATGTAGGGAAGCACTATAGCTTTTCTTATAAAACACTATGGATTGCTACAGTGTTTCCAACATAGTTTTTTTTTTTTTAATATTTTGTGTTTTTTTATTATGATTTTTTTTCAAAATTGTCTTTGTTGATTTTATTTTTTTAATATTGAGCTAGTTGAAAATTTAGCTTTATAATTTTTTTCTTTAAAATAATGTGGGTTGTTGCAGTGTTTTTTCACTTTTTATTTTATTTTTTTATTATAATTTTTTTTAAAATTATCTTTGTTGATTTTATTTTATTTAATATTGAGTTGGTTGAGAATAACACTTATAATAGAGCTAAATCATGTGGGAAAAACACTGCAGCTTTCCTCATAAAACACTATGGATTGCTATAGTGTTCCTTTACATGGTTTTTTTGTTATGATTTTTTTTCAAAATTATCTTTGTCAATTTTACTAGGGAAAACATTATAACTTTCCTCACAAAACATTGTGGATTGCTACAGTGTTTTCTCTCATGATTTTTTTTTTCTTTTTAAAATTATATTTGTCGATTTTGTTTTAGTATTGAGCTGGTAAAGAGTTTAACTTTGTAATTTGTTTTCTTTTTATTAGCAGAAAAACTAAATCATGAGGAGAAAACATTGTATATTTCATTACAAAACACTGTGGATTGACACAAATCATTCTATTCAGTCTCTAAGTTTTTGATCATCAACACAACTTTTTTTTTCGTCAGGAAATATTGGCTCCATCACACCTTCAATTTTTATTACTTATCTAGCGCTAATTCACAATTAAAACACTTTTAAGCACATTTGTTTTATAAACCCGCGGCAGTATGCAGACATGCCATCTAGTATTTACTAAAACAAAGAAATGAACATAAGGAAAAATAATTGAAAAACATAAAGTTTACCAAAAACTAAAAAGAATGAGCTATGACGAAAAAAAAACACCAACACTAATATTCAAACTTTTATTAGCAAATTGTATGGTAACATAATATTCTCAAATACTCTTAAAAAACATAACAAAAAACTAAAATTAAATAGTGAGCCAATATATCATATAATAAATTTAGAATTATATGGAAACATTTTGCACTCTTAACTTAGTATTGAAAAATATAAAAAGAGATAGGGTTCACATAAAGTTTACCGGAAAAACAAATTAGCCATAAAGAAAAACATAAAGTTTCCAAAAAAGAAGAAAAAGAAGAAGAATGAGCCATAAAATAAAAAACACCAATGCTAAAAGAAAAACTTGCACAGTTCAAGCACAAGAATATTCACCTATCTTACATTTTTATCCTTATATTTTTTTAGTTGGATAATTTTGGAAATGAAAGTTTTTTACAAGTATATTTTAAGAATAAAAAATAAAAAATATTATCTATGGAAACATGTCTCCTTTATACCACCTATTTTGGAAGTACATAAATACATTTCAAAATTGTCCTAGAGATAAATTTATAATTTTTTTGACTTTGTCTCTATCTGTGTCTCGAATATATTTTTGTCTCTACTATTTCTGTCTCTTATGTTTCAAGACAATAATCAAATGCTACATTGCATTATTGTGAGAGTATTGTAAGGTGGCTAAATTGAATTCCTTCCACTGTTCGTACATGATCAATTTAACTTTTAATTTTATTATTACCATATTTTATATTATGTTAATTAATATGTTTATGTTTGTATTATACATACTTTAATTACAAATGATCATATCTAATCTTAATTAATTTGAGACTCATGTCATAAGCTTATACCTAAACTATTCACAAATTTAATCATTTTATTATTAAATCAACTCATGTCATATTACATGTATTTAACTCAAACATACCTATTAAATATATTGTGTTGTTTATGAATTGAGATAATTTTTTTTTAATTTACATCATTAAAAAAATCTAGCAATACACGCATGTAAATTACTTTAAATATTTAAATGTTCTTGATATTTAAAAGAAATATGGCACAATTTTATAAACACTAAATTATATAAATAACAAAACTTCACTCCTGTTCTATCATAAAATAAGTTTTATAATGGTCTATATAGAATTAAAGAAAAGGCTTTTTTTTCTCATCTTACACGTTCATCAAACTAAAATTTATAATACGAGTTTTAAATTGATTTAAATAATGATTATATATTAAAACAAAAGCTAAAAGAGATAAAGAAATCATTGTGTACACTTATATTTTATTGTGTATTCGCACGATAAAATTATCATTTCCCCTTCCATGTCGAAAAACATGTAACTTGCTTTCAAGGGTAAAATTATATTTTTCACATGACTCATTTATCATTACTAGATTGAATGAGGGTAGAACAATATTTTAACTTATTTTTTTGCATAATTTAATGTCTAAAATACTTTTAAAAGTTAAATTTGCTTAACTATTTGGGGAAGCATATTTTTTGTTTTCTATCTTTATTAGTATAGTGTAATTACTAAGATACCCTGAAAAGAAAAAATATGTAACTTAGGTCAAGGGGTTTTTTGGTGTCTTTGTTATGTATTTGTTTTTGTTAATATCATGCACGTTTAGGAGCACTTAAGTCTTTTGATAAATTAAATAAAAACAAAAGAGAGAAAAATCTATAACGTGTGTAGCACACACATCAATAGGTGGGAGGCGTCCACACCTTTTGAGAATCACATATAGCTAATAATTAAATAGAAAGAAAAATAACTTTAACAAACTAAACTAAATGAAAAAAATAACTTGTCAAATCAGGCTAACCCATCAAACCCGAGATCCGTATCATGAAAATCTGATAACTAAATAAAAAAAAAATTTAACATTAACGAACTAAATCAAAGAAAACAAATTCATTAAAAAAAGTAGTTATATAATATAATACAATATAATAATATTTATAATTATAATTATAATTATAATAATTATAATAATATAATATATTAATAAGTAAATATATTAGTAAAAGGCGTGACATACCCGTGCGATGCCGCGGGCTTCTGGCATGCTTGTGCATTATTGTGGATTTGAGAAAAAAATCATATAAAAAAAATGTTACCATCCACAATATTTTAAAGGAAAAAACTACAAAGCTATATCCTCAACCAGCTCAATATTAAAAAAAAATGAAAAAAGAAGATGACAGTTTTGGAAGAAAAAAAAGCAAAAAACAAATAATAAAAAAATGGAAAAAAAAACATGTGGGGAAAGTTAAAGCTAAATTTTCAACTAGCTAAATATTAAAATCATTTAAGAAAACACTGTAGCAATCTATAGTGTTTTGTGAGGAAATGTACAACTATAATTCTCAACCAGCTCAATATTAAAAAAAAATCAATTAAGATAATTTTAAAAAATATAAAAAAAAAATGAAATGAAAAAAAACATCCATTGAAACACTATAACAATCTATAGTGTTTTATGAGAAAATCTACAGTTGAAATTTTTAACCAGCTCAATATCAAAAACAATAAAAACGACAAAGACCATTTAAAAAAAAAACATAACAAAAAAAAGCATATGGGAAAACACTGTAGCAATCAACGATGTTTTAAGGAAAAAAAGCTAAATTGTTAACCGGTTCAGTATAAAAAAAAAAATTTGACAAAAACATAAAAAATAAAATCGACAAAGATAAATCTGAAAAAAAATTATTTAATAAAAAACCATGTAGAGAAACACTCCAGCAATCTAGTGTTTTAAAGAAAAAAAATTAAAAAACTAAATTATCAATCAGCTCAATAGTAAAAAAATAAAATCAACAAAAATAATTATGAAAAAATATATATAAAGAAAGACAATTTTGAGAAAAATTTAAAAAAACAAAAAAAAAAACGTGGGGAAAGCTAAAGCTAAAGTTAAATTCTCAACCAACTCAATATTGAAAAAATAAATTCAACAAAGATAATTAAAAAAAAACATATGGGGGAAACACTGCAGCCAAATAAAAACCATATAAGGAAAACACTGTAGCAATCCATAGTGTTTTTTTTTTTTTTTGAAAAAAGCTACAAAGCTAAGTTCTCAACCAGCTCAATATAAAAAAAAAACTGATAAAGACTTTTTAAAAAAGAAGAAGTCAATTTTGGGTAAACAAAATGAAAAACAAAACTTGTAAAAAAAAACGCGGGGAAAGCTACAGTGTTTTAAAGAAAAAATCAAATAAACCAAAATTTCAACCAGCTCAATAGCAGAAAAAATAAAATCAACAAAAATAATTCTAAAAAAAAATATATGTAAAAAATGACAATTTTGGAAAAAAAGAAAAAGAAATAAAAAAATAAAAAAAAAACATGTGGGGAAAGCTAAAGCTATATTATCATCCAGCTCAATATTGAAAAAATAAATTCAATAAAGATAATTTTAAAAAATAATATGTGGGGAAACACTGCAGTAAAACAAAAACCATGTAGGGGAAACACTGTAGCAATCAATATATTTTTTTTAAAAAAACTACAAAGCTAAATTCTCAACCAACTTAATATATAAAAAATAAAATCTACAAAGACCATTTTGAAAAAAAAAAGAATAAATAAATCATAAAAAGGAAAAAAAAAATAATGTATGAGAATATTACAGCAATGCTCAATGTTTTTTTTTAAAAAAGCTACATAGTTAAATTTTCAACCAACTCAATATTTAAAAAAATTAGTAAAGATAATTTTGAAAAAAGAATTAAAAAAAAAAAAGTCAATTTTGGGTAAAAAAAAAAACATGTAAAAAAATAGAAGAAGAAACAAAAGTGGGAAAAAAAAGCTCCAAAAAAAAAAAACAAAAGCAAAAAAAGAAAGGCTACAGAAAAAAAAACAAATGAAAAAAAAACTGCTACAGAGGAGAAAAAAAAAATTATAATATAATAATATAATTATAATTATAATAATTATTATTATATATAATAATAATAATAATTATATATAAGTATAATTAAAAGGCGTGGGGAACCTATAATGCTTTCCCCACACCTTTTAGAGTTCTTTAATTTTGAATAATATTTAATGTAGTATTGGTTTTTATGCTTACGGTGATAAAATATTTAAAGTGTTGAGGTCTATGTCATTATATGGCAGCCCTTTAAATATGAAGTTGGTAAGGATTTATTTTTCAAGGTATGATAAGGTAGGAATCAATACCTTATGATAAGGTTGGAATCGATACCTTATGATAGCATTGGGAGGATGAGTTGCAATTATACAAGGTATAATTGTTTTACTTTAGTATGGAATTTAACTTGTTGAAGTGTATGTTTCTTGATTGTGAGATTTGTGCTTTTATTAAGTAAACGATGTAAATATATATGTTTTTATTTTTCCTTGTATGGTTGTATGTTGAATGTTTCTTTTATTAAATTATCAACTTGTGGATAATATGATCCTTAAATAGGTAATGTCTTCTAAATGTTTAAGACTTTGTTATTTTTACATAAAAAAATAAAAGTTTATTTTTTATTTCTTTTATTTACAAAAGAATCAACTTAGAAATAATATGATATATAAATAGTTCATGTCCTCTAGAAGTTGAGACTTTGATATTTTCATATAAAAAAAAAGAATTTATTTGTTTTTTTTTATACAAAAGAATCAACATGAGGATAATATAATCCTTAAATAGTTTATCCTCTCTAGAATTTGAGACATTATTATTTTTTTATATAAAAAAAATCAATGATTTTTTTTCCTTTAACATGGAAATCATGTAAACATTTCCTTTTTAATATCTATTTGTAAACATTACTGGGTTATTGTTTTTTTTTTTTTTTTATCAATACATGAGAATGCTTGTTTAGGAATTTAAAGGTCTTATGATACACTTCTCCTTTTGTTATGAGTGGACCCAGGCTAGGTCAATGTGACTCCAGAAAGACTCATCAAGAATAGTGGTGGCTTTTGAGATTATTGTAGATATGATCGAATAGAATGAGTCAAAGATTGATTAACCATTATCATCCTCTAGGTCCAACACCAATATCCTAAAAAAATAAGGATTAGGTCTTATTGTCGAGCCCTGGTCATGAATCACTATTGTAGACCCATATAGTTTTTTACCTTCAGTATTAAGTATACATATACCAACTTAGATAAAATATTAGCATATGAGCATGATAGGTACTTTTGTCATTAAACACGAAGCAACTTACCTTAGGTAGGATGTTTTAGGATGATTTCCATCTTTATTTTAGTATAACTAACTCATTACCTAGAATCTCTAAGGACTAGTTAGGGTTTATAGTTACTATAAAACTAGGTGACAACTTTTTTTTCTCTATTTTATGCTATCAATCTTATTAGCTAGTCAAGATATCCCCTACAATAGAATGATGAGTTCATTAGGGACTTTAATAAGGACCAAGCTTTTTTTCTTTGTTTAAGAAATGATGTGCTTATTGTGATATTTGTTTTTATATAATTGCCTATATCGTGTGACTTGTTAGATTTAATATTTATGTTTTATCTTTATATATATTTTATTTATTTATATGTTATTTTTAATATATTTTATTATCATACATTTGTGGATTAGATATGGAGTTATGCTAATGTACCAACTACTCTGCACTTTTAGCAATCATATTGTCTTAGGTTAGCATGAGGAGTTAGTGGTGCCTTGATGGGCTTTGCCCTAGACTAGAGCTCATGAAACCTTAGACTCCTATTAGAAGTCTAAAAGCTCATGATTTGTAGCAAATGGGATTTCCTTGGTTTATACACCTTTTTAAAGTTTCTTGATCTTTTAACCAATCCATGTTAGCCAGCCTCTACATAAGTAATGATTATAACCTTTCTTTAGTGTGTCTTTTAACAACATCATTGGGCAATTTTTATATACATAAGATTTTAAAAGATGGGTGATAAGGCAATTGAGATGGTAAAATACACATAATAATAACTTTTGAATGAGTCTGAAGACTAAAAAAATAAAGAGGGATTGTTTGAATAAAGGATTTCAATGTAGACTTCCTAGTCTGAAGCATTTGTATCATATTGTGAATGAAGCTAAGAAACTCATACGGTGATGGAAAAAGTAAGCAAATATGGCATTAAGAAAATGCCGTCATTAAAAGCTTCTAGGGTTTCATTACAAGTTTCCAGGGTTTATTTGATAAAATACCACGATTACGGTAAAGGTTGTGAAGTGTATCGTACTTCTTAAATTTTTTTTGATTAGCACTCAAGATAAAGAGAGTTGGTTTGTATGATAAATTAATGAACCATCTCGTATATATTTCCTCAATTTTAGATGAATCAAAATCTTGATTTTTTTCTTCTTAAAATATATAGGTTAATGTGCTAAGTCATTCATATATTTTTGGATGTAGGGAAGTTTCAAATTACCTTTAAAAAATATATGGAAAATATGTCTCAAATTTTTTATTGAATGACAATCTCAAGTTTTATTTCCAAAATGTATGAATTAATATATTGAATAATTTATAACACAACTGATATTTCTATCCAAGATGGAAATAATGTGTGCAAGGTGAAGTTCTCATGTCTAGCTATAAAATGGTAGTGACCAAAGATACTTCAAATTGATAAGAAAATATTTGGACCTTGAATATTTAAAGGTCTCATCCCCAAGATCCAGGTTTGTTATAAAATTAGATAAAATCCTTCTCTATGAAGAAGTTACTGTAAAATATCCTAGTCTTAACATACATAAAAAAAAAATACATTCTTGAACAAAATCATAAATAAGGGAAGGTATACCTAGATAGTTAAAGGGAAGATTCTACTAGATTGAATTATAAGGTTGGACTCCTAGTGGTGACAATATTGCTTCCTCTAACGATTCTTTTTTCAAAGTCTTGGTATTCTTTTTTTTTTTCACTCTTTTTTATTACTCTGAATTAAAACCCTTATTCTCTTTTTAATTTTGTCATTGTTTTTCTCTCTCCTAGTAATTCTTCTTCTCTCTTTCTCTTTATATATCTATCAAACCCTAGTTAACCTACTATTTATAATGGAGAGAGAATAATCTAAATTGGACAACTTGGAGAACTATAAGCTCCAGGATTAAAAAGACACATATTCACCATCCAAGAGTGAAAACAAACAAATGACATCAAGTGAGGTTGTACAAAGAACATAAGCATACTTTCACATTATACACAACAAGAAAATCATTAAGGGTGAGAGTGCTTTGCAAGTTATAAGCTTGTCTAGACTCGAAGGACATAACCAAACTCTAAACAACCCCAAAATTGGTGAAAGTGACACTTCATTTGGGTCGAACGATGCTCATATTAGTGAAAATGATGAGAGGTGGTTGGACTTGGCTGAGAGGAAGGTTGTTTATATGTGACTAGGGTTCATCTTTTATCTTTAAAGAAAAATACGAAGAGAACATCTGAGAATTTATACCAAAGGCTCAAAACAACAGTGTTTGGTGTGGTTAAAGTTTAGAATTGTCCTTAAATTTCAATATCTTTTCATTATTAATCCTCTTGAACTTTTAATTGTATAGTCAGAGACAAAATTCAAACCAAACCAATAAATTATCTCATCTGGGTCTTTGGTCAAAATTAAATAGGCCTCTTAATTTCTTTGTTTTTTCATTATGATCTATTGATTTTTAAATACCTTCAATTAAAGCCAAAACTAGCTATAAAATCTAAAATTTCTTCAATTAAGCCCTTGTCAGAATTAATGAGACTTCTCGAGTCATGCCAATATAGCATTTTGGTCCTTGATCCTTAATCTTTTAGTTTTAGCCAATTTCTCTTCAATTATAACCCTTAGATTGCTTCTCAAATAATTTTACAGATTCGTCTTACCTAATTTAAACTTGAGAAAGTTTGGAAAGCTTGTAAACATATACTTTTATTTTCTTGGAAAATATTTTAAAGGTTGCGGTAAAAAAATTAGGCTATGGCATCCTTAGCTTCACTTGTCCATTATGAGTTGTCTTGCAATTCTTTATCTTAGTGAACTTTCTATTAGACAAAGCATAAAACAATGTGCTCATTGTCTTTACATTACAACTATAATTTCTTTTTTGCATATCAATCTACTCACTAATATGTTTATTGGTTTGATCATTGCATGTTTGTCATGCTAAATAAATAATTATATAACTTACTAGTTGTTTAAGACTTTGTGTTTGAATTAAAGTCTAGTTAATCGGTTGTCTTTAGAAATTATATTTGATATGATTAGTTGATTTGTCACATTTCATATGTCTTAGGAGTTTTGTCTGGTATGATCATTTGATTTACTAGATATCTTTCGTGTTTTAGATATAAACTACCACGAGTTTATAACATGTTTGTGCATTGTAATGTATTAGTAGAAAAAATCATAAAATATATATTTTTTTAAAATTATATGAAAAAATATTATTGCAATCCATAATGTTTTCAAGAAAAATTAAACTATAAAGCTAAATTCTCAACCAGCTTAATATTAAAAAAATAAAATAGACAAATAATTTTGAAAAAAATCATAAAAAAAACAAAAGGAAAAAAAAATCATATAGCAAAACACTGTAGCAATCTATAGTGTTTTGTGAGGAAATATACAATTGTAATTCTCAACCAACTCAATATTAAAAAAAATATCAATAAAGATAATTTTGGAAAAAATCATTAAAAAAAAAACTATGCAGGAAAACACTGTAGCAATCTATAGTGTTTCATGAGAAAATCTACAGCTATAATTTTCAACTAGCTTAATATTAAAAATAATAAAATCGATAAAGATAATTTTGAAAAAAAATATAACAAAAAAAAATCATTTGAGAAAATACTTTTGCAATCAACGATGTTTTAAAGAAAAAAAACACAAAACTAAAGTTTCAACCAGCTCAGTATAACAAAAAATAAATTCGATAAAGATAATTTTGGAAAAAAAATCGATAAAAAAACATGTGGGAAAATACTGTAGCAATCCACAATGCTTTTTTTTTTATATATATATATAAAAAAACTATAAAGCTAAATTATCAACTAGTTCAATATGAAAAAAAAAAACCAAAATTGACAAAGACAATTCTAAAAAAAAAAAAACAAAGAAAAAAATATATATGAAGAAACATTGTAGCAATCAATAGTATTTTAAAAAAAAACTATAAAACTAAATTTTCAATCAACTCAATATTAAAAAATAAGATCGAGAAAAATAATTATGAAAAAATACAAAAAAAATAGATAATTTTGGGAAAAAAACAAAAAAGCAAAAAAATATAAAAAAATAAAGAAAAAATAATATTTTTTTTAAATAAAAAAAGTAAATCATGGGAAAAAAAACAAATAAAAATAAAAATATTAATATAATAAAAATAAAAGACGTGAGGAATGCGATCTGTACTTCTCCAGCGTCTTTTAAAGAATTGTTTTAATACGAGGCTTTTTAAAATATTTTAGGGCTAACTTTTAAAGAGTTAAGTTAGACCCTAAAACACTTGAGTCACAGTAAATATAACACCCAAGAGTCATCTTCATGCAAAAGTCACATCAATGTGAAAGCAAACACCGACTTTTCAAGAGTTGATTAGGCCTTAAAAAGACACGAGTCGCAGTAAATATAAAAATAAAACGGATCTTGAAGTGAAAGGCATGATTCCAAGTTCCATGTAATGTCAAATAATATAAAAATATCAAATAATAATGAGCTTCTATAAGCATAAACTCAGCAAATAATGGCTTGATTTTGTTCGAACCAGGAGAAATGTGAACCCTTGAGCGAGCCAGGTCCTCTCTCTAATAAAACAAGATCACCTGCTCGACGAAAAGAAAAGAGACAAGAATGGTTTGTTAAAAACTGGAACTTTGATTATTGAAAACTTAACCTTTCTGCAGTTTACGTGTTTTGTTTTCACCTAAAGATCCAGCTTGCGGGAGAGAGGAGAGAAGGGAGAAGGCGATAAGAAGCACGTGCACATCACTATAAGAGGAAGGAAGCACATAAGAAGAGGCAGTTTCACTCGACGCATTCTTCCTTCTTTGGTCAAAGATGAAAAAAGAAACTGAGAGCAAATTACAAAGGCAGTGAAACATGAAAAACAAAACGTTAAAAATAAAATAAAAAACCAACCACCTTCCTTTGCCTTGCTTTGCTCTCCTTTCTTTTCTCGTCTTTTTTTATTATTAATTAATTAATAACATCAATGGATGGATGGATTCCACCATTAAAATTCCTCAAAACAATCACTCTCTCTATCTATTTTTTTTAGAGAGGGAAACATCAAAGAATAATACTCCCCCCAAATCTTTTTCGTGTTTTATCATCATAAAAATAAATAAAACCATGGATAAATAGAAGATAGAGAAAGGTATAGAGTGTTTTACTTGAAAGAGAGAAAAAAAAACCCTTGAGATTTGTGCTTTTCAGTGGGAGAAACTGCTGCTTCTATACACTGATCTGATCGGCAGCAGTTTTATCCGTGGGATAGAGAATTCAGCTGTTTAAGGTGAGACCCACAAACAAAGAAAGTCTTTTTTTTTTTTTTCCTTTTTGAAATCTGTATTGGTTTGATTTGATGGGATAGTTGAATTTTGATTTTGGATAAAGAATGATGCTTTTGACCTCATTGCTTGGTTGGATCTGTATCCTTTCTGGGTTTATCTTGCCTTTGCTTCTCGATTTATCGCATGTTCGATTTGATGTTTTTTTTTGTCAAGTCCAATATGTTGTGACTTGTTAGGATTTGAAGTTGTTGTTATTAATTAGTTAGTTGCAGTTTATGTTAATCAACAACTTGTTTTTGACAAAAAAAATTCTTCTTTTTTATTTGCTTTAATTGATTGATGCAGCAGAAGGAAAACCAACCCAGTTTTTGTTTTTTAAAAAATGGTTTTTAGAGATGTTATCAAGGAACCAAAAGTGAAGGTGGAGAGGCCAGGCTGTGATTCATCGGTTATGGTTGGCTTGCAAAACTGTGTTATTTCGCAGCCTCCTGTCAACTTAGAGCAAGACTTGGAGTTTTTTGAGAAGAATTTGCATATACTGGATTGTGTTTTCTCAGGGAGAAATAATACCAATTCAGAAAATGTTGGAATTGGTTTGTTTGAGAGGGAGACTTTGAATGCTGATTATGAACCTATGGACACGGGAGAGAATCGCGATGGGCATGCATCGGAAGACAGTCTCTTGCCTGGTCTTTATGATGATGCTGCAATGTATATTTTGGCTTGGAGTTGTAGATCGGATTACCCCAATTTGGCTTTGCTAAATAAGAAATTCAAAGCATTGATTGAAAGTGGGTGTTTATATAAAGTGAGGAGGCAGCTTGGGGTCATTGAACACTGGATTTATTTAGCTTGTATTTTGATGCCTTGGGAAGCTTTTGATCCTGCAAGGGAGAGATGGATGCGGTTGCCGAGGATTCCTTGTGATGAATGCTTCACTTATGCAGATAAGGAGTCTCTTGCAGTAGGGACTCAGCTACTTGTTTTCGGGCGTGAGCTGTTAGGGTTTGCTGTTTGGATATATAGCTTGCTTAGCCATGATTGGTCTAGATGCCCTCCGATGAACCTACCCCGTTGTTTATTTGGTTCAAGCAGCCTTGGCGAAATTGCTATTGTTGCTGGAGGAAGTGACAAGAATGGATGCATAATGAGATCTGCTGAGCTTTATAACTCTGAAGTCGGTACTTGGCTGACATTGCCAGATATGAACTTGCCCCGTAAGCTGTGTTCAGGCTTTTTTATGGATGGAAAGTTCTATGTCATTGGTGGCATGTCAAGCCAGACAGATTGTTTAAGTTGTGGTGAAGAGTATAACCTCGAGACAAGTACATGGAGGAGGATAGAGAACATGTACCCTCTTCCCAGTGCAGGCCATCCTGCAATGCGTTCTCCTCCACTGGTCGCTGTTGTAAATAATCAACTTTATTCTGCGGATCAAGCAACCAACGAGGTCAAGAGATACAACAAAACTAATAATTCTTGGAGTGTTGTGAAGAGGTTGCCGGTTAGGGCTGACTCTTCTAATGGCTGGGGATTAGCTTTTAAAGCATGTGGTAGCAGCTTATTGGTAATTGGAGGGCACAGAGGTCCTCAAGGTGAAGTTATTGTGCTCCATACTTGGGATCCTCAGGACAGAAGCACGGGCAGATCAGAATGGAATGTTCTTGCTGTCAAGGAGCGAGCAGGTGCTTTTGTGGCAAACTGTGCTGTAATGGGATGTTAATGCTCTGTTTCATCCCTATCTTTGGTGCAAACCTTTGACTTACAGACAAAACCAAATGTTAAATTGATTGCGAAGGTGACACTTGTTTTGTCATTATCATTTTTATCGAGAATTTTACAATGTTAACCTGTACTTTATTTCTATTTTGATGCTTATTGATTTCATGGCACATGAAAGATGGTTTGTTATCCCGATGTGATTCCCACTGAAGCAGGATCTTGAGAGGAAGAACTTGAAGGCAGTCCTAACCTTCAGTATTTTTTATATGAAGTGGCTGCTCTCAAGACGTAAACCTGCACACATGTGATACCATGTGATTGTAAGCCCATAATTATCTATTTGTAGCGTTCTGTATTTGAGTTGTAAAAGGTAATCAGATGATCATAATTGACCACACGTTGGAAAATCTTTATGATTTGGTCTGATCTCAATATGCTCATTTCTTTTCTTCTTTCTTCTTTCTTTTTTGAGGAGGTGCTCTGATTTTAGTTATCCTCACCGATTGTTTTTTTTTTTTTTGGTTTCGTTGTTGAATAGTATCTTTTTTTTAATCCATTCATAATGTAGGAGTTATCTTTATGGCTGTTTCATGCTTTGCCTCTGTGGTTATGCTGCTTCTCTTCCCGGCATTAAATTTAATTTCTTGAAACTCATGTTTGTTCCATTCTGTGGAGCTTGAAACTTGGTAGGAGAGGGTATATTTTTCTGATGCGGAAATTTATTAAAAAATGCTCTGTTGAGAGCAGGACCAGCACTGTGAGTGTAGAAAAACTAACAAGTCTGTTTGAATCCTGAAAAGAAGCCTGTGTTTAGAGTAATTCTCTTGCATCTCAATGATAGAACATGGAAACCTAGTAGTACTATAGTAGTCTGTCTAACTTGCCGTACCAGAGTATAACTGGATGATGATGTCCAGAGAGTTAGGGAACAGTAAAATCTGGGAAAACCTCTTTAGAATCCAAATACCTTCTTTTCTTGCTGGCTAGAGGTTTAAGGCTTGGCTTGCAAATGATGTGGTGATTGGCTCTGGACATAATGTTTTTTGGTCTGAATTCCAGGTGAATCAGAGTCAGTATCTGGTTTCTTGATTGTTTTGCTCAGAGGATAGAGAAGTGGAAGGTGTGGCTCCATGGGAACATGGGCATGGTATAACTGCTCTAAGAAATATGCTCTGGACATTTTAGATGGAACTCAGTTTGTTCTTACTGGAGGGAATGAAGAGAATGGTGGCTATTGGAGGCCTTTGAGGAAAACTGTGCCGTATAAGTTCTGGCAGATCAGTGAGCTAGTGTGGGTCTGATTTCATGGAAGAAGCTTGTAAAGTTTCGTAAGTGATTGATGGAGCTTGTTTCTTATTGTAGATGAAGCTCTGGCTTTGACAAATGCGCTCAGTGAATGTGGTTAAACATCAGGTGACTATAAATTTATGTTACATTGAGGTATTTGAGAATTCTGGAAGCCATGTCTCCAATCGAATTGTGTTCTTGGTAGCTTTTTGTATAGATAAAGAAAGTGTAATTGATAGCTTCTCATGTCATCTATTTTGAAGTTGTTTTCTAATATTACCCTTATTTATTTATTTTTTTAAAAAAAGAAAAAAAAAATGTAGAATTGCTTGTAATGAGATATTGCATAGTCAACATGACTTGTAAGAAAGATGACAAATTTGATATAAATAAGGTCCTTTACTTTTTCCATGTTCATTAAAATAAATAATAATAATATGGCATGGTTATTTGAGATTTTCTACTTTTATCTTATTTTTCATTTGAGCAAACTTTGGCGTATCTAATAGGAGAGATTGGTTGAATCTTTAAAAAATAAAAACTAAGGGAGTTGTAAATAGGGGTATAATAATAATAATAATAATAAATTTTCTGTGCGCCGTCTAATCTTTAGGTTTGTCTCTTTGTGACTCTTTCAACTCACCACCACAGAGGGCAGGGCAGGGCAGGGTCCTTTCTGCAGGACAGTGATGCCATACAAATGGTTGCTTGCCTGAGAGTGTTTTAAGAAAGTATAGTGCTGTTCAAAGACACCCTCCACTTACTCTGCTTGCCTTCACCCCTGTACTTGCCTCTAAGATCTTTCAATGGCCGCCTCGAGGTCTTAACATTCCATTTGCAGGACGGCCGTCAGTGACTGAGAGGAGAATCGCTTTCCTTTTTCTTCCCACTGAAAAGAAAAGAAAAGAAGAGAAAAGAAGCTATTTTGAGGGGAGGGTGTACTCTACACTTGCTTCTTAGCAGAAGGTGGTACGTCCCTTCAGAAGAAGATAATGATTGGGGTGGGGTGCCTCTGCGTAAACTTCACTCCCTCCCACCTCTGATGGGACGGGACAGTTTCGATGCTCTTTTGCTTTTTCATTAATGTTTTTGCTTTTTCAAAGTAGGTATCGGATGCCATCACAGTAGAAGCTCATTTATTTATTTGCTTTTTAGCACCAAATGTCAATCAGTTCTCGCTAGCATGACCTGTCTGAGTGTGATCGATCCAGCCATTTCTCACGCGAGTCATCCAGCGGCAACCGGCGAGCCTCAACATCGGCGGCGGTCACCGCTCCCAGGTCTAATATTCAATCAAGGAACAGTCAGGTAAATAAAGCAGACTTTTCATAAACACCATCATTGACTACAAGCCGAAAAGTCACGGTTCAGGATTGGCAGCAGTGACCCAGATCGTTGAGCCACAAGGTGTCATTTTCATTAATGGAATAATATGGTAATCAGACACAAACATTCATAAAGTTGACCACGACGTTAATTTCCCATTACACATGTATCAGATGCACACAACTAATGTCATACCAAAATCCTACGGTGGTACAGAGCTGCTGCTGTTGACCTTGGAAACAAAATCTGTCTCGAGCGCCTTAAATCGTTTTTAACCTGCAATAAGCTGTCAACAATTAATTACTCTCCCTGGATAGGAAAACATTATAAATGTCTATGACGAGGCAAGTAGCTGTGACCCCAGCAAGGGTGGCCAAACATCTCAAAAGATCTGGACATTAAAGTAATCTAAGCATTTATCTTCGAGGTGTCAGAATGAAATGCACAGCTTGAACATTTTGCAGCCATCCCAAAAATAATAATTGCACGCTACTAATTACGAAGAAACCAAAACAGGTGTGAATAATAGAGATACCGTCACTCCAATGGTGATTGTCTTATTGCCCTTTTCTTTTGATGCGTGCATACGCACATTTTCTATTTCTAAGTAGACAAGTTGTGGTACACAGCTAATGCAGAATCCAAGGAACATCCTTGGCTGGGGTGATCTACACGCCTCCACCTCCTTTTCCAGTCAAAATTTATGCCCTTTAGCAATTAGTGGAATCTGCCAGAGTAACCCGCTACCCATAGAATATCTAGTAGCCGGTATCATCTTTGACATGCCAAAATACACATGTATTCTTGCATGCTAGCAACTATTCCATCAATTTGCTTTGATAATATCATTGAAGATAAACTTTCAGAGCCCCTTCATGCAAAACTGCTGAAATCTAGACGTCAAGATCATCCCACCAAGGACTCTTAATTTCTGACACTGTAACTTGTGTCAGAAACTGGTATCCTCCAAAAACAATTAAAGAACAGTTTTGGCTGGTCTTGCATTTGTGATATTGAATCACCAATGGCATGACTGAATGACCCATTTATGATGATAAAACTGGCAACAGTAAAATACTTTCACTTAGCAATTGGTGTATGGATTCAGTTTGATTCATTTCACCACTAATCTATCCAAATTCATTCACTAATTCAAGCACAACTCACATGACCAAACGATTGAAATGAATTGCAAAACAGTACTCAACTCTGTTCCTCAAATTTGTTTTAGCTTATTTCAATTTTGTAATCCTCGGGAATATATGAGACATGGAATGCTAGCGTGCTCATGATAAAAAGCTGGAGTGTATCCTAATCTTGCAGCAATATGTTATTCATAAACAACTTTTTATTAGAACAGTATAACCAAAGGTGGACCAGTTTAGTTTAAAGTGATGACAAAGAAATCCAGTGAGTGGGAGTCTGAAGAAGCGGGTACCTAGTTTTGGATTGTAGTCATCATCTTACAAGCATAATTCCTGCATGACAGACATATAGTAGCAAAATACATGATCTGCGTATGGTGTACTCGGCATGATAACTCTAATATAATGATGAGGTTACTGTAAATGCAAGAAACAGAGGGTTCCAACCAACATAAGTGCTTTTCAGGCGATGCTAGCTAAGGGCTGGTGCTGGGGAAGGAAGACAGACAACTCTCTTCCTTTAAACACAAGAGAACATAAACCCAGTGGCACCAAAAATGGATTATGTGTATTGATTATGACACTACTTAAAAATCTCTAGCTTCCCAAATGTCTACTGTCAAATTTGTAGTTTCTTAAAAACAGGTCATCCAACAGTACACATTTGGGATGAGACGTATAATGGAGGATAAAAAAAAGATTCATTTAGCACATACTTACACAACATATGTATCAATCAATTGGGTGTTTGTCAGCCTGGCGAGACGTGTAATGTGCAGAAAGCAAAAGAAGAGAAAGGAAAGCACTTGCTACAAAGATTGCATCAAACCACCGGTGATAGAAGTCAAACTGAATTTCTCCACCCAAGACAGCTGTTATGGTTATCCTACCAATAGACACCAGTTCAAACAAAATCAATAATGCTTTGAAAGCAGCCGACTTAAGCAAAAAATAACTAACAAGTAGCACAAACTAATCTGTCTTCGTGTAATCTTTTCACTTTGCATTTGCATAGTTGCTTTAATTTAAGAAAAGATCAGGTGGGGGAGATTTTCAGAAACTAAAAGGTTTCAATAATCTGATTCCAAACAAGATCATAGAATGTGTGTGGTTACATGCAGAGCATAAACAGTTCACAGTACAAAAATTGTTGTAAACTGAAAGCAGGCAAATCTATGTGCCATCAAGAATAACTTGGGGGTTTCAAGATTACACATTTTGGCAATGCAAGACTATTTAAGCAACCACATCAAAGACTATTTGAGATGCAAGACTATTTGAGATGCACTAAGGACATTTCAGAATTTAGGAAATTGGGTCCTCCGCTTGATATCCGAAGGATGTTCTGCAGTTTCTTTCACAGATACACAAAAGAAGGGGAAAATGCTAAAGGCAAGCTAGCTGCTAAAGAACTGATCATGCACTGCATAAATTCTTCTAATTGCAGGGAAATTGTGTCGCAGCTGCAATTTTGACAACTTTCCCACACTGAGAAAGTTATCCTTTCATTATGACAATAGGGAATGAGAAAGTTTTCTGGTTTTACCGCAAGGGTGTCCGCTTGAAAGCTAAAATTAATAGCATGTTTAAATCAGTCACAGAGACAATCACAAATAGACTGTTAACAAAATCTAATATGCAGAATCAGTTATTTGACCTTTCATCAACAATTAACATACCTGTACTCAGTTGCTAAGCTTTTTCTTATCAAAAGTATAGAAGAGACAAAGTACATTCCCATAATTTCAGAAAGAAAAAGTACAACGTTGCTTGAAGATCCACTCCCAGCTCTGGAAACGGCAAAGAAGAACTGCAAATAGCCAAACAATATATGTTAATTACTAAGATAAGCTACTTCTTACTTGCCATCTATAAAACCGTCAGCTTCAATAGATTATTGCTAAAAGTTAGTTAAGAACAACTTAGGCATGCATCTGTAGCAGTCAAGTAAAAAAAAACTCCACTACTTTAGGCTTGTGCATTGATTTGATCTGGTGAGGACAACAAGTCTAGATGCTAATCATTATCATTACAGACTCTCATAGAGTTTGGAGAGTATCTTGTAATATGAATTCAGCATTCACCTGGACTAATTAAAGCCATTCATAGTTTAAGTAATCCATAAGGTGTGGACTCAAATTTGTCCCTCTTTCAGAGGTTCTTTGTTGTCCATTATTTATTCACTTATCCAATAATAAAACAAAGGAAAAAAATACAGAGCCTTGTAGATTTCTCTCTTCAAAGAGTTCATGTCCTATTAAAATCTGTCATGATTAGCAAATAAGGCAAGATAAGTCTCCAATACACAAATTAACAAAACAGGAAATGGCAATCAAAATTACCTTCATGAGATTAGTTAAAAATCCTCGAACTGATATGACGACCAAGATGCCAATGAATAGTAGGGAAATGTACTGTACACCATAAAAATATGAAAGACAATAGCTTCAGCCGTGCAATACTTATTACAATTCTTTTCACAGAAATATCTTTCAGATGAAACTCTAAAGACTGCATGCAAAAATACACTCTTAACTTTAGTTGAAGGTCAAGCAATATTTGCATCACTTGAATATAGCTTTCTAAAATAATCTAAAGCATCCACCATGAGCGAACAGTTTATTATGTGGAAGGCAAGAATCATCTTTGAATTTTGTAAGAATGCATAACCAGGAAACAATCAAACCAATTCTCATCATTTTAATACCAAGAAAGTTACTTAAAATTACTATCTGGTATTGCCACACTTTGTCAACATCATGTAAGGTTCACTTATCATTCTCACTTCAGTTAGCTCCAGCAAAAGGACATGATTTAAACTGCCCAAAATCCTACCGTAAAACTCAGACCTTTTTGGCAATGCATCAATGACCCAACTGTTGATAGATTAACTTTGTGGCTGTCTTGCTGGAATTTTACTTATGTCACTTTATTTATTAAGTTAGTGATCCTACAAAACATAACAAAATACAATGATAACTTTTAATCACTACAAAAGGTTGCAGGTCACAAACAACACATGCTGGGAACTTGAATAGTGAAGAGTAACATGCACGTGATAACATGTTTACTATTACAAGCAACATTTATAACCAACCTGCGATAATAATGCAGCATTAATTCCTATGTCAAAGAACTGCAAAAATAAGCTAATAGTCCTTGTCACAGGATCAACTGAGCCAGCCTGTAAAAGAGTATATTGTATAAGCATTGCGTAAAAAAGTTGGTGTGAAATGATTTAGGATTTGAATTATACATTGAATTACAAAGTTGAACATGTCAACAGAAGGAATCATTTAGAGGCAGGAATTTACCTCCTTGAAAATAACACTTTGCAAAGACTGCACCAAGCAAATAGAGTAATCAGTCACCTTAATTTATTCATGCATTGAATTGAAATTAGAAAAGGAAAAGCATAGTAATGAACAGCTAAAAAAGTTCCTTACATTGCCAAGGCAAAAATTATAGTATCACATTCAACAGAACTTTGGAATTGAAAACAGTAAAATAAATTATAATGAAATTAGAAAAGGAAAAGCATATTAATGAACAGCTAAAAAAGTTCTTTACATTGCCGAGGCAAAAATTATAACATCACATTCAACAGAATTTTGGAATTGAAAACAGTAAATAAATTAAAAAGAAAATTATTGTGTTCACTAAAATGGCAGGTTGTAATTTAATGACAGATCAATTGTTTTCTTTGGTTATAGGAGGTAAATCTTAGTTTTTTCACATTAAGTGACAGACTTCCACTAATCTCTCATTCATACTACAGAAAACATAACAATTCATCTCACATGAGAAAAGGTAGAACATCAAGAAAAGCGACTCCCTAAATCTGATACCACTTGACGAGAATCTGAATTTAATGACATTATTGCAGGATTTTGATTAGTTACTAATCGATAAATTTAGTAAATCATTATGGGCTTGGCACATCAAACCCATTACTGGTACTCATTCAACTCACACAGTCGAAGAGCAATTCAGATTCAGATCTTCAAAAGGCACTTCTTGAACATTGTGTCCATAAAATTAAAAATTTGGGTGGCCAATTTCCTTTCATTAAATGGGTACAAGATTTGATGAATAATTCAGAACAAGAAGTAAGAATTTCATAAAAATAAAAATTTGTTGGATTCAAAAGTCCAAAAAAATGACAACTCAAACTAATCACAACCAAAGGAAGAATTGAGATTTTTTGTATGAAAAAAAAAAAAAAACAAAATTCATAGATTTGAGGTATGGCTATTGGTTGATGCTTGGGTTCTGAAATTGGAAGTGGAAGCAAAATTGGCAATAAAGAAGACTCATTGTGTCAATAATACCAGCAGCTTGCAATGAGCAAAAATGTCATCTGAATTTTGTTGTCAAATATGAAATTCAGTTTTATACACTGCACACAGGCATTTTTCTCAAGGAAGACAAATCTTAAATGTCTTGAGTATTTGTTAAATGTCCAAAGACAAATCTTGCAAGTATTGGAAACTTGTTTATGGGTTAAAAAAGAAAAAGAAACCCTAATTGGTGCCACACTTTTGGATTTAGTTCAAGCACTAAGGGGTGAGGAGGGGTTTACTAAGGTCCCAGGGAAAATCTTACTAATCAAAATTTATGTACTCTTCTCACAAATCTATCCTTTCTAGGAAATCAACCCATTAAGAAATCAAAGCCAGGAATAAAAACACTTATCTGAAACAATTTTAATGGACCTTAATATAACATTTGTCTTCAACCCCCCAGCACACACACATAGCCCTAAAAAACATGAGTATTAATGAGCAGCGAGGGTTTTTTTTACTATTCATTTTGATTTTATTCTAAGGGAGAAACACAATAGAAACTGAATATCACATGAGATAAATATTATTGCTACACTGGCATGCATAAATCAGTGCACACACAAAAGGCATCCAGAAGATCCTCATTCTTCCATCAAAGAATGTTTTAACCATACCTTAATCATTTTGTACACACAATAAACAGAACATGCATAGCCAAGTAAATTCTGCATGTGACCCCTCCAAGTTCGAGAAAAAGCAGCTGCCTCCTGCAAAGTAAAGGAAGCACAGATATAAAAAATTGGTTGTTCACAAAGAGGGGAAAAAAACCATTATAGAGAAATGCATAGATTACAGAAAACATGTTCATTGTTGTTGTTAAAAAAATGGAGATAATTAACACATCCACCTAGTCATATAAGTACTCCATTATCAAGACACACATATAAAACCCTCTCTTCAAGTGACCAAACTCCTTTCTCTGAAGCTGACTACTATTTTCCTTATCTCCAAATTCAGACCAAAATAAATCAAAGACTCAGAAGACCCTAATTTCAGCTGTGAAATGGCATATTTTCATCACTTCTAAAGTTTGACAAGTCTAATAAGTCTTAAGCAAGATATCTATAAGTGACTGTTTGACCTGCTAGACATCAGAGTGTCATTTAATGTACTCTCAAGAAGGGTCATGACCTTCTGAAACTCCATCTCATAACTCTCCCACATATTTAACAACAAAATATTTCATCCATGAGCTAGAAAGAATTGAGAATGATCTAGATTTGCTAGAGCCAAAGAGAATATACTAGAAATGAACCTTAGCTTGGCGAAGCTCATATATTTCCAAAAATAGCTGCTTTGAAAGCTCTTCTAAGGCTTCAACCTCTGCTTCCATGGTTTTGATATCTGAAAAGGGGGAAAACAGCACTCTGTAACTATGAATCATAAGAAGCTTGGGGACAAACTAAAAGTTAAATGATTATATCATGGATGATACAACAAAACCCATTACAATACTAAAAAATATATGGCCCTATTTTAAGTGGAATGACAAAAAAGGGAGTAGAGATGAAAAAATGTGAATGGACACAGAAACAGGGAGATGGAATGGGAATTAATGAGAATAGTTAATGAAAGGCCATCATTGTGTTTGATATATAACTGGGATTGCAGTGGCATTGGCCGTATGGTTATATAGGGGGTTGGTGGTGGTGGTCATGCTGGTTGTCGGATTTTGAAAGGGGGTTTTTTAGACTGGAAGTGGTGATGGCAGCTGTATGGTGGTGCTGGTGCTGGTGCGACAGTAGAAGTGCTCAAGTTAACATTGTTGTATTTAAAACCACATTTCATGGTTACAGATAAAAAAGGCCAAATTACATTTTGATATATTTCCCCTTCCTAGGCTCGAACTCCAAGATATAACGAGAGCTTAAGAGTATGACTACAACAGTGACAAAACCATGTTCCAAAGCTATGTTGGGTAGGAAAAAATGTGAACACAACTATACACAAGCAGAAAAGGTATGAAGATTTTTAAGACAAGAATTACTCAGTAACTTCAGCCACCTTGCTGATCAAAATCTTCATCACTAATTCACTAAAATTACATTTACTTACAATTGTAACAACTTGTACACGATATCTAGATAATAACTGGAACTAACTAAACAATTAAAAGAAACATCATGAGATTACAAATAGCTACAAATTTAATAACCACTGAAAGTAAATACAAAGAAAGTAGAAAGCCAAAAAAACTCTTAGGCTGTGGAAAAACCACATCTTTTCATTTCGATATTTACTTGAGAAAAACATATCAAACAATATTATCATGGCCAGAAGAGGTAAAGCAACTGTTACCTTGCTCCTTTTGATCATCTTGCACGGATCGTACAACTGTGCCAACTATCCGTTTGAAGAAAGATCTAGCATTTAACTTCTGCAATGTACAACCACAAGTGAGAATGTCTATGTACTAGGATTTCTAATGATTGATAGTGATAAAAACCATGTGTAAAGTATAAGGTCTAAAATATTTAACAAAGGGGGAGAATATTTGTCACATAAAACATGATGGCAGGCGTGTCCCCATAAATATATATACACATGTTTATTCTAGGGGTGAGCAAAAAAACCGAGAAACCGAAAAAACCGAGAAAACCGAAAAAAAAATAACCGAAAAAACCGAACCGAAAAAAAAAACCGATTAAACCGATTAAAATTTTGAAAAAACGACCGGTTCGGTTCGGTATCGGTTTTAGGCTTATAAAACCGAAAAAACCGAACCGAACCGAACCGAAAAAATAACCGAAAAAAAACCGAGCCAAACCGAAAAAAAACCGAGCCAAACCGAAAAAACCGAGCCAAAACC
Source organism: Populus davidiana (assembly GCA_030145905.1). Taxonomy (NCBI): domain Eukaryota; kingdom Viridiplantae; phylum Streptophyta; class Magnoliopsida; order Malpighiales; family Salicaceae; genus Populus; species Populus davidiana. The sequence continues at coordinate 6,881,451 of CM057801.1, read as the reverse complement.
AGAAAAACCGAGCCAAAACCGGGAAAAACCAAGTCAAAACCGGAAAAAAATGAGCCAAAACCGAAAAACCGAGCCAAACCGGAAAAAACCGAGCCAAGCCGGTTTTTCCCCTAAAAAAACCGAACCGAACCGAACCGAAACCGGCCGGTTCGAACCGGTTTCGGTTCGGTTTCGGTTTTTTTTTCCCAAAAAAAAAAAAATTCGGTTTGGTTACTTTTTTTGATAAAAACCGAACCGAACCGGTTTTGCTCACCCCTAGTTTATTCATGTGCATGAGTGAGTGCATGTACTTGCAAACTTGCCAACACATGTGGGCAAATAGGATGGTGAGCCAAGTGATGTCATAAAAAAGTGAGACAATCAGCAAACTCAGTTTTGCATCCAGTTTGGGCCTAAATCAAATACCTTATTTGTCACCTGGTCATTAATACCAAGCAGAATTCCTACAAGTGCTTTTTCCCAAAGTCAGAACTTAAGGGAAAAGAGGTTGCAGCAGAATTTACACTTTTTCCTCGAACCTGGAGGAATATAAATGTCTAGACCAGTCTCATTATGTCTAGTCTAGAAATGAACTTTTTTGTCTAAGGAGATACGTAATTTAGGTAATTGAAAAGTGGTAAGATAACGGGATGAAGCAAAATTAGTTCAAGTTATCTCTTAAATGTTCCCTAAAACATATATTCTATCCTCTAGAACTCCTTTAGGGTATTAAAAGAATTTCCTAGTTTGTGGATTCATACTGACTTATGAATCTAAGATTTAACAACTTGAGGAAGGGAGCACAAATTTTTTAAGGTCATTTAAACATTGCAATACATTTTTCTCAACAACCACCAAGTGGAGTGACAACTATCCAATTCTGCCCCTAGCATTACATAATTGTTTGATATACATGTCAAATTAGATTTTTATCTTTTTTTATGTATTATAATGTCTTTTTATACACAGTCAAATAGCTATGCTCTCCATAATAACATATTTGTTTCTGAAGTACATAGATTAACATTCTGCCCATGTTTCTAGTTTGATCTCTTTTAAATGTGTTTTATCCAGCCTAACTTTAGAACTGTCTATAGAAAGTAAATTTTCAACACAAGTATTCGTGCAATAGGCGTTGGTTGCTCCAGTTCAAACCTCTCACAATGAGATAACTTTTTTCCGTGTTTTCTCTACAGATTTAGAACGTGTTTGGGAACGCGGCTGACTGTGCTTTTTTAAAATTTTGAATTTTTTTTTTGCTATACATTAATTAATTTTTGTATGTTTTTGGATCGTTTTGATGTGCTACTATCAAATATGAATTTAAACAATGAAAAAACATTATTTAAAAGCATTTTCAAGTGAAGCATTTTGAAAAGCAACTACTACCACAATACCAAACACGCTCTTACTTCAATAATAAAAAGCGGCATTGTATTGTAGACGATAAAATTTGTATATTTCAAGCACGATGTCTCCCTAGGCAATAGATGCTTTGATAACTTTAATTCATTGAGCAAGAGTAGAGTGTAAATTGGAAATTGAATTTGATTAAAAAAAAATAGACGATGAAAATCAAATCTCATCCAAGCATATTGATTTTTTAAAGACCTGATATCCAACATTTGCTGGAAACAGAAACACTGCAATGAAAATGCACAAGAAAGAAAGTATGAAGAAAAATAGTAAGATAAGAAACCTCCTCCGATCCCTGGATTCGTTCCATCTCCATTTGAGAAAGGACAATCTTCTTTTTCTTCGCAACACAAGTCTCAATGGATTGCATTAATTGTCTTTCCAAGGCTTTGATCTCTGAATCCCCAATTTCTCTACCATGTTCAACATCTCAAGTCATTAGAACAAAAAACCAGCAATTACATAATTGAATAAACAACAGACACATAGTGAAAGAATCTGAATGATTTTAGCTCCATAAATCTATTCAAGAATATAGTCAAGTCAAGCATCAAATCTACATGGCAATGCTTGTAGACAAAGCCATGAAATATCATTGGTGCGGAGAAAGCAAACAACCTGGTTATAAAAACCCTTTACATGTCACACAATAATATGTTGTGAATATCTAATTTCTAGTTTGGTACAAAGAAAGCAAATAAATTGGTTTAAAAACTTTTTATATGTCACAATAATAAGTAGTGAATATCTAAAATATATTGTCTGTATATAATGCAGCAAACTCAAGTGTAATTTTGACACTTCTGAAATATTACATTGCATGGAAGAGCAAATCTGTATGGTGTGCGGTAGATACTTTGCTCCATTCCAGCAAAACTTGCTTCCACCACTTGTGATTTACCAGAGTGTAATGAATTCCCACCTACCCACTCTTACCAATAATGAACCTTAAATTTGACGATAAATAAAAAAACTAAGGCATGATCCCATCCACAGGAAGTGAGGAAGCTTTAAAATAATACTGCAGATAACCCACTGAACCTATTCTCTAATGCAAAATTTACACAAAGACACGTCCTCTTTTGCCATTTCTGATTTTCATCCACATTTCATGTCCAGATGAGATTATATATCGACAATGTTTCTTCAATGTTCAATCCACTCTTTGGTCTGTCTGTCACCCCGCAGTATATCTGACTATGCTGATTCATGAATCATGTGACATCCCATCGGTGAAGGGTTCGGTTATTCTTGCATAAGGAAAACAAAGGTGAATGCTATGTGCCTTTCACTGATTAATTTGCAAATCATAAACATGTTCACTTGCTTTGTCAACACAGATGACTCTATATTGATATTAAAAGACGTGTTGTAAAATAACCTGGCACCTAAACATTCTCTAACAAAGCTACATATTACATTTATACTTTCACCACTATTGCCTATCCAAAGATAGTTGCAATGTCATATAAAAATGTTGGCTATAGAAGAATGGTGGTGCTACTGGGATGCCAACACACAGACACGCAAATAGTATAAAAATCTTGTAGAAAGAAACATTGGCCAGTATTCTTTTATTTGATTACCTAATGAAGAGAGATAAATAACTGTAGGGTAAATTCACAGCTCCAAAACCAGACAAAACAGCCATAACAGTGACACCAATAACCCCAATTCTGCTGACTAGCTGAGGCATTGTGAAGAAACCTGGAAATAAAATTATGAAGCATAAAAGCAGCAAAAAATGTAGGTAAGCTTCTGAACCACCAAATCAATAAGTGTATTCTTAGAGTAACAACAAGGTAAAGGTGACAGAAGTAACAAAGACATAGGGAAATAAGCAGCAACTCGGGGAAAAGTAGATTCACTCCCATCTTTGGAGTAATCAGAGAATAGAAATTATGGAGCCAAAGAAAACTTGCATTCTCATTTGGGCTAAACAAGAACCTTTATCAGGCGAAGGCATGGGGAAGTGAACGCCCATGCGCCAAAAAGCATAGAGAAAGGCAAACAAGAATATGATGGCTCCGAGTGCAGCCCTTTCCCTCCTCAGGCCTGAAAATATATATCATGTATATATCAAAACAAATTCATCAATGCGATGGCACAAAGAAGAAAAAAAAAAAAAAAACACACACACACACATACATACATACATACATACATACCGTTGTTGCGAAGCATCAAGTAGCAGTGATAATACGGCAACATGAAGACAAGTAACAATATTAAACAAAACAGATCCACCTTCCAATTTATCCATCTTGCCCTTCATTTTACCCCAAAAAACAAAACCCAATTATTAATTTTTGTAAATAGAAACAATAAAGAAATGAAGATTAGTTAGAGTTACAGACTGTTTGGAGAGGAGAGGGATGATTTCGAAGAGGACAAGTTGAAGGAGATTGCAAGAGAAAGCAAAAACAACACTGAAAATGATCTGAACCAATGCTCTTTTCTCTTCATATTCTTTGTAGAGTCTTCTGTTTAAGAACCAAAGACCTGCCCATCCTAATAGACACAGTGATCCTACCACCACTATTCCTTCAAATATGGCCCCCAATCCCCAACCCATTTCGGATCTACTCTTCTTCTGCTACAGCTACAACTACTACTATATTGACAAATCTACACTGCCCATCATTTTCTCTCTCAATCTTGCTTTTGCTTTACCCGTCTTTGTTTCTGTTTTCATGGAAAATCGAGCGAAACGTTTCTTTCTTCCGCTGTTTCTGTTCCTCTCTCTGCTTCCCTCTCTCTCTCTCAACCCCCAGCCCCAAGTACCAAGGACTAAGCTATAACTTCGTCACTGTAGTTTAATAATTATTAAAATAAAACTAATAATTAATAAGTCCTATTTGTTTAAAAAACTATCTGTATTTATTCTCTATATTTTCTTAATTCATTTATAACTTGCTATTTTATCTTTCCATTTTTATTTTAAAAATAATAAAATACATAAAATAAAAGTTGGTAGATGAACAAATTGATTAAAAAAAATTATTTTGAAAAAAATACATTAAATTAAGAACGCAGACAAGATGAATAGCGCTATTTTAAAATCCTAACCAATAAGTTGCCCAATAACTCGAGTAATCCAGGTTAGCTTAGTTTCAACAAAATCCATAATAATCTAATAGATTAACTCATGATTTGGATGACTCAAAATTTAGATCATGTTGAATTTCAACCAAAAAAAAAGAATTGACCTATATAATCTAGTTAAAAACTTGAATTTATATTTTTTAAAAATAATATTTGTTTTATTTTTTTATAAAATAAAAAGTTCGATAAATATAACCCGTGGCTAGAGACTGAGGATCGGTTTTAAAAACTAAAGGAAGGAGATTAATTGAATATTTCTAATACTATTATGATTAATTGGCCCGTAAGACAAAACTAATAAAAAAGGAGGGATTTGCTTAGACAAAAATCAAATAAATGAGCTTAAGACTCACAAAGAAACTAGTTTGGTTGCTTGCGCTGCATCATTTGCTTATTTTTTTTTAATTTTTATAGAAACCTTAGGTATTGATTCTGGCAGAACCAATGATTGGTGTGGATCATGCATACCGAATGACCCAAGCCTATTTTCAGTATTTTGGGCTCTGCAGCTACAAGATCAAAGAATAGTTGGATCTTGGTCCAGCCAAAACACTCCATGTGCACTAGGTCTGCCCAGACAACCCAAATGTTATATGTTCCCACGTGATTTTGTTTTTATAGTGATAATAGTTTTTTAAAATTTATTAATGATAATAATAATAATAATAATAATTTTTAATTTTACCTTTCAAATTAAATCTATTATTGTTTTTCAATACTAATAATAATGTTTTTCTAATTTAGTAATTATTTTCTTAATAATATTCATTATTATAAAAATAATAATATTTATAACACAAAAGATAATATTTTTAATAATAATAATTTTGATTATAGTAAAAATAATAATATTCATAACATAAATAATACTATTTTTAATTCCAAGAATATTTAGAACACAAATAATAATATTTTTTATATTAAAACTTTCAATTATTATAAAAATAATAATATCTCTGATATGAATATGTTGAATTATAAGAAAAATAATAATATTTAAAACACAAATAATAATATTTTGATATTAATAATTTGAATTAGAAGAAAAATAATAATATTTACAATACAAATTATAATATTTTTTATATTAATACTTAGAAAAGTTGAATATTTTTAATAATACTACATTGCGAGCTCACTTTTTATTTTTTATAAAATATCGTAAAAATTTATAATATAAATAATAATATGTTTTTAATATTAATAATAATATTTTCTTTCAAATTTATTAATTATAATAATAATATATTTTGGGGTTGAGCGTGGAAGCGTTCTTGTCCACCATAGAGATGGACGCGGTCGCGTCCAGCCCAACGTGGACGCGTGCATGGCCAACATGGTGGAGGACACAATCATGTCTAGGCCCAACTTGAGGTTAGGCCAGGACGCTTGCAGGACCAACATGGAGGAGGACATGGACGCGTCCAGGGCCAAAGTGAGGTTGGGCGGGGACGCGTGCAAGGCCAACATGGAGGTGGACACGGTCACTTTCAGGCCCAATGTGGGGTTGGGCGTGGAGGCGTCCAGGTCCAACATGGTGTGGACGCATTCGTGTCCAGACCTAACATGGGGTGGGCATGGACGCGTCCAACCCACATGGGGTAACAAAATTCTCAGTTGGAAGAGTGGTAACAATAATGCACAAACTTAAAAACCACAATTTCAAGTACACCAAAATCTTCAAAATTCTCATGGATATGCACTTTTTTATGCTCCCCCTCCTAGAAAAAAATCTTTCATTATATTATTGGTTAATTGTGTTTAATTGAATTAATTGTTTTATTTATTATTATTAGTGGAATACCTAATTTATCCCCTTTTAGATGTATTGTTGTCTTAATTCTAAAATGACATTTTTACACTTTTTTTTAATTTTTTTTGGCTTTCATGCTTGTTTGTAAGATCTTGGCATGGCAAAGGACTGAAAGATAATTAATTGATCTATTTCAATGGCTTCCTAGTTGTCAAATAAGGAAATGCACAATCAAAATAAGGAAGGACAAAAATAGAACTTAAGATGTTTCTATGTAATGCTAGTGATACTAAAGATTTGTGAGATAGGTTAATTAGAACAACATTTCTTGCTTCTTTATTTGTGTGAAGGTCATTAGTTTACACTGCCTATTAAAGAACCAAATCGAATAGCAATTTTAATTCAAAGTTGTTTTGTTTCTTTATGATAACGGTGTTGAATCTCGAGGCTTTTAGGCTTATTCATTTCATTAATGATCAAGAAGTTTTAGTAAGAAAAAAAAAGAACAAAACATTCACATCATCCACCTACTGGCTATTAAATTTTATCGAGTAAGAGATAATTGGTTATTTTTCATCTACTTCGTTTTAGATTTACCCATTTCTTTTCCAACTTGCTAATTAAACTTGAAACAAACTCCAATCAATCAATAGATAGTTAAAGCAATGCACACAGCTTGAGAAAATCTTATATTGCCTCCTAAGACTATAATTTATTCTTTTTTAACTTTGAGGTGGTTGAGAAATTATTTGCTAAAATCTTTATGCATCAGTAAGCCAAAATAACATTGATAATTTAAGTGATTAAAATGTGGAGGGATTTTTACAAGAAGTTTAAAAATTTAAATGTAGATAAAGGTATAAGGCTCAATGGTAAAAAAATTTACCACGGAATCCATGAATTTATTTACAAATTTAAATGTGAATTTGATCTTAGATGGTTAATTTTTTCTTTATCTTGAGAACTTATAGCATTTCCATTTAGAAAACAAGGGGAATAGGTTATATATCTCAATGTTTAAGTTGTAATCTCTTATAGTTTGTTATTCATTTTTAAGATGCGATTTAAGGCTCTCGATTTCTGCTAGATTTTGTTGTTCATTGAGTGCAAAATTGCTTGCTAAACATGCTTGTAATTGTGTATTTCCAAAATATCAAATTTTATTTATTAATAGTCAAGATAATAAGATTGTAGAAAATATCCATAAAACATGTAAACCTTAGACCATTTTTGAATGGATGATGTTCATGATAGAATTGCAACTATTTAATAGGACAATAAAACTACTTTATATTTCAGGATATATATAAATAATAATAATAATAATGCTTAGATTCTTAGCTAGGCTAACTTTGAAATTAGTATATTTATTGTATAAAATAGGACCTTAATATTGTTTTGCTATATTTCTTATATATTAATAATCACATGCTTACGCAATTTAAAGTTATGAAATACATTTAAGGTTATAAAAAACACTTTTAACAACAGTTTTAACCAGAACACTTTTTCACTGCTTTTAGTCAACAATAATTTTAATTCCAGTTTTAACCAAACACATATTTTAATCCAACTAACAATAACTAAATTTTTTAAAAAAATATCTATTTTTTTTTCAAACTACAACTATAAAAGATACAACAATACAAAACACACATTCAGATTATGGTACCGGATACTTATCAAAAGTGTTATTTGTTTGAAAATATATTAAAATTATTTTTTTTCAAGTTTTTTTTTTAATTTTTGATATCAACACATTAAAACCATTCAAAAACACTAAAAAAACCCATCAATTTAATGTTTTTTTCCAAGCCAGATGCACTTAGACCCCGTTTGGGGCTGTGTTTGCACCGATGTTTAAACGAAATTGGAATTTTGTTTTTGCTTAAAAGTATTTTTTATATTTTTGAATTATTTTGATGTGTCAACAATATTTTTAAAAAATAAAAATATATTATTATGATGCATTTTCGAGCAAAATACCCTTTAAAAAGCAATCACCACTATACTCTCGAACACTCCCTTAAAAATAGTTCCAAACACACTCTAAATTGCATTGTTTTTATGAATTCAATTGAGATTCTCAATAGTACAATTTTTTTATTATTATGAAAACAAAAATGCATAATAGTATAAAAAACACAGATTAAGCTCCTGGTATAATCACTATAGTAAAACCTTGTATACTATATTGAGTTAACTAAAAAATTATCTTTTCACATGACTCCTATTTCTCCAATTCATTGTGTTGAGAGTTCATTTCCTTTGATATTCAAACGTATTAACCTGGCTTTGAAATGTAAATGCAATTGTTGAAATACAAGTGCTCACACTAATTAATCCCTTCTTTTACAACATTTAAATCCCAACACACACTTATACAATAAACACAAGTTTTTAAAGAATAAGGATGGAGGTAGTACCAAGCTTGGCTAGTTTAAATGCTTGATAATTGTAATCCAAGAACAGCAAGACCCTTTTCAATCGGTGGGTCTACAGAACCTGAAGAAAGAGCATAAAATCCAACATATCAAAGTGCTTGAACTAGTGTCAGGCCAAGCACTAGAAGAAAAATCAATCCAACGCTCAACAAAAGGCAATGTCAGACTACACGCATAATCATTGATGTTATTTTAAAGATTAGTGGTGTATAAGCCGGTTGTTTTGTTAAAAATCATAATTGCTAGTGTTGTGAGGTTTTTTTAAAATATTTCTTCTTTAATGTTAAGAATAAATTATTTTTTATGATATGTGTATTGTAGTTCTTAGTTAAATATGAGGAAGAATTATGAACTCATTATTTGTTGATAGAAAAAAAATTTAGGTGAATTACGGTTCTCTGGTTTTTCCCGTATCGGGTTTTTCATGTAAAAAGTTTCGTGTTGATTTGTGTAATTGTCTGTATTATTTTGCTAATTAATGTTTGATTCTAATTTTGATTGTAAAAAAAAAAGGATTGAGACTTGTGATTTATAAATTGTGATTTGGTAAAAATTAGTTTTCGGTTGTTCCCGGTTTTCTCAACAACGCACAACATGCATAATCATTGAAGTTGTTTTGAAGAAAAAAATGGAGGAATTGTCATATGAAAGATTTCCAAATGTATATTGATCCACGTCCTTGGATTCCATGCAGTAATGGTTTCCTGCTAGCATCCCTTAAACGAAAACCCTATACCTAAACACACAGTTATATATTCCAAAACATCCTTTATTTCCATTGTATTATATTCCAAAACAAAATGTTAAATGTATATATTAAAGGGCGTGTGCAGTGTACCGAGGTTCATTTTCATGGAGTGCATAATGAATTTGTTTCCATTCTCTCCCTCTGAACTGGACATTAGATCAGTGGGGATGGCAGGTCACCATGCAAGCATCCTCTCTTTATTTTCAATTTTCTTCTAAGCTCTGATCATCTATCTCGATGCCTTTTTAAAAGATTGAAGGAGAGATCGAAGGAGATAGTTGTTCTTCCAGTCATGTAGTTTTTTTTTTATCCCATTAAATGTTCGCTATGCCACCTGTAATTAAGAACCCAGTCTGCAATCTTCTTGGGAGTCTAAACTCCCACCCTCTAAGCACTCTTTGAAAACGACCTTGTGAATTATTTTCAAAGTACCATGTAATAAAAAAAAACAAATATTTTCTTGTTTGTTTTCAAAATATAGCATTCTGGCACCCACCCTAGCTACCAAGTCGAGGAATGCTAGAAAACTGAAAAGGGAGATGAAACAAATAATAAGTCTGGTTGATCCTCAAGAACTAACACCATACAAAGCTTAACTGTAGATAAATTTGAAGCTTTCGTGTTAGATGTTAGCATGTTGGAGTAAGCTCTAATTTCTAAAAGAGTAAGCCTCTCCTACATCACGATCTCATGCACTAATTAACCATTAATTAGCATCCATACAACACTAGAAAAATGGTTAAAGACTATAATTAAGTGGAGTTATGAGATGGCCTCAAAAGCAACAGATCCTAGAAGTACATTGCACAAATCGTTTCTTTAATCCACAACCAATGAAAAAAAAAACACAACACTGATATGTTTATTTGTTCTTTTCACGAAACTCTTCATCTACACAGCTATATATATGTGGTAACAAACGAATTAAGCTAGAGATTAAAAAGAAATGACAAAAGAGAAAAACAAACCAGGAAAGTGATTGCAGAGAGAAAACAACACCTGGGGAGACCTTTTTCTGTCAATAGACAAACTGCAAAAGCAAAACAGCAATGAGATGAGCAACCTCAAGAACGGTAAAGACATGAAAGAACAAAAAAAACCCAGGAAAAAGCATTCCAAAACAAAAAAAAAATGAAAATGATGGAGTAAAAAACAGATGAGAAAAGGCAGAAGTATAAAAACAATCTCTGGGTTCTCGAGCCTGTATTTCTCTCAGTTTTAATTTTTTAGAAGGAAAAAACCAGTCAATCTAGAAAGCTCGAAAAAAGAAACCAGGACCTGAGTTGAATAGCTGGGAGGGTGCCTCTCAAAGGAACCCAAAAATGGTTATAGCACACCCAAAACCAAGCAAAATCAATGAGAGTGCTTATAAAACATGGACGGACAGAGCTTGTAATAAAAAAAAATGACAAGAAGTGTGCAGCCTAGCCACACAAGAAAAGACCCAACGCCATGCATGAAACAAACAACAACAAACAATGAAAAAAAGGTGAGACAAAGAGTTGTTAGGGGCAAAAGAACGTATTTTGTTCAATGATAATGAGCTGTTAACAATTTCCAGATAGAACAACTAACTTGCAACACCAATGAAACACCTTCTAGGCAAAAACAAATATTTATATACATACATCATCCCATTTTATATTTTAAATTTTTAGTAAAATCTCAACAAAATCTCCTTTATATTTTAAACATTTCAAAGTATCATAATTAATCAATCTCATCATGTCATTTCAATTCAGTTTTTAAAATCAATGAAATGAAATGTAGTATCCTCACATAAATATACATTAATTCAAAATTTTCAATTTAAAAATCAATCAATCTAGTATTCTCTTCTAAATACCAATGAAATCTAGTATCCTTATATGAATACTCATTATTCTGGCATTCCTTACTTGAAAGTCAATAGATCTAGTTAAATACCAATAAAACCAAGTATTCTCATATGAATACTTATTTCTATGACATTCCTAACTTGAAAGCCAATAAATCTAGTATTTTCTTTTGAAAACCAAGACTTCCAGTAATTTCTTTTTGGATACCAATTATATCACATGTTAAATCATCCAAACTTTTCTCATCATGATCACAAACAAATACTATAATTAAACATTTAAGTAACTACAACTACTAACATCCTGGAAATTCAATTAACTCCATTCGATATAATTGTTTCACCTACCTATGATTGTCTGGTGTACCATGGTTTCCACAGTTTGCAACCTTCCAGCAACCTCTCTAATCAAATCAAATTTATTTTAGGTTCATCAAAATCTCTCTTTCCAAGTGATTCAATCTTCTCTCTTTCTTTTTGTTTCAATTAAATTGTTCTCATCTATTTACTCTCTACTTAAGATTCCTTAGCTAACATGTCCACAATCATTTTTTTCTTTTAATTAATTCAATCATTTCCCTTTCATATTCTACAAAAATAAAACTTCATTTCATGGTAATGCGTATATCTTTCTAATATTCTCCTCTTTTAATTAATATATTATTCATTCATTGGAATTCATTTAGCTTGACTCTATATATTTTTTAACAAATTAAACTCATTGATTTATTTGTTACTTCCTTCTCCTCTTGACCGAAACTAGTCCATAATGGGGTGACCCTCTTCTTCTTTTTTCTTTTCAATTCCTTATATTTTTACTTATCTAAACCATCTAATCAACGATAGTTCCCACACAATTTACATAATAATTTAAACAATTTCTTCATAAGTTCTAAACCCCCATTAAGACCGAATGGAATTCTTGCCAAAACAAGGTATCCATTTAATTTTTTCTTTCCAATAAATTCTTATTCTAATTAACATATATACACTCATAATTACTCAAATCCAAATCAAATAACCATAACATCTCACTCAACAATTTCTTTTAATTACTCATTTACCTATTAGGTTTTTTTTACATGTATATCAATATCAATCTATCATAATAACACTTATTTAAACATTCAATCATTCTTTAGAATTCTACATATTGTTCTTTCATGCAAAACTCATCGACACATCATTAGAAGTGCATGCAAATTATAAATCAAAACATCTTACTACTTATTCACAAGAAAAAAAAAATGAAGATGGAAAGCCCTATAATCAAGTTTTCTTTTATATTCCCCGTTTTCCTCACAACCCAAAAGGTTCCTTGATCCTAGACCAAATTCCTTTCAAACCTCTTTTAATCCCCTTCTCTATATTATATAGTGTTTAATTTAATGCAATCTAGGTGAAAAATCAAGAAAAATCACACAAATCCTTCTATTCCCCTCTTCACTCTTCTGGACAGCCATGAATGGCTTCCTAAAGAAGCCATTCATTTATTTATATGTAATTTTTGTATTCACACAATAACCTCATGTCCTTAAATTCTCACTTTAAACCCCGCTATTTTATCTCTTTATTTGATTCAACACCTCTATTATCATTTAATGTTACCTAATTTCACCCTTTTCTATTTTGTTCTATTTTATTCTATTTTCTATCCTTTTATTTATAAATCAATTTCTTTTTTTCATAGGTTAATCTTTACTCTTTCTTATCTAAAATATTTTTTTGACTTCATTACCAATTTTTAATAAATTGCTAATCCAATAAAATTTTAATCGAGGGGTTACAGGTGCATTAAATACTTAATGATGACAATCACTAAAATTTGTGCACCAAACCCATATAGAGATATAAAAACCCAAAATTCAATCAACAATAGCCAAGCCAAACACATAGCTTAACTAAGAAAACCTAAGCTGTGGAGAAGTCAGCCAAAATAAAAGGCAAACAATAGATTTCAACCTCAAATCCTAATCAATGCCTTGGTGATGTCGCCAAAATTGACAGGGAAAGATGCAATTGAATCTTACACCGAAAAGAAAGAATGCTAAAGGGACTGCTTAATTTCACAATCATATAAAAACCCAACCACATTCCATGATGAGAAACCAAAGCAAGCCAACAAGCACAAATCTACAATTAAAACCCAAACCAAGGCAATAAAGCCTTATTTCATGATTATAAAATAAAAGCCAAAGCCACAGTAACTCAACTAAGCAAGTGAAGAAAAATAAATATTGCACCAACCCAATTGCATCCCACGATGAAAACTCGAAATAAGCTAAACCAAAGCCCAAATCAAGCCAATCAAACAACATCTCCCATGATAATTAAATGAATCACAAGGTTGTAACAACCAAGCCAGCTGCGCAAAGCTAAAAAGACCTTGCACCAAAAAGATAAAACATTTAAGGGACTATTTCAATCCACGGTAACATAAGTCTTGGTGAATAGGGTTTTTGCTACATGTTATAAAAAAATTATTTGTATTATAACATTACAATAACAAAATAAATTAAAACAAAAGGCCCTTTAACTATTAATTTTACTATGATTGAAGACATAATTGCATTGTGAACAACTACAATACAGTTGCTTTAACCTCTCTTTTATTTTCCTTTTGTAATAGCTCGGTTCAATCAGTTATTTTTTCAATGTAATCCTTCCATGTTCAATTTAATTCCGCGCAAAAAAAAAGTTGAATAAAACAATGAAGATCAACTCTCAAATAAACTAAATGATGAAATGTGAAATTGAAAAAAATAATAAAAAGTGTAAAAAAAAAACTCGGGTCAATCCAAGTTAACTTGACTACTTGTGACTAAGGATATTAGATCTGGAAAACCACATAAAAAAGTAGAAAAATAACAAAGCTAAAGGCTCAATAACCTGATGTCGAATGATGAAATTAAAAGAACAATTAATTTTAAAAAAATACCTAAATTAACTAAAGTTAAATTAAGCTAATGCTCGAAACTCGTCACCCATGTCATAAAATCAAGATCACCTCTTAGAAGGCAAACATAAAAAAATAACAAAGACAAATTCATGATCATCCAAAATTAAAAAACAAAACAAATAGCAATCCAAACAATGAAGATCAAATCTAGTATAAAAACTAAATGAAAGAAAATAATGAGAAATTTAAATTGAAAAATAAAATCAAGAAAATCATTAAAAATAGCAATAAAAATAATAAGGACAAAATTAGATACAAAAATTAAATGAAATAAAATGTTGAGGGATATGATTGAAAACAAATCAAGAAAAAAAGAAAAAATAAAAAAAATAACAATCAAAAGAATAAAGACCAAATTGAAAACAAAAATTAAATAAAATAAAATGATGACGAGCAAAATTTGTTAAAACAAAAGTTAACTTAAAAAAAAATTAAAATTAAAATAAATAATAATTAAAAGAATGAGTACCAAATTTGATACAACTACAAACTGACAAGTCATATTTAATTTTTTAAAGGGCTGATGATAAATCCGAGGCAATGAGAGAGGAAAAAAATTTCACTGGACCTAATCGCTGACTCTCATGAACACATGTTTAACCATCAAAATGAGAACAATATAAGACTTCAAAACCCATTATGAAAGGTGGCATTTGATTGTTGGGAGACACTACACCACCCCTCCCTCAAATAGAGCGGGCATCAGAGCTTGCATGTATATACTTTTATTTTTTTAATTATATTTATATATTTGTTTTTCCTTGAAAGTTAGCTTTATTTTTATTTTTTTAATAGCAATGTAGTCACTTAACTATTTAATCAAAGTATTAAAAGACTGAAAAATCTTTAGACCCTAGTTTTAATTTTTTTTTTTAAGGATATTTAAGTTATTTTAACATGTATCTAAATATATAAAAAGATTAATTTATCTCTGATTAAAATGATAATAACAAAAAGACAAGATTAAAAAGATTATTCTATTCCATAATAAATATTTTACTAATAAAATCTACGTAAAATGTGTCTTGCATTTATATCAGGATGAATGATGTCCTGCCCCATGTGTCCTGCAAGATGCTAGGTGGAGGCTGGCATATCTTTGCTGCCTCGTGATCTCCTTGTCAAGCTCAAAAGCAAGTCTCTATAATAATAATAATAATAATAATGTACCTCTCACTTATTTCCTTTTGCAAATGCCAGCTAATTTAACATCACTGGTTGAAATTTAAAGTCAAAGTATACTCGCAAGTGGCGGTAAATAAAGTTGTGGATTGAATTGATTTTGCTCAGACTCTGCAAGTGCATGCAAGCCATGTAGGGACAATTACACGACCTGAATTTCATTTAAAAACATTTCTGATTTTTTTTGGGACCAATAGAAATCATGTAAAGTATCCAAAATGGGGTGATGTTCTTAAAATTCTTTAATATCAATTTGATTAGGCGCAACTATATGTTTTTGTTTTAATCATACCACGGCTCAAATATTATTTGTTCAAAATTTAATTATATTTTAATATTTTTAGATTATTTTAATGTATTAATATTAAAAATAAATTTTAAATAAAAAAAATATTATTTTAATAAATTTATATGAAAAGGCATCTTGAAACGTAATTTTTATAATGTTAGGGGCTGTTTGGTATTGTGTTAGCAGTTAATTTTCAGAATATTTTTGCTTATATATTGAAATAATATTTTTTTATTTTTAAAAATTTATTTTTGATATCAACATATCAAAACGATATAAAAATTATTTTTAAAGATCAAACTGCATCATTTAGGAACCGTTTGGGAACGCGGGTGAAACCACATTTCTACAAAATTTAATTTTTTTTTTTTTGCTAAAATTTAATACAGTTTGTATATTTTGGATCATTTTGATGTGTTGATATCAGCAATAATTTTTTAAAAATAAAAAAATATCATTAACATATATTTCAACACAAAAAATTATTTAAAAAACAACTACTATCACGATAAAAAACATACTCTTAATATATTTAAAAATAAACTTGCTGAATATGAATATTGAATCTTGAATTCAAAACAACTCTAGGACTATTAAATCAATTTTTTAAATTAGGTTTTTGTTTGCTTGTTGATGTCGCAGGTGAGGGTATGCACGGTAAAAGTAAGAAAAGAAAAGAATAAATGGGAGGGCGCGGAAGGGGAGAGAGAGAGAGGGAGGGTGACCCGACCACGTGAGTGATTATTAGATACCCTAAATACCTAGCTGTCTTTTGGTGTGGGCCCCTTCTCTCTGCACTCCTGACGTTGACGTCACTTCTCTCCCTTTTCCCAATGAGCACGCTCGCCCTCATTTTCTTTTCTTTTCTATTTTCTTTTATAATAATAATTATATTATTATAATTATCATTACGATAAGGTTATTTTATCCTGCTACAAAACCAAATTAATTTTTTTATCCATGCAAGGAACAGCCAATATCCCTAAAAAAACTTTATTACTTTTCTTGCAAATTACATTTTTGTTTGTCAATTAATCTGTATTTTTACTTGTAATGTGATGAATACCGCAAATTTTCGTCATCTCGTGTATACAACAGTTAAAAACCATTTCTATATGAATATAAATTATATATATAGATATCCCATATAAAAGAAGTTAAAAGAAACAAATATAATTAATAAACATTTCATAAAATATATGCTATAAAAATATATATAAGACCAAGTTATTCATAAATTAATTTTATATTTTTATTATATATATATATATATATATATATATATAAACCAAGCCTCACTTGGTTTTCCCCAGATCACTCAGATTTTAGATTAATATGATAGGTCACCCGACTTTAACCAGATTAATTACAAATCTAGATTTTTTGAGCGTTTAAAAACCAGCCAAGTCAAGGCAGGCGAGGTTTTACATCTATGCTTGATTCTGATGCAACATTTACCTTAATCTGAACAAATCTTGCCAGCTGCCACCCTAGGAGTTAAGGATAGAGATAGATAATGAAGGCAGCGATGTCAGGATTACAAAAGCTATTAGTTACATAAATGGAGCAGCTTTATTCAGTGTACCAAGGAGAACGTCTATCAAAGCCAAGCTGCAAAAACTGCTACCCTTGATTCACTACAGCCACCCACACTGCTCCCCGTTTCTCAAATCACCTGTCTGAGTTTTTTATTTCCGCAATTAAAACTTTGTGCTTGCAAATGCAGCAGACGTTACACAGCACATTAATGCAGAAAACCCACAAAAATTTAGCTCAAGTATGTGTTAATCTTTGGCCAGGACCACCTTTGGCTTTCTTTTGTGACTTCTTAGTGTCCTCTCAGTTATCTGCAGCAAAATATCCACGCCTGGAGTTAGATAACGACGAACACTACATGGAAATATATATGATCATCTTTTTAAGTATGAATATGATGAACATATACGGTAATGTCAAACACCACCTAAGAAAAACCCACCTTGTGGAGAACGACAACTTGTGGAGAAGTCAGATGAGGCCATTGGAATGGATATCGACAGCTGCGTTGTAGAGAATGAGGTCTGGTTGGAACTATCATTCTCGAGGCCAGGCCAGGCGTCTCGGTTTTTTGGCCACTCGTCAAGGAAGGGTCGAAGAGACTGCCCGTCCTGTTTCACAGATTCCCTGGTGGTGAAATCACTACTGAAAAATGAATGCTGGGGATGATTGTTTTGCAACATCGAGTTTTCAGTTGATTTCTCTGTGGTGAATGATGAGACTCTGGACTGCATCAAAGACCAGGCATTGTCCAGCTGTGAGTCTATCTGAAGACCCTTGTTGCTTCCTGAGGCTTCAGACAAGAAGCTATGCTCCCCACCTTCAGGCTTCAGTCCTTGAAGATACCTATTTTGCCATTAATATTACAAACTCAATAGAAATCTTCTTTTAATGTCCATTTTGAACCCAGAAAACAATTTCCTGAGAATAACTAAATCACGAAGAGAGTCAGCAATGCTGGTAGAAGTGGTGTCAATATCCTATGACAATATTGGTCTAGCTACAAGGCATTCAACATCTCACAAAAAAAAGAAAATCACATGTTCTTTGTACGGATAATAATAGAATTGCAACTGCAGTCCTGTTTCTTTAGCCACATCTTCGTCTAAATTCAGTGTGGGATTTAGATGATTGATTTGTTTTCAGGGGGACCCCTAATTAATGCGACACAATAAAATGAAAGGAGACCTTTCTTACGCATGTCAGGAACCAGCCATGTGATGGTTCACACTTCACAGGAGGCTGGAAAGGCGGATAAGATTAGAAGGAAAACAACATGAATTAGGAGCTAAACGAGTTTTGGGATCCAAATATGAATAGCAGCATGCTAAGATGTCATGACACCATTACATTCATCTCAATTTCAGGTATGCTCACATCCAGCAGCCAGACAATTTCAACAGGTCAAAGTATTTACATCATTACATTGTGAGGCCCACTTTTGTAGCTTGACTAGCACAAAAGCTGCAAGTGAGTAAGCTATGGTCAACAAAGAGAAAAGCATGGGAGAAGCTCCATGGGGATGCATAGAATTGTGTTGTACTGAAGACGAACATGTCAACCACTTCCAGGTTGAAAAATGAAGTGGCTAATATACAAAGGGTTCAGCAAACAAATTGACAGTTGACAATAATAGTTTATTGTTTTTTTTTAGATTTAAAAAGAAAATTCTATCAGATCAAAAGGGAAAATAGAGTAACAGAGAAAAAAACAAGAGAGACAGCACCTAGACATAAGAAAAAAGCTTATCACAAGGGGGGGTAACGTGTTATTGGCAGATAGTAAAGAGAGTACATTCACAGATGTCTTCAAGAACACATATGCAGGATAAAATTGTAAAGTGCCCACCACACTTTCTCTCAGAAGATCCCAGGCAGCTAACCAGTCTAACATTAATTTCTGCAGAACCCAGAAGACCCCTCCTATCCTTTTACCCTTCGGACAGAAACTTGAGAGGGTTAATAAGATGCCAAAAATTTGCATGCTCAAGACAATTCAGGGTGCTTGTCAGAATTCCACAACAAACATAACAGCAAACACAGAAAGCCAAGAAACAGACCTAAAGCAAAGACTCTTGACACTCTGTAAAAAGCAGATTTTGACGGCTGTTCTTACAGACATCAGGGCCCAGAAGTCTGCACCTAGCTAAAATGAAAAGTTTATGTAGCACATCCACTACCTGGATCACAAGTCTTCCATACAATTCCTACCACGCAATTTATCAACGGGCCCAACATGCATTTTCTGTAAACAGTTAAGCAGATAAAGCTTTCCTAATTTCACAGGGAAACATGTCTGAATGCGAAAAAAGAACATAAAGCGTCTAGCAATGAAATCCACACATATTGCATACTTACACACAGGATTGAATTACAAGCTCCAATCATTAAGCAGAAAGTCTGTTGTTTTGCATGAAGAGGTTAAAGTTTTTTTTTATTAAAAAAAATCATAAATAAAGACTGAGCCCTGTAGAACTATCTTCAGAACCACCCATATTTAGGTAGAAACTGACAACTCTCTATACTCTAAAAATTTCAAGCAATCCTTGTGGATAAAATATCTGCAAAATTACCAAGCTAACCCTTTGTCTCTCAGCCATCTTTTCATCTAGAGAGTGAAATCTACACCCAGTAATAAGCTGAAGACAATTTCTAAAGGCTGTCAGAGCTGTTGGATTATTTTTCGGAGATACAGAATGTAAAGTACCAGACCAAAGGAAGATGAAGACTGACAAACAAAAATACATTCCTTTCCGACAGTATTTCCTCTCCATCCCAGTGGACAACAGGATCCAGAAGTCGGAGCCCAACAGAAACATTAAATGTTTTTGAAACATTTCACCAACCAGATTACCATAATCCACAATCTACCTTCTAACAGGAAATGCAGTACGCATAAAAACCAAAATCTATATAGTAAAGCATATATTTGGATTAAATTCTTTTCATTTCCTAAATACCGATTACTCTAATGATATGAAAAACATGACCTTGCATGCTTGAAAAAGCTCAGTGAATCATCTTTGTTATCTCATCTCAGAGTCTCTTATTCAATCTCCTGGTCTAAAAGCATCCAAAAAGGGCATAACCCATAAATAAAAGGTCAATGATACCTGTAATCTTTGGTTGGGATTCCGTAGGGAATGGAGTTCATATGATAATATGATTGGTTAGTTCCAGAAGCAGTGCCCTGGGGATTGCTATATGTGTGCAATGGAAGGTTCTGGAAGCTTCCAGTTCCACTGCTGCTTCCTGTAACAGTCAGTGATGTCACGGTGGACAATGACTGTGTCATGGTTTGTGATTCCACAGGCTTTCTTGAACGGTTGCGGCCACGGTGCATGTGGCGCTCACAGTACTTGGAGTCTGGGTAGGCATCTTTGGAGCACCTCCACTTCTTGCCGTCGGTCCTCCTGCATCGACCTGGTTCCGGATCCACCTTCTTGCCATAGAAAGTGCAATAGCTCACTACAGAATAACACTGAAAATGTTATCCAAATCCAAAGCTAACAACTTCGTATCATCAATAAGACAAGCATGAGAGACACACAATGCCACATGTAATATAATACTGAACATTGTGAACAATGAGAACATGATAGTTCATTATATTAAGAATGGTAAAACCTTTACAACCAGCAGTGTTAGAAATTGGTATAAAAAAGTGATATGGCATTTCATAATCAATACAATAACCATATAACACGACTAAAGAAATACTGAAGAGAGAATCAAATCAGTTGAAAACATCTTCTGATGTCAACAATTAGAAAAATAATGGTGTCAAATGCCTTGAATGAATAAAGTATAAAATCCTTGGAGAAAGTAGCAGGGCCATGGCAAGAAAAGTTTATATTAATACAGTGTACAAAACCAGTAGAAGATTGGCATTAAAATTATTATTTCTTTAAGAAAATCTGCAGAATTGGAAAAATGACAAATCTTTTGCCCTTGAAAGCTGATATATTGATCAAATAAGTAGAAAGCCACAAAACCAACTGTGATTCAAAATAAATAAATTTCAGGTGCAAAAAGGGTGGTTTATGCTTTTGGGGAAGATTGAAAACAAGCAGTAAAACAAACAAAAAACAGAAGTTCAGGTAGATTTAAAATCAATAAAAAAGAAAAGCCCATCTTTGGAATTTTCACAATCCATATCTACCAGATCACAAGGAGGATACAAGAAGAAATTTATATTTATCAAAATAATACTTGATAATAAAGGAAATGCTTCTCCATGATAATCAAGAAAACAACATAACATATGTAAACTTGAAAGTGCTTATCCAAAAAAGAAAATGTATAAAATTGAAAAAACAAAAACAAAAAAAAAATGGAAAAGGAAAGGAGCTCTTAACTCAACACGACCCCCTGATCAAATCAAGAAAAATCCAATGAAGACACTAAATCAGTAAACAATAAAAAGAAGTGAGAGTACACACAGATAAATGTAAATATGTGTGTGTATGAATCTACAAAGCTGGCTTACTGGTGGGATGGTGGAAGAATCTATGAGAAATGGACTCAAAGCTCCTCTGAATAGGGAGCACAAGATCAGGTGGAACAGGCAGACCTGCCACCATGTACTTATAGATCAAAGCTTGATGTTCCAGTTCTTGCCACTGTGACACTGTAAATGGTGACCTCATTGTCATCACTCCTGTTCCCATTCCCCCAGCTGCCATCCCCGCTGCTCCACCACCCCCACCTTCAACCCCAACCCCTCCTGCACCACCACTATTCATATCCACCACCACCACCACCACTTCAATTTCTACAACCACTAGTACTGGCCACTAACAATATCGCTACTACTCTAGTACTTACTGCTGATTACTGAGTTTAGCAGAAACCAAAAAGAAACACGGGCAGTGAGTGACGGGGATGAGGAGAAACATGGGACACGGATCAAGCTGTGTCTGAACCATTTAGTAACCAAGTGACTCTGTGGGTGTACGTACGTGCACTACCGTATGAGTGAGTGTGGGTTGTTGTTGTGTTGGGAAAGGGGAGCATGCAGTGTCTGTGAGGAGGGGATCCTTAGGGCCAAGTGTGGTCTGAATTTTAATGGGGATGGGGAGGGGGCATAGGCCATTAATTGTAAAGCTAACTGGCTAATTATTAGAAGGTGATTTTGCTATAAGATGATGTTGTTCCATCTTCAAGCAAGCCTGTCTCTCATCAGATGTATTATTTACTGTTTAGTGGTTGGGGGGCATGGAGCTTTTGTAGCTTTTTCTCAAGTGTGTGTGTGTGTGTGCATATATAGAGCATGGAGCTACTTTGTAAGGTGTTGTCTAGTTTTTTTGTCTTGTAATTTTCTCTTCCTGTGAAAGTGATTGCCAACTGGAGAAAAGTATGAAACCCTGTCTGGTGCTTTGGGCAAGCTCTAGCCTAAAAATGGGGTGGTGACTGTATTTTCTGCTTTTCATTTTTCTTATTTCTTGGAGAAGTGATTTCCACTACTCCCCTTTCCCTGCCAGAACGTGGGTTTAATGGCTTTTGGACCCACAATAAGTTCAAGTGGTTGGCAACGCCTCGGTTTTTTCTTCACTTTTTTCCATGGAGGAATGGTGTTTTGGGTCACCATGCATCACCCAAGTGGAGAGATGCTATGCTTCCTCTCCCTCCCCTCCATCAGTTCTTCGTCGACGGAAACCAAAATAACTATTTTAGATGATAATCCAATTACGTATGGCAATTTCTCATGATATCAAATTTTATATTGTTGAAGTAATTTAACTAATTAGATTTTGAGTTTATTATTTAGAGATTATTAGTTAAAATTTTAGAAATATTAGAATTAATAGAGATTTACATTGTTGTTAACTTTAAAACCTGTAAAATTAATTAAGATATAAAAAATTAAACCAAATCCCCATATAATAACTATTTTAGATGATAATCCAATTACGTATGGCAATTTCTCATGATATCAAATTTTATATTGTTGAAGTAATTTAACTAATTAGATTTTGAGTTTATTATTTAGAGATTATTAGTTAAAATTTTAGAAATATTAGAATTAATAGAGATTTACATTGTTGTTAACTTTAAAACCTGTAAAATTAATTAAGATATAAAAAATTGAACCAAATCCCCATATTAATTTTAAAAAAAAATTATATAATTCCTTCCAATAAGTAAAGAAGAAGACATTGCTATTTAATTTTAGGCCAAGGAATTCACCGTAACAGTAAAAACACTTAATTTGGCTCATCTTCCTCTGTTTCATGACTTGAAATTATAGTCATATAAAAAAAATTAATTTATGTTAGGCTATCAGCGAGCTTTAACTTAATTCTTAGGTACTGTTTGCTTTTGTGTTTTTTTAAAAAAAAATTTGCTTTAAATTAATTTTTTTTAATATTTTTAGATTATTTTAGTGTGCTGGTATCAAAGATAATTTTTTTAAAATAAAAAACATTATTTTGATGCATTTCCAAACGAAAAATTTTTAAAAAAAACAACTATTATCATAATGTTAAACACCATTTTATTGACGCCCTCGCTAAATTCTTGATCCGTGTTTTGTTATGCCGTGAATCAAAACTTTTTTATATATTTGAAAAAATATAAAGATGCTAGAAAGTAAAAAAATTGATTCATATTAGACAAAATACTTTTAAAAAAAAAAAGTGAACACATGCCCACTACCAAAAAGAGCTTACCGAGATGGTTGTAATGTTCCTGTGAAATGTTGCTATAACAACAACAAAAGAGTTTGCACTTGTTGTTTGAGCAATGACCACAAAAGCAAACCAAACAAAATTTCATGAAATGAATGTACCATGCTTGTATTTAAGCAACTAATTTAATTTAATTTAATTTAATTTAATTTAATTAAAAATCAAATTTTATCTTTTTGAAAAAAGCTAAATTTAATAAAGAACGGCAATAAAAAAAACCCTAAATAACTCGAGTTATTTTTAAAATTAGTAAAAAATCCTATAGGAAGCAAATAAAAAAAATAACAGGGTCCGATCTCTAATTAAATCAAATGCCTAAGAATGAAACTGGAAAAAAAAAAAAACATGAGCTTAAAAAAAGAAAAAAATGAACTCGGGCAAGTCTTCTAAATCTAGGTTAATCTCTCAAATTCGCAACCCATTAAATTCGTATGCAAACCAAAAACAATATTATGAGGAGAGCATATCATACTTACATTTAAGCAATTAATTTAATTTAACTAGAGAACAAAATTTCTTTTTAAAAAGCTAAATTTAACAAATAACAATAAATAAAAAGACCCGAGACAACTCATATCATTTTAAAAATTAGTGAAAGCCTAAAGAAAGAAAAATAAAAATTAACAAAACTCAATTTCTAATTAAATCAAATGTTAAATGATGAAACTGAAAAAACATGAGCTTAAAAAAACATGAATGTCTGGTTGGATCTTCTAAATTGTGGTTAATCACCCAAAATTCCAAACCTATTAAATCCTAGACATGGGCGAAATAAAATAAAACTTAATTTAATGTTGAATGATGAAATCATAAAAACAATATCAATTCAAAAACTTTGTCAAAGAAAAAAAATAGAAATAAAAGATGGAGAAATCGTGAAAAAAAAAAAATTAATGATCTAAAAAAATAAATAGTAATCAAAAGAATGTGAATCAAATCTGTCATATTAAAAAAATTGAATAAGAATTAAATTGAAAATAAATTTCAATTCCATAAAATAATATAAATAAAAAATATCAAATGAAATAATATAAATTAAATCTGAAGAAAAAATATATTGAAGGGTTCTTGTGAAATTTTGGAAAGTGAGGTGCGAAAATCAAGGAGGAGAGAGAGAAAAAAGTGTCAAATAGCAACAAACCAAAGGGAAATCCACAACATGTGTGCCCATAGAGGTAAGCTCCACCATGATGAATCGAAAAACAGCAAGGAATGCCATTTTTTATTGCCACCAAAACATAGCGAGGCAATTTATAGGCTAGTGCATTAAACACGCACACCAAGCACCTTTTTTGTTTTTTATATTTATTAAAATATCAAATCTCCTATAAACTTCCACGATAATCACACACACAAAAATCCAAGATAAAAATAAAAATAAGCCCTAAGCCCTTGGATGCAAGGTAAAGAAATTTTGAATTTAATAGCAGTAGTTATTTTTATGTGTTGTTAAAAGTGAAATTTCAAAAAGAAAACCTAACCCAAGTTAAATATTTTTTTAAAAAAACACAATTAAATAATTATACCGTGCAAAAAATAAAAATAGTTGCCCCCAATAAATCATAATGCCTAATGGACTTTGTGAAAAGAGAATAATAACCCTAAGTGCAAGGGCCATTAGTTTTCTTCAAGAGGGCAAAAGCATAATTTTATTATTTTAATTTACAGTAAATCACACTTTGTGTACAATACTTTCCCCACTTTTTTACATTTTTATTTTAATTTTCCTAAGAAATATTGAATTTGATCCTCTCTTATATAATAATAATAATATGTTAGGGTAAAAGTTTGAAACAAATTTCAGAATATGATATGCCCATCTAAATTTTAACACCTCAATTTTTAACATTTATGATATAATAATAACTAGAAAGCTTACTCGCACATTGTCATGGGTAGGGCTGATTTTTTTGTACTGTATAAAAAAAATGCTTAAACATTGTAAGTGTATTTTAAAATATTAATGACTTGACATCATATAAAGAGAATTGAAAAAAATAATGATTGACAATCCATAAGAATCAAAAAGTTAAAGGATGAAACCGAAAAAAATCAATAAATAAACAAAAGTCTAAAAAATAATAGCAAACCTGGGTGAGGTAACCAAAACTCACGAGCAGGATCACACAAACAAGATAGTCTAATAGAAAGCAAAACAGGTGAAAAGATGAAGCTTAATTTAAAAAGAATCGATTTGTAAAGGACAAAATAAACAAAAAAGCAATCTAAAAAAAAACTCGGGCCACCCTGTTAAACTTTCTCTCTAGATTGCGAGATGGAGATAACCTGATTGAAAGTAAACCAAATAAAATAATGAAGTTCATCACTCAAAATGAACAACTTTGAATGATGTAATCGGTAAAACAAACGATGTAAACTCGTGTCAACTTTTCAAATTCATGACCCTAACTAGTGACTAAACAAAAAGCACCCTATATGTAAAGCTGTTATTTTAAAACCTGGTTTGACCCAAAAGGTTGACCCGTGACCTAGATGACTTGGGCTTAGGCTAATATGAGTTTTAAAAGGGATTGGGGAAGAATTGATCCAATGTAGAACAATTAAAAGACCCAATTTGACCCATGTCTCCGTTAACCTAAGGCAAATCCATTCAAAATCAGGTCAAAAACTGTTTACTATTTTTTTTTTAATTTTTTTAAACGATGTCATTTTTACTTATTCATAGAATAAAATAAAAATATTTGGTTGACTTAAGTGAACTCGAGTACCTGCTCAACTCAAGAATCGGTACTTGTCTCAATCCTGGGTCGGGTCTAAAAACTATGAAAAAAACAACAAAGGCTAAATCCCAATAAATCAAATACAAAATAATGAAAAAATAGGGTAAAAATAACAATTAAGAGAATAAGGACATCATATAAAAAAAAATTGAGAGGACAACCTAAAATTTTGAATAGAAAGGAATAACATTAAAAAAATCTCATTAAAAAGACAATATGTGAAGGGGAATAACCATGCTTCCTCCTTTAATCTCATTGAAAAACATGAATGTGTTATATTTTGAGTATATAAAGGAAATAATTGATTCACTATTATGTTTATTTTAGTAATTAAGCCCTATTTTTCATCTTCAATTCTACATATACTGTTTTTTTATATAAACTCCATACTCTGTTCTTGAAGTTGATCAATGCTAAGCAAATTTATTTTCAATTATTGAACAAATAGAACATTAAAGATGATAAGAACAATATTCTTCTTAGTTTGGATTGCTACCAATTCTTTTTCCATAACAAGAATTTTAGACTCATCGCCAAACTTCACAAAATCTTAATAAGATTCATCAAAATCAGATAAGACTTATTTATCTTGACTCATGTGACTGCTACATCCGGTTTTTAAATACCATAAATCTTGCATTATTTCTCTAATTCATATGACAAGCCATCAATATAAACGTTTCATCTTTCTTCTCTATAAAATTAGATTTTCTACCACCATTTCTATTCATATTTGTAATGTTCATGCCTGCAATACTTGAAGCATTCAACTTTTGATTTATCCACCGGATTTTACTTCTAAAAAATCAGATGATTGTTGTCATATCCTTTTTCTTTTATTTGAGGATTAGAATTTAGATTGATTATCTTTAAATTGTTGATGTGAAAATCTATTAATATTGTTGTTTGTGCTCATTTCTCTTCCTCGTCCACCTCTTTGTTAGGTAGAAAGATAATACTCATAAAGCTTATTCCTCATTGTCTTAATTATTCAACTTTTATTCATGAATTGGCGAGGAACTTCGCAAGTAATAAATGGAAAGTTCATTAATATTCTTAGTTTTCTTTATTGAACACATAACAAAATTGAATTTTAGAATCAATAATTGAAGAATTTTCTTAATAATGGTGATATCCTTTATTTTATCATTGCATATTCGCAGTTTGTTAACGATTGCCATTATTTATGAAAAATAGTATGTGGCCAGCTTATGAAATTCATTGTAATCAATTTGAATAATGTTTGAAATGCTTGAAGTTGTCTCTTTGCTCTAATTGTTTCTTTGTACCTTTTTTTTTCATTGAATTCTAAATATCCTTAAAGGTTTCCTTGCAAAGAATAGTTTCCAAGATTTACCGGTCAATTGATTGGAAAATTTAATTTGTTGCCTTAAAATCTTTTCATTGTTGCATTTCTATCACTTTTTTTTTTTTTTGCATATCTATTATTATTGATTTAGATGGTGGTTGAACTATTCATTAAAAAATAATTTGTCAATACTCCTTTAATTTTAAAAAATTCTATGTAAACATGCTTTAATGATCATAATTTCCATCAAAACATGAAATGTTCAGTTGAACAAAGTTATTGGAAGCCATGTTTTTGTATTTATTGTGCTGAGGTTGCTGCCTTATTTGTTGAAATTTTACTGCTACACAATCAATAATGGAGTGTTGTGTAGGGCCATGTCAGGATATGTTTTATTAAAATCTCACTATTTGTTAATTATTCAAATTGCATGATCTTTTTATTTTTATTGTTATTTATGACTTTATACAACTAACTGTATTAAATTCTTCCAGTGCTACAAAAATATTCAATTACCATTAGACTTGCAAATTGAATTGCCAACCACACTTTCAATTACATTTAATTTGATATAACCATATTGTATTATTTACAATTATATAATTTTTTTTTTAACAATTTTTACTTTATCAAAACAAATCTATTCTTTTGGTATCATTAATTACAGTAATCCATATTATTATTTTTTCTAGGTTCTTAGATAAAATTTATTTGTGGGATCAATTTTATCTCGCATTTCCAGATTCTTACCTTTAATGTTTTAATTGAAAAAAATAGTTAAATAAACAAAATACACAAAAAAAAAAAACATATGTGAATGGTACGTGAAGCAACGTTTATGTAGCATAGTAATAATAGTAATATCTGCTACTTCTTTTTCTCAAAAAAAAAAAAATCCTTTTAAATAAAAAAAAAAAAATAATAGTTATAAACAAAGGGACAAATAAAAGATTCCTCAAAATCCTTTTTAATGTGTCCCCTCAACCACCTACTGCCACCCCTTTAGCTGACAGCAGCCTCACATGATGGGCTGTATTGGGACTGGGTCCACCGGGCCCAAAAAAGAAAAAGACAACCTACCGACTGAGAAAACCTTTAATGGCCGATAAAACCACCCAGAAGCCACCGGATGCTTTGCCGAAAAGCAGGTGACATTCAATATTGTACCTCATCAAACATTGAAAAATAATGTTAAATAATATTTATGTAAATTTATTTATTAAAAATAAAATAATATTTTTAATTTAATTTATATATATTATTTGTATTTAGATTAAGACTAAACACTTATAATATAAAAACCATTCAAAATTCTATCCTTTTTTTTTATATTTGATCTTAATTATTTTAACATGATATCAGAGTTAGTTTTATAAAATAAAATTTAATCTCGAACACAGCTTCGCGGATCCAACCTTGCGGTGAGTTGGTTGGGGGTTTGCAGGATTCTAGCTTTAACAAACAAAAGGCCCATAAAAGTTGTGGGTTTATAAATTCTTTTTAAATTAACGTGAATGTCTGGATTAGTTTGTGCATACCTCGAATAATTTTATGAATCTTTAAGTTAATGATTATGTAAGTTTCCAGTGATCCTGAGATTTATGAGATCCGAACTAATAATTTTTAAAAAACAAATATAAAACCTGATGAATTAAACTACACCATTCATACTATTATATATATATATATATATATATATATATTTTAAATATGAGGTTTTGTCTCACTGTTTGTTTGTATGGTGGTATTATTGGGCTAACCTATTTATAAACCAAGGATGACTCATGTCTTGATTTTAGTACTTTTATTTTCTTTTTATTATTAAATATGTATTCAATTAGTTCTCATGAACAGATGATAGGAGTAGCTCGCTAAAGCCCTTCGCCCTCGAAAAGTCTGGCATACTTGGCATAAGAAGTTTTTCCTCGAGAAATATACTAAGTTTTTATTTTATATAATTTTTGTAAATTGATTTAAGCTGCTTTTGACTTTTGACTAAAAAAATGAAAAATACATTTGGTTAAAAATAACTTTTGATTTAAATAAGATTTATTATAAAATATAGTAAAAATTTTGAGCTTATGAATTTTTAACCAGTATGGCTTTCATTCCTTAAAGAAAAATCATTTTAAGTTATTTTTAGCAAATATATTTTAATTTAAGAGTATTTTAACTCACTTTTATCAAATAAACAACAATTTATAAATAAGAAGTTATATTTTAAAAATCATGCTAAACAAACTTCTCGTCCAATCGAATTAAAAATAAATGATTCATGTAAATTTTACTCGTCAAACCCAGCAACTAATGCATCAACCATTGCAGTAGCCTCTTAGATCACCATTTTGATACCATAATATTTGAGGTTTCTTCTCGAATGATCTTAAAGACTCATCCTTTTTACGTTAACCTGATACTTTAAGCTCATGTCTGCTGCAACTACAACAGCTGACTTTCATGTAACAAAATCGCATTAGAAAGAGAAGAATTTGCCAACCCATCTTAGAAATGGTTGCTGTATTTGTTTGGGACATGTTTAGGGTGTC
The DNA here is from genome assembly GCA_030145905.1 of Populus davidiana. Classification (NCBI taxonomy): domain Eukaryota; kingdom Viridiplantae; phylum Streptophyta; class Magnoliopsida; order Malpighiales; family Salicaceae; genus Populus; species Populus davidiana. The sequence continues at coordinate 6,850,919 of CM057801.1, read as the reverse complement.
AAAGTCTTTAACTTACGAGTTTGGCACAGAGAAATGCACAGACCATGCTCATGCATGGTTTTTCATCTTCATTGATTGGTCATACCTGCTGTTCATGATTTGGGTTATTTTTTGAACTGGTTTTTTCTTTTCTGATATTTGCTTTGTCTCTGCATTTTAATGCAAAAAATTCCCACTAAATAAAGGCAAATGGAGATATCCAAAAATTCCCACTAAATAAATGATAGTATAGTATAAAATGGTTTCCATGTTGAACAACTAATGTGTTAATGCAAAAGTAAAGCATGAATGGATGACTACTTTGCCTTCTTCTTTTTTCTTTTTTTTCCTATATAGAACTTTACTCCTTGTGAAATATTTGACATTTTTCTTTTCTTTTCTAGCATGGCCACTAGAATATATGCTTCTCATCCAATCACAATTCACAGCTTACAAATTTCAAATCCTGTTTCAAAGAGCTCCTTTCTCGCATTTATTTGTCATGTTAGCGCACAAGTCTTATAGAACTTCTTATCTGTAGGATGAGTGATTTCAAACCAGCAAATGCATTCACTCAACAACCAGGTCAATAGCAGCTCTGCCCTCTCTTTTGCACAGGAAGCTTGGAGTCCCTCTCTTCATTCGAACCTGCTTTTGTTTAAGACTTTTGTATGCATGGAGCTTTATTAGCTTGCTTAATTTGTACTATGACGTTCATCAACATGTTATCCTTCTTTTGCTATTTTGAATATTTGTAGTTTTCTCAACCTTGCAGCATACACTATGGACACTTCTTTTTTTCTTTCGACTTATGAATGCATCTGCTTCGCCCATCATCTTCTTCTAGACGTATCATAGCTTCGTTTACGTACTGAAAGGTAGCGAGTGGCATAGCACGGGCAACCTAAGATTTCATCTTTGGCGACTAAACGTTTGAGTTCCCTTATTTCATGTTCTTAAGCAACCCTTGGTGGATGTCTTTATATTCTGGTTGTTGTGGTTGACTCTGTGGTTCTAGCTACTACATTTATACGTCGAAAGCATGCTTTTTACAATATAAGTTTCTCTACCAGGTTGGATGGGAGTTGGTTCAAGGAGATTCTGATATGGAATGCTCAAACCCCTTTTTTGAGGTTTGTATTTGTGTTCTATAAACTCTCTAAAATTCCGAGCACATAACAGTTTCAGCCCAGATTTGATATTTTCACCCTGCTTCATGGAGTGTAAGATGCTCTTCGACTGATAGACAAAATCTGTTGGAGTCATCGAAGGTCGCTCCTGGTAAAGAAAAGCTCGAGGATGCTATTGGCTATGGAATTAAAGGAGGTGATATCCCATTGAATCTATATGTTAATGCTATATATATGAATTCAATTAGACATTGCTTCGATGATGTTTGAGAGTGTTATAGTGGTTGTTTTTCAAAGTACTTTTAATTTTAAAACACATTAAAATAATATATATTTTTAAAAAAAATATTTTTGATATTATAATATCAAAATAATCCATAAATATCAAAAACATATTAATTCAAAACCATTGACAGTCAATCCACACAATAGATTTTAATAGGGTATCAAGTATCAACTATTCCCAGCTTCATGTTGGTTGAACTGCGCATTAATGGTAATTCCCAGCTTCTATGGAATGGTTGTTTGAAAAGGTGGGAAGTTGAACTCAAAAGCAGCTAGATTTCTGCTACATTCTTACAAACGTGTCTGTACTTTGATTTTAGCATTGATGCAATCCGGTAGAGAGTTTAAATGTTTTGGTTTCTGTTAAATTATTATGAGCTTTAACCAGACAATTTCTTACCAAATCTAAATTTATGTTCAAATTGTCCCTTTAGATGTTCGTTGTAATTAATTGTTGCCATGAAAACAGAGTTTCTACGAATGCAAGATCTTAATGGGAACTTGCCCTTCTCACATGTGTAATCATTAACGCATTCTTTAAGGTTTGTGATGAGGCAAAAAGTTTTGGTGAAAGAAACTGCATCGCTGCATTGTGGGTTTTATAGTGAAAATAAAGGCTTTAAGATTTGTGATGAGAACAGAAATTTACATGTGGGCCTGTAAAGTTGTGGTGTCTACATGTGCATTTCTAGCCTATTTGGAACGGTTGAAACAATATTTCTTTATTTAAAAATAAAAATAAAAAAAATATTATTTTAATATATTTTTAAATAAAAATACTTTAAACGTTCCTACATTTTCAAAAACAATATTTTTCATGGTAGGTACAACCTTCATCAAACAATTGGATTGTTAGGAGCAAGAATTGCAGAGGTTAATGTTAAGCGTAGATATCTCCATTTCATTTTAATTTCATAATTCAATAAATAAAAATACCACCCCTTGTTCAACTGATAAACATATGGAAATCGCAATTTATTTAGCTAATAAAAATATGTTTATTTTTTTAATACTGATTTATTCATCCCACCAAGATATTCAAGCAAATACCTAGCTTAAAAAGGGGTGTATTTAGCTATAACATACTCAAAATACATGGAGCATGCATATCGTGAGTTTAATTTGCATGGATTAGTAGTAACCACGAATAATAGAAATATTTTATGCATCTGATTTTAATAATATATAGATAATTGATTATGATGCTACAAATCATGTGATATTTAATTTTAGATATTTTACAACTCTCAATTTGTCTACATAATATTTTGTTTCTATTAAATAACTACGGTCATTAGAAAATGATCCTTTAACGTTTATTGATACGCTATAAATTTAGATTTTGTTCTAGTTGTTTTATCATTAGATTATAACTTATTAATTTCTTAGATGATCTCAGTTTTATCTTGTGTTGTAATTTTTTAGCTTAAGTTCTGTGTATTTAAACACGTCCAAACTAAACAACTACTATGGAAGTGGTTTCCTGATCTCCTGTAATAAAATGACCCTTTGAGATCTTTATGATTGTTAGGACTTAGAGGTGCTCTTGATAAAAAAAATAAAATAAAGGAAAAAACATGTTTTAAATGGTTGGAGTCTCATGTTGCAATTCTCCAGCAAAATTAAAAACACAATAGAAGAGGCCAGTAAGACGATGTGCTATCCACATTTCTTTTTTCTTTTTTTTTATAAAAAAAATTCACCTAAGCCAGCCCATTAACTTAAGCATGGCGGCCTTAACATTCTAGGCTTGTTTTGCATGTGCATTGTACGAGCTGATTTATTATTTTCTTTTTTTCTTTTAATTTCTTAATTAATTTGTTCAATCATTGTTTTTTAGAAAAATAAAATTTAATATTTATTTCATTGATTTCTATAAGAACCGAAAAAAATTAATTATGAGGATTTATTTTAGTTTGAATAAAATATTCATAAAAGCATATTTTAAATTTAAATTAGCTTTTTGGATTAAAGCTGGTTAGTATTGTTTGAGCTTTTAGCATAATTGCTTGTTAGTTAAAAAAACAATTTGGTTAACACTTGGTTTGTTTGAAACCAAAGCAGGTGATTTTTGGTTTTTAGAATTAAACCAAGACAAGTGTTACTTCATAAAGAAATTAATTTGCTTTTAGTTAAAAACAAGGGGTAAAAAGAATATGCACTCATGTTTTTTGTAATTTCAAGAAGTTATTATATCATTTAATGTAAATTAAAAGAAACTAAAATGGCACTGATTTTACCATAGCACAATTACTATTCACTGTTTAATAGATTATTATGGATTGGAATAGTAAAAAAAATTTAGAATTTAGAATTTAATTTTTGAACATTATTTTTTATAATTGAGCCATTTTAAACCTAAATCAGGTGCTAGATTTGTTTAACCTTTCCCTCCATCCAAGCGCAGGGCATGTTCCAAACAATCATCCAATTTGACGCGTGCGACCCTTTTTTTTTTCTTCTTCATTGATTTCTATGTCGACCTTATAAAAAACAAAAACAGCATTTCATTTTGTTATTTTTTATCCTTGTTCTTTTGACAATTTTTTTATTTTATTTTAGATTATTTATGAAATTAATTTTTATAAAATTTCACTCTCTTTTTATTTTTTAATCTTTTAAATTTGGTCTCCATTCATTTAATCGATATTTGTTTTATTTTAAATGATTTTTAGATTTTTTTCCTGACAATTTAATTCTTGTTAGTTTAATCTCCATTTGTTTGTTTGTTTTTGCCTTAGTAAAGATTGATCATTTTTTTTTAATTTCATGTTCAAAAAATTAATTTGTTAGGGATTGAGCTTCTTAATTGAGATCAAGTCTATAATTTTCTGAGTCGTGAGTTGAGAAAATTAACCCAACTTTAAAAAATTCACTCAGTTTTGTTTTGTTTTTCCTTCTTTTTTTTCCAAGCTCATGTTTTTTTATTTTATCTACCAATATTTATTTAATTTAAGACTAAATTTCAATATTTTTTTAAACTTTCTATAGGATTTTTCATTAGTTCTGATAATGACCCGAGTTATCTCGAGTCTTTTTATTTATTGTTCCATGTTTAATTTAACTTTTTTATATATAAATTTTGTTTTAATATTAAATTAATTTAATTCATTAAATATAAAGATGAGACACTCATCTCATAATTTATTAAATATAGGATTTTTGGTTTGTTAATAAAATATTTTTCTTGATGGAGTAGTGTCCACAACAGAACAATGATGTCTTCAATAAGCTTTTCTTTTTTCTCCTCCCATGTATGATTAATTATTGTCTTATTAGGTTCATTGAACTCGTTAAATCAATGATCCAAATCTTATATTATTTTTATTTTTTAAAAAATATTAACATCAACCTAAAATATTTTTTTCACCATAAAATTTTTTAATTGATCCATAACACAGCAGTAACCATCCATCTAACAATAATTTCTCTAACTTCAATAACTTGAGAACTTATATATATATCTCACAAATAAAATTTACTGATTATTTAATCTATTTATTATCGTTTTCTTTGAAAATGACTATTGCTGAATATTGAGAATGAATATTGCATAGTTTTTAATAAGAAAATAGAAAAAAGACACAATTAACCTTGAAGTCATTTCCCGCCAAAACGATGAATAGAATCCCCCACTACAATTGCTATAACCCTAACGACATCGAAACCTCCTCCTAAACTTCTCTCTCTAAAAAATGGCGCCTTCTGCCACTGCTTCTGAGTCACTGTCTCCCTCGACGACGTTGGACACTACCGAGAACAATCTCCAGGTTCTCACCCCCACTCCTCTCATTTTCTGTTTGTTTCCCGAGAAAATCCTTATGAAAACAAGTAAAAAAAAAAACTTAATTACACGAAATGGGTTTGATTTTTTTTAAATTATTTTTCGAAATCTAAAATTCTCTTCGCAGTCAGCACTTGATTCTCTCTTGCGTTACGAGTTTGATTTTGTAGCAAAAGTACTCTCTCTTTTTGCAACAAAGTGGAGAACTAATTTACCCAACATTTGTTTTTCTGTGCACTGCAGCCCTTTTTTGTTCTTCACAGAGCACGGTCTCGGAAATCGGAGAAAAAACCAACCGGAACCTGGAAAACCAGGAGGCGTATTGATTTGTCTCCATCATTACCTAAGAATGGTGAGAACTTAGACGCTGAGAAAGCTGAAGCATGGGATGATTGTCGGCATGTGAGCATAAGAATGGAAGCTTTTGATGATGTTTGGTCGAAGATCAAGTCAACCATTAAAGTTTGTCCCTCTGATCCTTTCCTATCATGGTGTTGTAATTTTTGTTCTTTTATATTTTCTGCTCCATTTGGTTGCTAAGGAGAGATGCATAAGAAGAACCAATCTAATAAGGGACTGCTAAGCAGTATGTAAACCAATAAAAACTACTGATTTCTATTCACCATGAAATGAGCAGTTTCCCTCAATTAGCTAATTACTGTTACTTTTGGGTTGGTCGAGATATGCATTTTCACATTCCTACGAAAGATGATTGCAAAGGAACAGCATGTGAAATTTTTCATCATTTTCTCCACTTTATTTCCTAATCAACCAATCTAGTGGTTGTTATCCATCCATTAAAGAATTCAGAGTTGACAACCTTATTGCAGGATGTTTTGAGGGATATCAACACCAATGTATTCAATGAGATACATCATTGGGTTCGCGAGTCTTTCAACATGATCACATCATTTGCAACACCTACATTTCCTGAAGCAACTGGGTCTTTTCCAATTGTAACAGATGCTGCCTCAAAACAACTATTCACTGGGCTGGTTCTCACCAGTAAGTTTTCCTCCAATCCACTAATGCACTTTCAGGTGTGACTGTAGAAGAAAGAAATAAGGGATCAATTCATCTTCAGATAGATGTAATTCATGCACTGGAATTAGAAAACAAATGGAAAAACTCCATTTGCATATTTGTTCATGTGATGGTTAGGTTGTATTTATACTATCATTTGAAGCTGGTATTTATGTTGTTGTCATCTGAGTCGTCCCAGCCAAAACACATAATTTCATTCAGAGGATAAAAGTTTCAATAAATTTAATTTTAACGGTTCCAATTTAAAACTAGAATGTCAATTTCAATGACTGTATTAGCTTTAGCATCTCCCAAGTTTTGGACATGGCATGTAAGGAAGGAATGAGGGAAGAACACATGCATGAGATATGCAGCCATCGTTTGATGATGCATCGTTGTTTGTGGGATCTTGCTCTACTCTCTTGTTGTTATGTGTCTGTTATTTTTACGCTGTCTATGTTTAATATGTATTTGATGTATTAATTTGTAAAACATACGAGTAATCATTTTCTGTTTCTCTTTAACCCCCAAATATCATTGATTGACAATGTATGTCAGAAAATATGGAGTTTGTTGATGATCTGCTGACTTTCGAAGAGCTTGGATCATATTTGAGATCTCAAGGATGCCATGTGGCTAACCTTTCCTCAATGGAGTTTTCAGTGAAAAACGGTATTGGTGGTTGTCTAAGAAGTTTATTGAGACAGTTCTTAATGGTTACTTTAGATGTAAGTAGTCACACCTTTATATTCCTTTTACAAGTGCAGTAGGTTCTTACTTGATGAGTTCATTACTTATACTAGTTTGCCATGCTAATGTTTTGCAGGCAGCTGATGTATCCATCTTAGCAACATGGTACAGAGAACAAGGAAGCTGTAATAATCCAGTGGTCATAATAATAGAGGATATGGAGCGATGTAGTGGGTCTGTCTTGTCTGACTTCATCCTCATGTTAAGGTATGCGGGTGCATTTTTTTCATCTTCCCACCCTCCTTTACTCATTTTATTTTGTGTTATCTTTTCAGTTGCTTACTTTGCCCAAAATACAGGGCTCAATCTGGTCAAAATATTTCATTATCTTTATGGACACCAAATTTTGCTCTGGTTTCGTAATCATCATGGACTAGTAATGGAGCCATGATCATTTTTACATGGGTCTAATATTTAGTATATCCATTAGGTTATCATTCATCACTTCAAATAAATTAGAATTACAATACAGCGGCTTTTCATACATTGCACTCAGATTTTATTGTTCTAGCCAACAGAAATATGCTTCTCTTACTTAAAGTTATATGTACATAGACTTGGAATTTGCATTGAAAACCCCAGGTGTGCTTGGTGTTTGGATATCTCTGGTGTTTTTGTTAACTTGGTCATGGAGCTGACCTGGTCTTTTCACTAGCTTGGGAACTTTTTTCTCGATTTCTGGAACTCTTTTCAGTAGGACTTGAACCCAAACGACTCCCTCTCCTTTGGGAGAATACCACTAGACTAAACACTCTTGTTTCAGTGACATGAAGACTATTTGGTCTTAAGAATAACAAATAGTTAGAGTGGGATGTTAAGGAAGATTTATTGGTATCTAGATCACTAGTTTGAAAATTAGTGGTGGTATATAAACACCAACTGCAACTTTTTTGCATCCAAATCACCTGACTTTTAGATTATATAGGCCTTTTGTGAGGAAATATGGAACAGTTTCAAAATTGGATTTAAATTCATGGAAACCTAAAGTACAAATGATGATGCATCCTTTTGGTAAATGAGCTAACTTCGTGGTTATCCCTGCTGGATTGGAAAATATTGCTTTCATATGCTACAATCTATTTGTTCTGAAGTCATGGGTTAAGCAGTAAGAACATGATGTATTTGAACGATCATATGTAGTCTTGTAGTGAAATCATACTGTTTTGAATATTGTGCTTGAAGTAGACTCTTGACTCAAATAATTGGTTACTGTGTTAAATATTACTCCCTGCTACAAGGGTAGAATTGGTCTATACATCAGAATTTCACGACTACTTGATGATTTTGTAAGCTTTGTTTCTTGATTATTTACTAATATCTGAAAATGGATTGGTCTTGATGATTTTGTGTACTTTGTTACTTGATTATTTCATTATATATGAAAATGAATTGGAACTTTTGCACTAATGAAGTGCTTTGAGTAACTAAAAAGTTTATTGAACAATGATGTTGTTTTCTAGCCTATTGAGACTTTGTCATTTTATACAGTGCTTATGGGATTAATCTAACAGCTTGGAGGATTTGGTAGTTTATGAAAGCTTGTCCCTACCCTCTAAGTTGCATTCCTAGTTTTTGCCCTACAAGTATGCGGAATTTTCTAATTTCTAGAATAATAAAGTGTTCTTGGACTTGTACTTATATTTATTTTATTGCCACTCTAATTATTTAAGCATATCTGTTAAAATATCCTACAGACAGTATACTTATGCAGTTTTTGCCTGTAACCTTCCGTTCTATCAGTGAATGGGTGCTTAAAATCCCAGTGGTTTTAATAATGGGAGTTGCAACAACTCTTGATGCTCCTAAAAGTATACTTCAGTCAAATGCGCTACACCATTTGTGCCCTTGTAAATTCATTTTGGGAACTCCTCCAGAGAGAATGGATGCTGTAGTTGAGGCTGTTCTTGTGAAGCAGTGTTCTGGATTCGGTATCAGCCACAAGGTGGCAGTTTTTATGAGAAATTATTTTGTAAGCCAAGATGGAACTATAACATCTTTCATAAGAGCGTTAAAGGTTTGGATATGATAACTGTTTTGTTATTGTATTTTACAACATCTTAGTTTTCCTCTCTGGTGAATATAATCAAATGCCATGTGATGTTTTGGAAGTGTTTTTCAGATAGTATGTGCTCAACATTTCTTCATGGAACCCCTGAGCTTCATGCTCTGTTTTCTTCTTGGAGATGACAATCTGGTAAATTTTCCTATTCTTCTCCCAAATACTTTAGTACTGCAGTTTTCAAATGTTATATTTGTTCATAAATTTCACTTTGATATATAGTACACACTTTACTCTAGTTGCGACACATGTATAGACACATGCCATGGCAAAGGCATTTACCAAATATTTTGTCAAATCTATATGTTAAGAGAAATCATCTGCCATGTTCTATATATGAAAAGCATTGAGTTAGAGAAAGTATCTTGGATGATTCAAAGAAAGCAGCATTTCTTTATCAGCTTATCCTCGATCTTCTATCTCATGAACCATTAAGCAATAATAACATATCATGCACCTTTTCAACCAGCTATCTTATTGTTCACTTGCTTTTTTTATCTGCTTTTACATGCTTCAGAGTGCACGACTAGCAAGCACTTAAACTTCCTCTTTGTTTGGACTGTTTTCCCCTCTTTTTTTCCTTCCAATTTGGAAAAAACCCTACTTGCTTAATATTATCATTGCTTGACTTTTCTTTCTTTTCCTTTTTTTCTTTTGCATTTAACATTGCACCATTCAAGATGTTACAAGGTGAAAAGTATGGATTGTCACCAGAAATGATGCTCAAGCATGCTTTGAACCTTCCATCTTATCAGTCTCATGGAAGGTACTTAATAGCATCAAAATATTTGTGTGAATAATTTTCCATACATAATGGAGGAAGTTGTAGCTCATTTGGGTTGCAAAATCTAATTACAGAAATAAAATAGCCAAACAGCACGGCGAAACTTTAGTAAATGGTTTGGCAGAATTGAAGAAATTGCAGTGTCAATGGAGCATTGTGATTCTGGTGAGCCCTTAATCCTTTTTGGTTTGATGCATTTCATTAACATTTATGAGAATGAACATTTAAAGCATGCATTTTTTTATATCATGCAAAGCAGCTGATTGCAAGGTTGCTATCTTTTCTTTTTATATCCATTTTAAAGGTTATATCACTCTTCCTATTCTCCAGCTAGTTACCTTAGCTATGTTTTTTATGCTAAATTGATACTTTTTTTTATTTTCAGTTCTGGTTTGAAATTTACTTCTTCTTTGGCTATGGTCTGTGGATATGGGAACCTGTATTCTGTTTCAACATAGAGACTCAGTGCTGCTTATGCTATGCATGTATGTTTACTATCTAGTAAATGTGGAGTGCATAATTTTCTTCTACTATTTAGTCTGTTATATTCAGAAGAGCCATGCTAAAATAAATGTGCCAGTTTCTTGAAACAATTGTAACACACTAGCAATAAAACATGTGCAAACTTTCCTTGAGTGTTCGATAGGTATTGTGTTCTCAAATGTCTGATGCACCGAGGTTCCTGTAGAAGTGTCCAGCAAATGATAGTCTCTTGAAATATAGAAATTTCAGAAGCGTCCAATAAATCAGCTTTTTGACAATTATGTTTTTCTTAATAGTTAAATTCTGCTTCCACGAGCTAGTTTAATCCACGTAATGCAATTAATCTCTGTTTCTGGGTACATCATGAGTTGCAGTGTCTATATGAAGCTGGAAAGTGTGATAAAGTCACACTGTTAGACCTATTCTGCGAGGCCCTTGATCCTGAATCATTCAAGTCGAGGGCTCCTAACATTGGCGGGGGCTTAGAAAATGATTCTGGAGTATCTTCAAGTGATTGTAACAAGCATCAGCAATATCATACTACACCAAATAGTGGTTTTATTTGTCAGGCAGTGCGAAAGTTGAGGTAATTAACATTTTAGAATCCAGATTGTCTTTCATAAAGTTTACATATTGAAGATTTTGTAAGGTCTATGCTAGAAACATTTATTCTCTAACAACATTTGCATTGTTTTGGTGTTTCCCTTTGTCTCTTTGGCCTTTTTTTATTTTTAACAACCCTCCAACTTAAGCAATTTCTTTGGTGAATTTATCATGTTGCTCAGTGAAACTTGGAATGTGAAATGTAATAAAGAAAGACAGAAATTAAGATAACAGAAAGGAGAATAAGGCATCTTTCAAAGGAGAAGTACAAGAATAAGAGAATGAAAACAGAAGGTTTTTCCAGCCTTGTTGAATGTCCATTATGTAAAACTTCTAAAAGCTTCGGAAATAATCCAATGCAAATCATCAATAGCTAAATTTATGAATTCCAAATCACATGGGATTGCACAATAATAACCATCCCACTATAAAAACATCTGAAGCAAGCATCAGAAAGCAATTCCCCTTGGGGCCTCACTTGGAATAAGTCATTAGTCATAATTTTGGTCAAAACCACTAAAAAAATTAAAGTAGTGTTAAAAGGTAACCTGATCTTTCCAGGCAGACGGACTAGAAGAAGCCAAAAGAATTGGAGGACTGAGAACATGTATGAAACAGGCGTACAAGAAAAATTGCCGAACCCCTCAAAGTTCACACCATTCTATCAGACCTTAATGCAACCAGAAGGATGTTATAATAGGAAGGAGCAAATAGAGATCAGATGTTTCTTGCTCATTTAATACTGTGAGGTGATAGATCTTCCAATCTATCTTGTGAAAATGCTAATGTGAATGTTGTTCAAAGTGGATAGGAAATAAGATGTGGGAAATACAATTGATAAAGGTTGGTCCCACAACAAGATCCTCCCAGAATTGAGTCCAAGAGCCATTAACAACTCATAACATAGAAGTGGAAAGAAATGCAGAGAAACTCAGTCATGGGTTATGTTGTAAGCAGGTGCTGAATTGTGATATCTATATGTTCCTGTGAATAAGGGGCATTTTAGTAGCTTTCAGAGTTTCTTGAAGGTCTAGTCTTATTTAGGAAGCTGGTGTCTTAGTTTTTAATAGTCTATCCTAGTTGTTTAAGTAGTCATAATCTCTATAAATAGGGATGCCATGTTTTCATTTTCAGCAGAGCTGAATTCTGAAATAAAGTTGAATTGCATTTTATTTTTATGGCTTGGTGCCTGAGGTTTCTTCTCCATCCTCTTGTTCTTCTATTTTTTACTAATTTCTCTTCTTTCTTGCTTAAAAGTATTGCTGCTAGAGTCACTTTTAACCGCCTAATTTCTCCTTATATTCTCTAATTATGAGAATAACAAACCCTAGCTCACCATAAATCCTTCGTAAAACATAGATCTCAAATTTGTCCCGCATCACACAATGCTCCTACACAGACCTACTCTGGTGGTGGATGCTGGGAAGGTTTAAAGGCTCTAGTTGAAATGAAAATGTTATAACTAACTAATTTGTAAGCACGCACACACACACACAAAAGGCAGAAGGGAAATGATTACATCCATGAGATGGTAGAGGTGGCACCACTTTAGGAATAACTAAAGGATAGTTGTTTGAGTTTGAGATGTTTAGCTGTATCCAGACCTGAACTATAGCTGCACAGAGAGTGTTTAAGTTAAATTATTGGTAGAAATGGGGAGAGGTAGATAAAAAATGAAATTGGATATGTAGGGTCTAAACAACACATAAAAAGTTTAGCCTGTTATAGAACTTGTGGGAGGTGGCCAATCCATGTAGCCAGCTTCAACTAGCTTAGGTTTTTGATGTTTTGTTGAGTTGAGTTAATTTAGTTTCACCACTAGTTGTTCTAGCCTTGAGCATCCCAACCATTCAGCTATAGGCCACACTTCCTGCAGGAAATTGCCAGATTCGCGGTCCTCTGTCCTAGATCATAGAAAAGCTTCTGCCTTCCTCTCAACTCTCTTGACAACTGCAAAGAGATCTTTTCATACAGGAGAATAACAAATGGGTAGGCTAGATAAGTATAATGTGACCTTTTAGGAGAAGAAAGTGCTTTTCTACCCATCTAGATGCTTTGAAACCTGCTCTACCATATGATCTCAGAAAAGTTGTGGGCTATGGATCACTGCCAAATGGAACGCCTAGATGAGTTGAATGCCAAATGGCATACCTTGTGAGAGAAGCAAAGTTGGAGAGCACGTCAGATTCTTAGTGAGTACCTGAAACAGCACATTTGGGCATTTTTTTTTCCCTTCCCAGGTATACCTTCTAAAATGTGTGTAACAAATACAAAATGTTTGGGCATACCTTTGACTGCGCTACTCATGCCAGTTTTACATACATTTCCCTATACTTCCTTTGGTAGGTGTGAATGATCATCTGTAGGCCAAGCTCTAGTTTAATATATTCTGGCACCCTTGGTCACTTTTTTGGTTCAGACATCTTTTTTAATCCTAGATTCTTGCGGTTGTTCTTCTGGTTTTTGCCTGACTTTTGTGAGTGTAGTAATTCATCGCATGCCCCAAAATGTATAATACTCTAGTTGTGATGATTTATTTTCATAATCATCAAAAGCTCATAATGTCCTTTTTGCTTAGGACATTGGACATATGAGAAAAAAAATCTTACAATCCCTTGCAACCTGAAAGTTAGACTACTTTTCTTGTGAATTGATTGATTTAACTCTTTTAATAGATGTAGTAGAATGCTGAAATTTGAATTCAATCAGGGATCTTCCAGCAGTGCAGCTACGTAAGCTGCTCAAGGGTTGGGAAAAATATACTGTGAATGTCCCTCAGGTATGGTTATAATTTCAAGAAAGATATCACAAGCTCGAAGGATTTCTTTAACTCATCTCATTTATAAGGGATCTATCTTGATGTTCTTTGAGTTATGTGAAACAAATCAGCTTTTATTTGCTTTATTGTAAAGCTTTTGGCATCTGGTAGAAACATGAGATTTTTCTTTGAACAGTCACCCTTATCAAGCTTCTCAAAAACCAGTTATGCTCTAGAAGTGCTTGAAACATGTAAATACACATTTATTTTGTGATGTAAGGGCTTGCATGTTAATATTTTGTTTATTTCTGATAAAATAGCCTGCATAGTTGCCTGTGCTTAGTCTTAACGATTTGTGTGAGCTATCCAGGGATTGTTCCCGTGCTGCAAAAAATGAACTACCTTGCCTTGTTTCTTGCATTAAATTACTCTTCTTATTTGCTTTGTTTGAATGATATTGCTGCTCTAGTGTATGTTGGGATGATTCCACTCATGCTATCCATAAATTTGTTTACTTAAACACTCGACCATTTTTTTTTGTCAGAAGATGCTTGAGGCTGTGATCTCACAACTTAAAGACAAGAAATTACCTTCCCCAATTTACTTCATCATTTTGATTGATGGGTGGATACTGCATCTTTATCTTGAATTGTTGTTGGGGGGATCTAACTTTATCATGACTTTTTATTTGTTTTAACATTTTCTAGGCACTCCTCATACTTGCATAGAAGCTAGCTTTGTTGGTTTTCTTGTCATTCAGCACTCATGTTTTCTCTTTTACTCCTCTGGACTGTTTTTGGCGTGCTTTGATATTCTTTTCATCATTATTTGTCTTGTATAAGGTAGACCTACATTGATTTGGGAGGCTCAGATAAAAGATAACCTACCAGTTTTACATGATCCGAAATTTGATCCTGAATCAACTTATCTTCATTGAATTATGTTCTTATAGATTCATGACAAAGTGAAGAAGTTGCTATCTGAAGTGAAGTTTGAGGATGGCAAGAGTTTGGGGCAAGATTTAAGCACCATATCCAAGTAATGTTTTTGTATTTTTTCTTTGTCCTGCATACAAATGTTGCATTTTCATCATTTTGTTATTTTTGGTGAAATTTGGCCTGCCAAGGCAATTTATGAAGCATGTTACAATTGAATATCTTGCATGTCTTATTATATTGGATATCTGTTCAGCTCTCTGTCTAAATCTAAAACTGAGTAGTTCAGCTTCATGATTATTTAAATTGTTAATCTGGTGGGCTCTTTGTGGAACGAGAGGATTGTTCTTCTCTCTCTTTGTCCTGGCAATCAGTGGCAGAGGGTGGACTAATTTTTTTTTTTGGGGGGTGGGGGTTTAGAAATGTCAGTCTTTAGGAGTATCATGGAATATTTTGAAAATTTTGGGAGGGCTTGGTAATTATTTTAAGAGTCTTTGAAAAAATGCCTAAAATTTAGGGACTAACATGAATTTTTGCATTTGTTTTTGGGAGTGAGGGGCATAGCTTCCTTACTCTTGGCAGTGATATGCCACATCTGCTGGCAATGGTGGAAGCAGTTACAAAAAAGATGATTTCTAATAGTATTGAGTTTTCCAAGTTCATGTTATATGAAGGACCAGTTTGGATTTTTATCAGCACTCATAAGCTAGGAGGCAGGGTGGCACTGAATTAAAAATAGAAGTCCCTTAAATATGAAATGTATGCCTTTGAGGTGTTTAGTATCATTGAAGACTTATTGGATGCTCGTTTGTATGCTCTCTTCTTTCTTTTGGACATTCTTCAAATTCCCTGTAAGCTGTTTCACTTCATTTGCCATCATTAAAGCATCCATGTAGGAATGATATGATTAGTTAAAAAGTTTTTTCTTTGAGATTTAAGAGAACTGGCGAGAATCTCTTTTTCTTTTTTTGTTTATTGAACTTTGTGGTATAGCTCAAACAGATATGGACGTAACAATAATAACTAAGCAACTTGCAGTAATATGATATTAGTGAGAACTGACAGACATGTACAGGCATCACATCTAATAAAGAAGAGTTGCGATCCATATAATGTTAGTGAGAACTGACAGACATGTACAGGCATCACATCTAATGAAGAAGAGTTGCGATCCATATAATATTTCTTCACAGAGATTTTTTTTGCATATATAGTGTCATTACAGAGATTCTTTTTGCATATACAGTGTCAAGTAGTGCTGCTATATTCCTGACGAAGATAGACAGCTTTTGTAGAGTTGTGATTTCCCATGTTAATTTGTTTACTAGATTGGTTTTGTTGTACGGTGTTTGAGTATTTATAAAAACGAAATACTGTTAGCATCAGAATCACTACATTATTTTCATTAATTCAGCCATTACTATCAATTTCAAGCTAGGAAGGAACATAATCAGTAACAGGTCATACATGGACCCAGATTTTAACTAAAAATGCATGTTTGTTTTGTGCATGTAAATGTTGTGAGATTTTGGTGAAGCTTCATTCTGCTTTGCCATTTACCATGCATTTTTGTCCTGAATTGCTGGTTACCTTGATTAGTTCTAATTGATAGCATCTCTTTCAAGAGACTCACAGTTTAATCTCTGTTTCATATATATTACTTCTTATGATTCAAATCCTGCCTCCGTACTGTTGCTGCTCTTTTTTCCCCCCTCTTCATAATCTTTTCCTTTTGACATTATTTTTCACTGCATGATTGTGAAATCACTAATTCTATCAGTGTCATCTTTGCTACCAAATGTGACAGGAGACATGCATCTCGCAAACATTTGAAAATTGAAGACTCCAAAGCAGTAAATGAGAAAGCTGCAAAGCTATTAGAGAGCATGGTTAGGTAGGAGTATCCAGTCTGTATTCCTTTTTGTTCTTGCCTTGGTTGGCTACTTTCTTTGCATAGAATAGTTAACTGCATTGATACCAGCCAAACAAGTGCTCTTTTTTTTTTAATCTCTGAATTAATTATACTTCTGTTATGATTTGTTAGCATTCTGCTATAACTTGTTAAGTATTTGTTGTAAATAATAAGATTTAATTTCAAAGATGTATGCCTTATTTTACTCTGGCATGCACATATGCTTTGTGCCTAAACTCCAAGAATCCTTTTCACTTAATAGCACCTAATGCTTTTAACAACAGCAGGAAATGCATAATTTGCACACTTGCTCCCCTACTATTGATCAATTTTTCTGCTTTCTAACTTCCACCAATGGTTTATTTTTTTAGGCGAGTGATCCCAAGCTTCTGTGTTAAAAAGCATGTTAAAAGTTTCATACTAGTTTCTTTCATGGTCAATCACTCTAACAATGTGTTTTGAATTCCAATTTTTTTAGAATTTCATCATAAATCCTAGATTATTTTTCAAAGAAAATCCACAATTGTCAAATGTATGGAATGCATTTCTATTTTTTTTTCATTGTTGTAGTTCAAATTAATTACAAATGATCTAATGGGGTTTGGTGTCTGAATTCTTATCTTTGTGTGAATCAGGAACTATATGCAGCCCCTTGAGTGTGTACCTTTCCATGAAATTGTCTGCTTTAAGAATGTCAATGCACTTCAAACAGTAAGCGTTTAAAAAACCAGTTATTCTTGCAGAATTGTTTTTGTTTACTAGAAAGAATTCAAAATTTTCTATACAGCTTCTGACCTGGGAGTAGACAACAACAGTAGACATTTGCCTTAATTTATGGTTGACATGCGAATTCATCTGCCATTTACTATAAGTCAGGAAATTCTAATGATTGTAATGTTATCAATCAATCTATCTACAATAATTCTCTGCAAAACATGAATTTGTTTGAAAATTTTGACTGGTTTATGAAAGTTTGAAATGAGAACTTTCTTGGCATTTACAGATGCACAAACTCTGAACTCACTGGCCTATATGTTTAAATATAATTCATGGTATTCAAATTCAAGGGAAGTCTACTCTTTTAACCTGATATTTTAATGAAATTCTCTGCATGTCTTATTCAAATTATTTTGTGGTGTTTTTTTTGCCCCATATAATTGGTTTATTTTAATTGTAGGATAACAAAATGCCTAGAAATTTTTCTTACAAGAAATCATCAATCTTTGTTAAATTAATTATTCAGGTTTGTTGAAGTTTTTACATTTGTTTTTGTTGCTAATGCTATCGCCTATGGATCATTTTTGTTGATTAGCAGTAAATTTGTTTCTCATGGAAATTTGTGTTAAGCAAATCTCTCTCCTATTTTGTTAAGAATGTCTCCCTGTCCTTTCGGTCAAAAAATTAACCATGTTCAATTTTAGAAGGATCTGGTATAGAGTGCCTTTTCAGTTCATGCTTAAAGATTATTTTTCTCAATGATGGGATGCTCAGGGCTTGGCCTTGAGATGCTTTGTTGCTTCCTTACTTGCATATAGAATTGAATGAATTGCTAGCTACTAGCCTACTTCCATGGGGTGACAGCTACTGGTTGGTTTTCTGCTTGTATCAATCATCAATGGTGGAGATCTTTTCTAGTGAAGTTCTTCATCACAGGAGTGGGAGCAGCAAACCGTATTATTCATGTTAAATTGCCAAATTTTTGCATGCCAGTCTTTCAGCACTTCTAACGTCTCAGTTATGTTAGGCTTTAATTGGAGACCCAAGAAGAAGGATTCAAGTCGATCTTCTGGATGTTCGGAACATCATACGGTGCAGCTGTTGCATTAGCAGTAGCAATACACTATCGCCATCGATGCATGATTCCTCAATAATGTAAGTGGTCCCTCCTGTAAATTTCTTACCTTGGAATTATGAAATGTAGAATTCAAAGTGCAAACCAACAACCCTCCAGGGATTTTCCAGTACAAGAGAAGTTTGTGGATGATTTTTTTCTTTTGCATATCCCCTTTTTGCGTACTGCATTGCTAGTCTGTGCATTAGGCAATCTTTGGAATCAGTTGATGGTGTTTAAAGCTTACATTATCAAATAGATGGATACCCTTGAATGTAAAATGATGGTTCTTCAGTCTGCAACTTCTGACAAGAACTCAAGATTGCATGGAGGAATATCATGTCTCCTCGTTGTGTTAACAGTGAATGTTACACAGAGGTTGTGATTTGTGTTCATTTGTTGTTTCAGGTATACCTTGGCTCAAGAGCACGGTGATCTTATTAATCTTCATGACTGGTATCAATCTTTCAAATCAATAGTTATTTGCTTGGGCAATAAAGGGAAACATGGGTCAAACTATTCCCCGTCACTGAAGAAAAGGAAAGCTACCACTGAACCTGCAAAGCCAAGTGAGGCATCAATTCAGTATCCTATTGGTATAGTCTTTCTTTTGCTTATCTTTCATTAAGTTGATTCAATGTAATTAGGGCATGGTGAGTTTAATTTTAACAAATTCCTTGTGGTCTTCCGCGTGTCAATCACACCCTCATTTATTTATGGCGCATGAGTTCAAGCTATTTGCACCTAAATGTATTGTATTTTCATCAAGGATCTGTCAGGATGGATGTAGTCATCTTGAACTCTGATGAACTACCTTTAGTCAGATTTTGGCAAAAAAACAAATTGCTAGTACCCGGAAGGTTAAAAAGGAGGGGAAGAAAACAGTGATTTGTAAACCACCCTCAATTTTTTATTTTTCAATTGATCATTTCCCATGAAGATCCTTAGCTTGTTTCCTACAGAGCACGTTTTTGTAGGGCAGTTACAGAGCTCCAGATTACAGGGCTACTTCGGATGCCTAGCAAAAGACGGCCTGATTATGTGCAGAGAGTGGCCTTTGGACTTTAGTGCAGAATTATCAAACCAGTGTAATCTCTCTCGGACGCCCTTTCCCCTGAATGTAATTTTGATTTTGTATTCCAGTATATATATCTTATCCTCTTAATGACCCAAATTTTATTTAATTACTTGCCTCCCCCCAACAACAATTCCATTGTAATTCTTTGTTTTGTATGTATGTAACCACAGATTTTATCTGGCTCTTACCAACCGCTTCTGGAATTTGCACTAATTCTTTTAGAAAAAAGGGAAAACCCAAATTTATATCTCCGTTTTCATTTGCATCCCAAACTTGTAGCTTTTGTTAATTCAGACAAACATTTTCAACAGTTGCGTTCTTTTGTTAAATTTTTGTTTTGTTAGTTTGAGTTGTATTTTATGAGTTAGAACAACGTGATTTGAAGAAAATTTGATGAAAAAATTAATGATCAATAACATTTTTAGTCTAATGTGAATGTTTTATGTAGTAAAATGGCATTAATACGAAGAAATTTTGATAAAATTGTTGATGTGTATTAATCGAAAGACAATTGAGGATTTCTTAAAAGAATATATGGAATCAATTTGACACAATGTATAAGTTTGGGTATAAATTGAGAAAAAAATCTTTTTTATTTATTATTATTTTCTTATGGCTTTTCAGTCGCCATCACAAATAATGAGTGTGTTTTGTAAAATATTAACTAATTGAGTAAGGAAAATTAATTTTTTTATATAAAATATTGTTTATTGGCATGATATTTTTTTGTTTTGAATTTTTGTTTTATTTTTTTTAGTTTTTATTTTATTTTATTTTTTAATATTTAATTTACTAGGTATTGAACTTTATAATTTATTTTAATTTATATTTTGGGAGGTATTTTAGTTTCATTATTCGAGTTACGAATTTTATGAATTAATATAGTTGATTTAGGTTTTTTTTTTTTAATTGAATATATAATGATGACCATGTCCTCTTCATTTTATATTTTTTTTCTAATTTGTTAAGTTTTTTAATTTAATTATCTTTTTTAGTTGTAACTAAGAGCATTTCAGACAAGATATGGGATTTCTGTAAAAAAAATTTCAAATATAAAAGGTCTTTTTTTGTTTTTCTTTTCCTTGATTATGGTTTGTCTGCAATAGCTTATTTCTTCTTGTTTTCATTATAGTACCTAAAAACTCAAAACTTATATACTAAAACTCACCCATAATTAAATATTATTACAAATTGTTTGGCTTAAATGTTTAAATTTAAAATTATGATAACGGTTGTGGTTCAAAATGTTTTTTATTTAAAAATATATTAAAATAAATTTTTTTATTTTTAAAAAATTATTTTTAATATTATAACAATATAAAAACATAAAAAAAATATTTATTTTAAAATAAAAAAATTAAAATTTTTTAAAAATATAATTTATATCACATTTTCAACCACAACATTAATGTGTAAGTTCAAATTTCAAAGTTAGAATTTAAAGATTTGTATTCGGTTCTTCTAATGTACTATTATGTAAGCAGAGAGAGAGAGAGAAAAAAGTTAGAATGGGACAAAAAAAGATATGAAAATTATGTTTTTAAAGTCTAAAAAACTAACCCTATTTTCCTAGTCAAAAGAGGTGACTAGAAAAGCAACTGGTCAGTTACATGAACAAAAGACAAAACATCATCTACCCTTGAGGAAAAAAAAAAACTAATAAAAAACACGAATCTAGACTTTTAGACGACAACACGTCCCATACCAACATGAAGGAGAACAAGTTGGTCAATTTGTGAAGTGGTTTACATGCCTCTCATCCTTAATGGCACGTGCAATGAAGTTCTGTGAGTCGGCTTATCATTCTACTAGTGTAATTCATATGCAAAGACTATTTTTTTAACAATGTTTTTCCCATTCTAGATGACTTTGACAATTTGTAAAGGTCAATTTTAATGTGCTTGTATGATTTATTTATTTATTTCTAGTAAATTCATGATATATTCATGATTTTATTTCACGTTCTAGTATGCTTATTTATATTAATTGATTTGGTTGAAATATTTATAGTTATTTATGTTCATTATATTTGGTGAAATAATTAATTTATGGTGGGTTACTATAAGTTAGAAAATTAAAGAAAACAATTCAAAACCTGAGTCTTTATTTATTATTATTTCAAATCTTGTTTTATGATTTAGAAAGTGACGATTAGACTTTATTGTTAAGCCCAAATCTCAAATTATTATCCTAAGAATTCTCACCTCTAGTAATGAATATAAGTATTTAGTTTATGTGAGATATTAGCATGTATGTATAATATGTTTTTTTTTTTCATAAAACCAAATAATAATTAGATTTGATATTTTATAGTAATTTTTATTTTTATTTTAGAATAACCGGCCTTCATAAAAAAAAAAATTTAAAGACCAATTAAAGTGATTTTTTTTCCTTATCTTTTCACATGATAAGATTGCGGAAATATAATCGCGACAAAAGGTACCTCAAGTCATGAAAGAAAAGTCCCAAATTTCTAATAATAATTATAAAAATAAATAAATAAATTCCCTAAATTATTGGCGTGGTGCTTGGGTATACCACACCACATGTGCCAGGATACGGTAATGTATTAAATTTATTTCCAGCAATCATTAGCGGTAGTCGGTACCACAGTCAGAGCACCATTTATCTCTGGCTTTTACGTTCTTTTCACCGTTCTTCATCGTTGCAACTCGCAAGAAGCCATGGATCCTCAGGAGCTTAAACAAGGCATAGCCGAGCTTTACGACGAGTCATCAGGTGTGTGGGAGGACATATGGGGAGATCATATGCACCACGGGTTCTACAACCCGGATGATCAGGTTTCTGGATCCGGGTCAGATCATAGGGCTGCCCAGATCCGAATGATGCAGGAGGCGCTTCGTTTCGCTGGCATTTCAGGTTTGAATGATTTTTTCATATATTTATATACTCTCTCTCTCTCTCTCTATAAGTTTAAAGAAAATTTTTAAGCTTGTGTTTATTTATTTAGTAATTTTCTAAAGTAAAAATAATATTATTTTTATACATTTTATAATAAAAAATATTTTAAAAACTAAGCACCGTCACATCCGCCTGAATCATGAGTCGGTCAGAAAAGAGTCTGAGTTCATGCATATCCGTGCAACCTCAGACGTCTCATATTATTTCCACCACTTATTCTGGACTCTGTCTGTTTCCTGCTGCTGTGCTTGTTGCCACATTAAAAAAACAAGAAATTAAAAAATAAAATCAACTTGGTCTTGTCCTCTATAAATGAGTAAACTATTCTTTAGTCCCTGTGTTTTGAGCGATATTACAAATTAGTCATCTACTACGTTTAGGAACCAACAACTTTGTCTCTTTACTCTTGTTGATTATTCTCTGTCCACCTTTGCCCACCGCATCTGTCTGTGCTATAGCTGCCGTACATGGACGAGGGCTCAAATCACCGAGTTTTCGGTCAATTATGGAAATAAATTTAATTTGAATAAATATAATAATTGTCATCTTGCATCGCACGTGTCCACCACTAACCGGGAAGGGGATATGTGGAGTTAAAAGAGGGCAAGTGTTCATTGTTAATCTATAGTTATTTTGTTTAAATACAACAAAATTATTTTTAAAATCAATATATTAAAACAATACAAAATATATTAAATAATTAATTTTTAATAAAAATAAAAAAATATTTTTTTAAAAACATAAATTAACCATGTTTCCAAACGCTTTAGTAGCTGTGGTTGTTTTCACGGCGAGGTTCTTGCCAAGAGAGCTAGATGTGGAGAGGTTGTCCCAGCAACTAGAGCTGGTGACATTGTCGATTCCTGAGAGCTAGCAACAGCATGTATGTCTTCTGATGCTAGTTAGTAAGATTGGCCAATCTTGTTTTCAAGTTTGTGAATAAAAAATCGTATGAGTAGATAACATTCCAGTGACAGTAAAATTCAATCTCAAAAAACACAATAAAAATTTCTTAAATTTACTACAATTAACTCATAAAATTCATGAACCGGATAATAAAACTAAATAAAAACTGATATAAATTTATAAAAACTAAATAAAAATAAATAATAAAATCTAATTTATAATCAACTAAATGTTAAAAATATTGAATGATAAAAAAAATATCAATTAGAAAAAAACAAAATTAAATCAATCAAAATTAAACCATCAAACCTGTAATATAAATCATAAAACTAAAATAATTATAAAAAATCAAACCATAATAAATTATAAAATTTAATCTCATTAAACCAACAATTAAAAAAATATTCATGAAATAAAATAAACAAATAAATGTAGCGTATCTTGGGTGACTAAAAAATCTGGAATGAATTGAAATTAAAAAAGAAAAAGAAATTTGTTACAACTTATTTTATTTTTTGAAATGATACGAGTACAAATTATTGGAGACAAAACATTACAAAAACTATAATATCCATGACCCCATCAAAAGGAGAAAAGTACCACAGTTTAAAATCATTAATGAGATGCTATTAAGTAAGCATGTGGTACTTCTTTTCAAAAATAATTTTTAATTAAAAATATTTAAAAATAATATATTTTTAAAATTTTTAATCTTTAACGTATCACATCAAAATTATTTAAAGAATATTAATTTAATATTTTTAAATAAAAAGTTTTAAAAACAAATTTTAATAAAAAAACAAAGGCTCTCTAAAAAAATAAAAAAATAATATCTTCTTGGAAAGGGAAAAAACCCACACCATATCCCTTCAAATCCTCTCTCTCTCTCTCTCTGTAGCAGACGCGACACCTCATCTTCCCCCTCTTTAATTGTAGTGTTTTAATCAGTCGAGAAACCCCACGAAGCAAAGTAAAACAAAAATCCCCCCTGAAAAATAACTCCAGAATAATAGCGATACCCATCATGACTAGTATGCTACTATCCAGCACGTCACAAACCCAAATCTTCCACAACATCCGCACGTCCCAGCCCATTTCTCACCTCCACCCATACCGTACGACGTGTCTTGCCCCACTGCCATGTCGTTCCCGGTCGATACGTTGCGCGGGGTCAACCGCCGTTGCAGACACTGCCAGTACTCGAGAGCTTAAGCAAGGCATAGCAGAGCTTTACGACGAGTCCTCTGCTGTATGGGAGGACATTTGGGGAGACCACATGCATCACGGATTCTACGACCCGGATGAAGTAGTTTCCGGGTCGGATTCCGATCACCGGGCTGCTCAGTTCCGAATGATACAAGAGGCACTCAGTTTTGCCGGCGTCTCTGGTTTGTCACTCTTTTTTCTTTGCTCTCTCTTCCATGTATATATATATATATATATCAGCTCCTAAAAACCTCCGTCTTATGTAAAAAAAAAAAAAAACTTACGTGGCGTCCTACTATTAGTCCTGCCGTTTATGTATTTTTATATGTCGTTAGCATAGTAATGAAACCAGCCCGGGTAACGGGCTGGCTAGGCTAACTCGGATTGATGTGATTGATTCAAGTTGATTTAGATTTTAAACTTTGATCTGGGTTAGATCCCAGATAAATTTGCCGGCTAATCTAGATTTAATAGCTAAAGAATATATTATTATTATGCTAAAAAATGCTATGTTTTGACTTTTGTTGTGTAGGCTTGAATGGCTTTGTGAACATGTAATTTTAATTGGCTATTAAGAAGAAATCTGAGTGTCAAGTCTCGTGATGAAAACATTGTTCTTGTAATATGGATTACGATTCATATTATGAGTGCTGCCAGAGTCTACCAAGATGAAGAGTGGTTGCTCTTGTCAATCTTCCCCACCACTCTCAAGGTGTGAAAACTAGAGTTCCTGCTCATGAACAACTTCTTCTCCACTGTTTTCTTCATCATCCACGATACACGATGAGTAACGTTTTTTATTCTTACACCTATGCCCTGTTACGAACTTCTCATCACACCAGAAACAGTCCTTTTGCTCTCCTCTCCCCCATCTCCTTGCTCCTTAGTGACCTAGTGGGTTTTGTGTTTGTTTGGTTAAAGTAGTTTTGAGTGGGAGCTGGTAAAATGTCTATTTGAGATGGTTTTTAGGTAGTTGGAGTTGATGACTTGGGAGTTCTGTGAGTAGTGAAGTGAGGGTTGAACTTGGTTTGGTTTGCTTGAGTGGTAGTTTGGGTGGGTTATTTAGAGTGACCTGGATGGTTACGCCTGTAGACGAGGGTGTTCTCTTGCAATTTGGCTAAATTATAGGCTAAATTTTTTATCTCCACCCCCAATCCTCTTATGAAAAAGACTAGAGCCGATTTCTCATTAACCTCAGCTCTATTCCATAACATGTCGAAGTTCTGGATATAAGTCTCCAGGTTCCCAACTTGCCTTAATTCCATGAGTTCTTCCAATGGGTTCTTCTGACCCCTAAACCTAGAACATAGAGCATCCACCTATTCACTCCACGAGATTGTCTTATCCCCTAAGCTTCTCGTAAAGTTTTGGTGCCAATACAAGGCCATCCCATCTAAGTAATAGGAAGCTAATTTCAACTTGTTATCATCCGTAATTTCCTCTATCTCAAAATATTGATTGTATTTATACAACCATTTATGTACATCATCACCATCAAAGTTAGGAAAATCTCGTTAAGATCTATGTACCTTGCAATGTAACTGTCCTCCTCCACAAGTCTGACAAGTTTTGACTGTAGAATTTTCAGGAGTATTTTATTATCTCAAAACTGCAAATTTTGGTTGTGGTATATATATTTTTTTTGTTATTTTCCCCTTTTGATAACTAGATTGGTATATTTTTCCTAGAGCTTTATGTAACAACACTCCATCAGAGGAAAAACAAAACCAGAGTATGATTAATGTATATCAGCATGTGAATGAGTGTAAGCTTCTAATTCAGTCCCGGTCCATTATTTTTATATCTAAATTGTTTTCCAGAGGACCCAGAAAAGGGGCCAAAGACTGTGGTTGATGTTGGGTGTGGGATAGGAGGCAGCTCTAGGTACATAGCAAGGAAATATGGAGCCAAATGCCAAGGCATCACGCTTAGTCCCTTCCAAGCGCAGAGGGCCAATGCTCTTGCAGCAACTGAAGGATTAGCTGACAAGGTGTGTGTTACAGCTTTTAAAATATTTTACATTAATTTAATACTCCAAGCTCTGCAGTATAAATTGTGTGTGAACTCTAGCATCTCTTTCTTTGGCCAACCATAAATGTAGTTGATATCTAAAACATAACCATGTTTACTTTCGTTTCTGTTAATTATTTATTTGTTTATATTGATGGAAGCTGGTGAGAGAATTGGATCTGCTTCTGTAGTATCAATACCCTTTTCTTGCATCTTCATTCATCATTGTGTAGATAAGAGTACTACACTAGGTTTAGCAATAACAATGTCAGCATTTAGCAGGTTTCCTTTCAAGTTGCAGATGCATTAGAGCAGCCATTTCCAGATGGACAGTTTGATCTGGTTTGGTCAATGGAGAGTGGAGAGCATATGCCCGACAAAAGAAAGGTTTTGCTTCTCTCTTACACCTTCTAGCTTCACTTATAATTCATTTCTACACTTTAGATTTGCTCCATTTCTTGTTATACGTGGTTATCTCAAGTTCGACTCCTTGTTCCCTCAAACTGGCAGTTTGTTGGTGAATTGGCTAGAGTTGCAGCCCCAGGAGCCACAATTGTTATTGTAACATGGTGTCACAGGGTTCTTGGCCCTTCTGAAGAATCTCTTCAGCCATGGGAGATGAAGCATCTTAAAAAGATATGTGATGCTTACTATCTTCCAGATTGGTGTTCTACTGCTGATTATGTCAACTTACTTGAGTCCCTCTCTCTTCAGGTAAATACTGCCTTACATTTGGCTAAAGGATTGAATATTTTTCACAAAATCAACGAGCTACAACAAAGGCTGATAATTTAACTTAGCCCCTCGTTAATGTTACAATTTGTATCCCTTACAGAGACATGGTAGAAGTTTCATTTCCGAGTAAAACAACAATATTGGAAAGAAATGATGAACTAAGAGCTAGTCAGAATTTGTTCTTCCGTTTCATGATCCATTGACCCATGCTGAGTGGGTAGACAGAGAATTTGTCATTTTCACTTGTGAATACATATATATATATATATTTCTTCTGGACACAATAGGACTTGAGTCAAAATCCAATTTTCCTCTGTGCCATTGTTACCATAACCTATTTGTTACCTCTAAATTTTCTTTTCAAAATGTTAAAACTAATGTCCCAGCTGTCATTGCATTGCAGGATATTAAGACAGCAGATTGGTCTCAATATGTTGCTCCATTTTGGCCAGCAGTAATTCGCTCGGCATTGACGTGGAAGGGCCTGACATCTCTGCTGCGCAGTGGTAAGCTTCCCATTCCTTGCTAGCAATTACTGTTCATTTTCTTTTGTTCCCTACCTTTGTTTCATTTGTTTCAATGGAAATTGTTTCTTGGAAAGGTTTCATAGTTTGCTGTGTTTTTGAAAAAAATAAAGCTGCATCCTTGGCTATGAATCTGTATGTGCAAGAGCACACATGATATGTCATCATGCAAGGATGTATGATAAGGTTTCTATTCGAGTAAAGCTATGCAAACAAATAAATCATATAAATTTGATAGAAATCGCTGTGACAGTTTAACCACCATTTAATGCTTTCGAGATTCTCATCGTCTATCACTTGACACATCAGTTTGTATTAAATTTTGACATGATTGTATGACCTTATGAGAAAGGGACCTCAGTTTACCTCTTTCCCATTTCATACCATAAATTCATTTTGCAATGTATCTTCTCAAATTTGCATCTTTCTTACCATGAATTGATCAGGTATGAAAACCATCAGAGGAGCACTGGTGATGCCATTGATGATTGAAGGATACAAGAAGGGTCTGATTAAGTTTGCCATTATTACATGTAGAAAGCCCGAATAAACTGCATTCTTTAGACGCAGGAATGGCATCATTCATTCGACTGGAATATTTCTAAGGTTGGAAGAAAATAAAAAGAGAATAAGAAAAGAAAACGGGGAAGGAATGCTGGCCAGAATTATAGCATTGCCAATGTTTCCTGGTTAGCTTCTCTCTAGCAGTTATGTTTGATGGTTGTGTATTAATTTATGGATTGCCAGGAGAATGCAAGTGATTGTTGCTATGGCCGGAGGGCTTCTTCTTTACTCTCTGATTGGTGATAAACCAGATTTATTATAACTGAGGAGGCAGCATCCCAAAAAGCTTTGAAAAATCAGGCTCTTTCTCAGCTGCCTTGGATAGTCACCTGTACTCTTTTATATATTATTATGTTAAAAATATCTCCTTTTGGGCTCAGCTCTGATTCATTTATCCATAAATGAGTATGTTATATGATCCACTCGTATTAGATCCTTATCTGATTATTCAAAATTATTAGACTTTTCTAACCTGTTTATGACATGAGAGCGGGGGAGAGAATTATGGTTGTTTTTTAAAATATTTTTTATTTAAAAATATATTAAAATAATATATATTTTTTATTTTTTAAAAATTATTTTTAATATCAACGTATTAAAATATTTAAAAACATTAAAAAATTATTATTTTAAAATAATAAAAAAATAATAATAAATTTTTAAATATTTTTAAAAATATTTTTTGAAATAGATAAACAAACTGGATTTATTTTATCTAGTCTTGAGCACTTTCTCTGGCCTAGGGAGGACTTGATTATATATTTGTTATAAAATAATTTTTTAATCCATAAAAAAATGTTTTTTTTACCAATCCATTTAGTTTAATTAACCTTAAATAAAGAGTATGAACAATAATTGTCTGCCTTCTAAACAATATTTGTTTACCTTGTTATGTCCATTCTATTTGTAAGATTTAAAAATCACAAACAAAAAAGCTATAAAAAACCAGAGGTGGAATAAAGTGTCTATTTGTAGTTTGGTAACGAGGGTGAAGATATTTTTAAAAAATTTTAAATTATATTTTTATTTTATTTTAAATTTATATATTTTTGATCTTTTTAAATAATTTTATTGTGTTAATATTGAAAATAATTTTTTTTTTAAATAAAAAAATATTATTTTAATATATTTTAAAATAAAAAATACTTTAAAAAATAATTAATACTGCATTTTCAAACATTCTAATGTTTTATATATATATATATATATATATATATAAAGGGCCAACATGTCGGCCGAGCAGTGAAGCAGACTCTTCCAATCGACGACCACTTTCCCTTTTTAAACAAAACAAATGCCCTCTTTTACCCTTTAAAGGTAAACACCTGAAGGCTCCCTCCCTTGCGTTTCTTTCTTCTTTGAAAATCAGGACATTTGAGAAAAGGCCGCCAATCTGCTAAGCCAATTTCTCGTTGATAAAGACAGATGCTTTTATTGATTTTCCTTGAGGAAATTGATGAAAAGAAAAGGGAAAAACCTCAGTTAAGTCTCCAATCTTTACATTCATTCTCGATTTAGTCCCAATCCACAAATCATGAAGTCTTAAAAATCCTCAATCAAGTCTTTTTGTTACTGTTCATCAATGTATTGAATTCTCCGCTTTTTAGTGCATGAATATTAAATTGTTTTCAAGTCGACACTATTTTAGGGTATAAAATATGCAAATCAAACTTGAACTATTATAGGAGATTGACAGAAGAGCATATCTGAGAAATGAATGAAATAATTAGGATTTAATTGATAAAATATATAGATTTGGGATGTAATTCTGAATTGATAAAAAGGAATTGAATCTTCGAAATTTTTGTCAGAAATGGAAGGGCATAAAAAATAAAAAAAGAATAAATCGGCGACGTGGGAAAAAGGAGGAAAGTTTGGAAAATTACAGAAACCCCACATGTAATAAACTTAATTAATCGTGTAGAAAAGAAAAGAAGAATATATATATATATATATATATATATATATATATATATAAAGAAGAATAAATGAATAAATATATGAAGAATAAATAAATAAATAAATATATATATAAAAAGAAGAAAAGGGAAATCCAAAAGCCGCCAAATCAAAAACCCTCCCTGCTTTTTTTCTTTTCAAGTATTGAGGTAATTATTTTAGCGTGGACGTTTGATTTGAGAGAGAGAGAGAGAGGGAGAGGGAGAGAGAGAGAGAGAGAGAGAGAGAGAGCGACAGAAACACAACAAATGGTAGAAGAGGTTAAAAACGGGGGGTTTGAACGGAGTTATAGAGAGAAGACGAAACCCTAGTCAATCTATTGCATTGAATGAGGTAGGTTCGTTTGTTTGTCTCAAATTCAATACATAGGATTGTGCTTGCGATTACCATCTATTTTGTAGCATCTTAATTGATTGATTTATTGACATTTTGTGTTTGTTTTAAACTCCTGAGGAGGTAAAATTGTGAAGTGTTGGTTGTGTTTCTTATTGTTTGTTATTAAGGTAATGATGGTCCTAAAGCAGTTTCGATTTTTATGAGGTTTCCCTTTTTTATTTGGATTTGGATTGAGATGGGTTCATTCATTGCAATATCAACCCTATTTTTGAAGATGAAGTGACCGCAGTTTCGGTTTCTTTTTTCTTCTTTAATGCCTTTATTATTATCAGTATCATTATCAGACAGATTTTGTTGTTGAAGAATATGTTGTCTCGCTTTTCTCTTTTGAAATCACATCAATCTGTTGGTTTTAATTTGCTTTTTTTTTTTTTGTCTGCATCAGAAATTTCATGTTCTGAATACCTCATGCTGTTGTGTATGTCATTTACTTGTTTTGATAGTCAGTTGAAGGTTGGTTTCTACTGTATTTTATGAAGTTAATAGCAGTAGGGTTTTTGAGAACATTGAGCTGTATGTTAGATTATGCCAATTTTGGATACTAAGAGTATTCTTCCCTTGTAATCCACATTTATCAGAATGCATGTGTGCATAAGGAGATGAGGGTTATTTCTGGGAGAATTGAGGCTAAGGGATGTTAAGGGTACTGCCGTTTCAAATATGATGGCAAAATGTGTACTGGACTAGGTCAATGATGAGACTGAAATTTTTGACCTGCTGGAAATGGAAAAGATAGATCATAGATAATGCAGTTGAGTATTGGCAAAGTCTCAAGTCTGGTTAGGAAGGATTATGGGCACATAAGAGGCTCCTGTTATGCTGTTCATGGTGTTTTAATGGTGCAAATGTGAGAATTGGTTGTTCCTGGGGAGGAGTGCCTTAAGGTAAGGATAGTCTTAGTCAGGTTCTACTGTGTTCTAAAACAATGTAAATGGTGCATTGATTGTTGCTTGTTTAGCCAATGGAAACTTTGATAGAGCACGCAAGATGGGGAAAGTTTCAAGCTTTAGCTTAGCCCTTTCCAGCATAAGAGGAAAATAAATAAACTAGCTTTAATATGTTTGGGATTGTAGATATGGTTGGATTTTTGGATGCCCATGTATGTGGATATGTTCTCTATAGGCCAGTGCTTGTGGCATTTACCTTAGCTTGGCTCTTTGATCTTGGCATTGTTTCTGTTGAACTCCAACTAACATTCGATATATTAACATGTTGTCTTTGTTATATTTGATTGGCGGTTCTCACCTGCTTTTTTTGAATTATGCATATACAAGCACACACCTTTATATATCTATGTAATTTTGTATGCATGCGTGTCTCTGGGAAATGCTGAAATCTAGTAATCTTGTTGCTTCCTGATATGAGTTCACCTAGTGTTTCTATATAATTATTGATGGAATTTTGATGCATTGTTAATGTAGGTTATATTTGGATAATCCAGTGTGTTCTCAAGCTTCTTACTTTCTCTTAAAATGAAACCAAGAACTAATGGGACTTCTAGAGGTCAGAAGGCACAAAATTTTCAGGGTGAGAGACCAAATTGGATTCTTATTGCAGGTGGTGCCTTGTTAAGTACATTGTCAATTCGCCTTGGTTACAAGCTCAAGCAGACACTGGACTCAAAGCAACAGGCAAATGCTAGTGATGGTCTGAAAGGTGTAGTGTTGTTTATATAATCAGCTAGCTGTCTTTAATATGAATTTGGCCATAACTTTTGAAGTTCGAACAATACAGGGAACATGAATTCATCTGAGAGGAGATCTCCACGTTGCAATATGCATTCAAACATGTATTCCTTTACACAAGGTGATGATGTCTGCTTCAACTGCATTTCAGGTATGACAATCTTTCTTCATGCTGCAAAAGGGTTGAAGAGAGTATGTGATACTTTAATCTAAATGTTTGCTAACCTGTTTGGTCTGTCAGTTTTTGGATATCTTGTGATATAGATTCTGGAAGTGGCTAGTTGTAGTTGCATGGGAATGTCACTTTGCATTGCATCTTCCTTTCAGTGCAGTTCCTTAAGCTTCTGAATATATGTTCATTGTTTAATTGTGGTGACCGAGGGTTGGGGGAGGGATTGTGAGAGGAGGTGCATATGCTCCTATGAGGTTTGAGGAAATGATGAAAAGTAAATTTCTTTCTTTGTGCGTACATTGTTGGCATACAAATCCTATGCGGACCTGTCCTTGATGGACAATCCTACTTTTTTATTTTTTAAATCCACCCCCCCCACCCCCCCCAAAATAAGGTTAAGCACAATATAACTGTATCATGGTCCATGCTTCGCTTCCTATAATTTGACATTTATCCCCTCTAATTTTGCAATGCTTTATCACAACCAATCCATGTGATTTTCTTAATTATTAGTACGAGGGAAAGATGAAAGAACAGAGGAGGTAAGTCCTTATGAAATTGAAGTAGATTAGAATATAGAATAGGGGATGGCAGCATTTGCAGATATGAGACACCCACCCCAAAAAAAAAAAATAGCTGTGCCTTTTCCATGTCACAAATCCAGGTAAAAGAAGTGCCATAAACAGAACATTGTGGCGAAAACAGATCCAGCTAGCTTGGGTTTCAAGACATAGTCGGGTTGTTATGTATTTGCTTTATCTGACAATCATAGAATGTGTTGTTTGTATCATTGTATAACGGTATCTGTGTTATTAGAAGTTTTATTTCTTTTTTATTTCTTATGTGAATTTGGGTTTGAATCAGGGAATGAAGGCATTGCAAATCTGAAGCACCGGTCCAATGACCAGATGCTGTCTGAATCGGACGTTGCTCTACCTTTGGTGATGGTTCCTGCTGCGGAATTCACCAAGGAGAATGGTGTTATGTGGGTATCATCTCCTGATCGCCTTGAGTTGCCTCCAAAGCCATTCAGCCATTCAAACTGCTCTGACTCACCAAGTGTCTCGGAATCTGGTTCTGACATCCTCAGCAAAAGAGAAGTTATACAGAAGCTGAGGCAGCAATTGAGGAGGAGAGACGACATGATTCTTGAGATGCAGGATCAGATTCTGGAATTACAGAATTCGCTCAATGCTCAGCTGACACTTTCTTCAAATTTGCAATCACAGCTCGATGCAGCTAACAGGGATTTGTTTGATTCTGGAAGGGAAATCCAGAGGCTCAGAAAGGCAATTGCTGATCACTGTGTGAAACATGTGGACACCAATGACAAACCATCAACAATCACAGCATGGCCATCTGAGGCTAGAAATGGCCATGCAAATGGGTATCTTGATGGGGAAAGCAATTTTGAGACATCGGAAAAGGGAAGGGGAGATGGCGGGAGGATCGAGATGCTGAAGAGGGAAGTAGGTGATTTGAAGGAAGTGATAGAAGGAAAAGAATACTTGCTGCAGAGCTACAAGGAGCAGAAGGCAGAGCTTTCCATGAAGATTAAGGAATTGCAGCACAGATTGGATTCGCAGCTCCCTAATATTTTGTAGGCAGTGTTAGGATGTGTATTCTTGCTTGTTTTCCACGTTCATTTCTTTGATTCTCCGTTCCAAAGTTTGGGAGAAGCTTCTGTTTTGTCATTTCTTTGTAAAATTTCGTGTGGTTTAGTTTAGAATGTTCTATGCATTTTCTGGGCTTGTTCAAAAGTGTGCATTGTTGGAGTTGAGAGATCTTTTGGCTGGCAAGTATCTAAACACCTTTATACAGAAATCTGAAAACAAGTTTCCACGGGGAGATTGGACTCTTTTGTTCTCCTTTTCTTACCTATTTCTCCACAGTCCAAACCTGCAGGAGTGCTTGGCATCACTGGGAAACTTGAGGACCTCATTAATACTCACTGCTTCAAGAAAGTCAAGCCATGAAACTATAAAGATATGAATGGAAACCTTGAAAATACAACATGGCCGTCAGGGCTTGTTTATCATGTTATTCGATAACTCGGGCGCCATTTTTATTACCCAAAGCGTAGAAAATTTTACATAAAATTGTAGGGTCAACCCTAATTATAAAATAAGCGTTCTTTTGAAGGTGAAAAGGAAAATCGACACCAAACCCCACTGCATGATTAGAATTAAGAACAGATCTCCAGCTGGATTTAAAACATGTTATTGAGAATTGTTATCTATCAAAAATGCAAATTCAATATCATTTTTAAAGTCAGCATATAATGAATCACGGTAAAGAAGAAGAAGAAGAAACATTAGAAGCCAGATTAACAAGAGTGGATTTTATTTATGTATTGCAGAATCTATAGGAACTTTGAAGTGGTTGGAAGAGATGTTTGGTAGGTTAAAGCTTAGACTTATGTTTTCCATTCTCTTTCAATTTCTCCAGGAAAAAAAAAGTTTGTACAACCCCTATTATTATTATTATTATTGTTATTATTATTATTCACAAAAATTAAAAGAAATAGTGATTTTACTCTCACCACCTCACATAATACTATTTATTATAATAGTATTTTTTTTTTGCTTTTTTTTTTTAAATTTCTTTATTTAATATTTGATTTATTGGAGATTGAGTTTCATGATTTATGCGGTTTTACTTTCTATATGGTTATTTTAGTCTTATGATCTATGTCACAGGTTTGACGAGTAACCCGGTTAACTCGATTTTTTTTAATTGATATTTTTTTCAATTTCATTCTTCAACATTTTTCATATTGAGTTGGTAATGAATCGGGTTTTGTCATTTGTTTCGGTTTATTTTTTATGAAGTTAACTCAGTCTCATGACTCGAGTAATGAATTTTACGAGTTAGCTCAGGTAGACTCAAGTTATTTTATTGTATCCTTTTTCAGATTAAATCTTTTCCAATTTTATCATTCATTGATGAGTTTACTGGGAATTGAACCTAATAATTTGTTTGATTTGTTTTCTTTAATGTTATCTCAGTCTCATAATCCAGGTCGGGTCATTTTTTTATGAGATTATCCCGATCTCATGACTCAGGTCATGAGTTTGGTGGGTTAATTCGGGTTGACTGAAGTCGTTTTTTTGTGTTTTTTTCAAATGAAATTGTTTTTTCAATTTCATCCTTGAACATTGTGTTGATTGTTATGTTTCATAATTTATTTTGATTTATTTTATATGAAATTATCCTGGTCTCATGAATCAAATTATGAATTTAATAAGTTAATTCGAGTTGATTTTTTTTTTCCCCATCCTTTAACATTGGAGTGATAGAGAATTGAGTTTCATAATTTGTTTCAATTTATTTTATATGGAATGAAGTTATCATGGCCTCATGTATCGGGTCCCGAGTTTGGAAGATTAACCCAATTCGATCTAATATATTTTTATCTATTTTTTTTTAAAGATGTCATTTTAAATTTCTTTAAGCTAAATTATGTTTATATCATTTGTAAAAGTTATCATTGAACCTATCAAGTTAATAAAGTTACATCAAACGAACTCTCATGTAACTGAACTTTTTTTTTGTACTAAAAAAGTAATAGCTATACCTTAATATTTCTTTTAATAACAATTTTTTTATCCGGTATGCAACAATCTCGTTAAAAAAGCTAAAAGAGAATATTCTTGGTCATAGTGTCTTTTTTAGCTTTATTTGAAATGTTTTTTCTATTTGGTTGCTGTTGTTGAACTTTGATATGGATGGTGTTCATCAGTTTTTACATAGTTGGTAAGTATATAGCTTTTATGTGTTGATATTTTTGGCACTTTGAAATGTTTGCTCTTTGATTTGCATTTACTTAAACTTCTTGGGTTTTTTTTTTTTAATTTTTTTTTTAGCACTGATTCCCTTTATACTTTAACAGGTGTTCGAGATGCTTTGTTTTGTCTATTAATACCTGTATCCAGCTCGTTGCTTTCATTTTCTTTCTCTTTATACACCTTGCTTGCTCCTATTTTTGTTGTTGTTATATTGTGTACTAGATTTTTATTTTTTATATTTTTTCACTATTATTTTTGTCATCTGTTCTACCGTTATTTATTTTTTTTTCCACAAACTGACATTGAATTTTTCTATCATGTTCTGCTTGGATAGCATTACATTGCTTAACCTAAATTCATTATAGTTTGCGTTATAGAATACACTAATAGGTGGCATGCGCTGCCACCTATTATAATGTAAAAAAAATGTAAAAAAAAATGTTTTTAAAAAGACATGATAGAAAAATGTAAATTTTTTTTTTTAGTGTGATGATAATGTTTTTAAAAAGGTAAGAAAAATTTAGAAACCAGGTCATTGATTAAATAGGTTTAATAAGCTTGGTTAATTTAACAATACGATTATAAGAAAAAGTAACAATAATAGAAAAAAAAGCGACAATGACTGATAAAAAAAAAGAATGCTTGTCAATATTATGAAAATATACCTTTTAAATATTCTTAAAAAATCTCAACAATTTTATTTGATAACAAAGTAAAATTAAATGAGAACGAGATGACCTCATAAATAAAAAAACAAAAACAAAAAAATAAAGCTTAATTACTAGCAAATCAAACGTTGAAGGACGAACTGAGAAAGAAAATCAATTTCAACAACGAATAAAAAAAATCTGACTCTAGCCAACATTCCAAACTTGTGGTCCAATTGTGAGGTTGGAATAATCCCATTTATAAAAAAAATTAAATAAAATAAAGGAGGTGAACTCTCATGTAAACTAAATGATGTAAGGAGAAACTGGAAAACAAATCAATTAAAAAAACTT
Organism: Populus davidiana; assembly: GCA_030145905.1. Classification (NCBI taxonomy): domain Eukaryota; kingdom Viridiplantae; phylum Streptophyta; class Magnoliopsida; order Malpighiales; family Salicaceae; genus Populus; species Populus davidiana. The sequence goes on along the minus strand of CM057801.1, from coordinate 6,813,657 downwards.
AAAAAATAATTCGAGTTAACTAGGTTAATTTGACTATCTCACGCCCGGGATATGACATTAGGATAACCCCAAAGAAAGGAAAGCGAAAAAAATCACAAAGATTAAGGTCCAATAACCTAATGTCGAATATTGAAAATAAATCAATATAAAAAAAAACTTTTTAAAAAAAGATTGAAGTCAAATCGGGCTAATATTTGAAACCTATAATCTATGTCATGAGACCAGGTTATCCCATAAAAGACAAACCAAAAAAAAAATCATAAAGCAAAACTTCCAATCATAAAAAAAAACAAATAACAATTAAAAGAATGGAGATGAAATCTAATAAAAAAATTAAATGAAATAAAATAACGAGTAATGAAATTGAAAAAAAAATAAATCAAGAAAAAAAATAACAATAAAAAGAATGAGGACAAATCTGGTATAATTAAATGAAGTAAATCAAATAGTGATGAAATTGAAAAATAAAATAAATCAAGAAAATGATAAAAAAAATAGCAATAAAAAGAAGAGGGATCAAATATAATAAATGGAAAAATTAGAGGATGGAATTGAAAAAAAATTATAAATTATTTTAAATAAAACAAATAATAATAAAAAAACATAAACCAAATCTGAAGGAAAGGTAAATTGAAGAATTGCTTTGAAAATTTGAAAGGTTTGGCATGAAAATCCAGGAGAGAGAAAAAAGAAAAAAAAAAGCTAGAGGCACCAAATCGGTTGTTGCTGACCACATGCGCTACCTAGACATGGAGAAGCTACTGAAGAGATTTCAATGACTCCCCAGAAGTTGGCGTTTGGCCACCGAGCAACATTGCTCACACCATTTGACATGTGTAGACACGTCAAATACAAAATTACCTTTTAGTCATCTTGATAATAACAAAAAAAAACCAAGACAAAAAGATGAAGAAGCCCTTATATGCTGGTTAAAGAAACTTGGCTTTGAAAGGTATTTTAGTAATTTTACTATGCTTAGAAAAAGTGAAAATACAAAACAAACCCTGAACAGCAATTAATTAAATCTTGTTTTTAAGGATGATTTAGTAATTCTATTGTGCTAAGAAAATTGGAAAAGACCTATATGTCCCAAATCAACATAATAATAATCAATGAATCTTGTAAAATGATCATTTTATCCTTATTAGCTAGTGTAATAGTTATTTGTGATAAGGAAAACTAGTAATTTCACAGTAATAATTCATAATAATGTGTTTGTGTATATAGTAAAACACTAACCTCCTTAGTTTTTTGTTTTAATGTTTATCCCCTATTTCATGTATTAGATCGATATATATCGATATGTATCCCAATTTTATGTACAACAAAATATGTTTGTTTAACTCTAATTTGTGGGTTAAGTTTTAGATTTTAGACCCCTTTTTATTTTGTTTCTGGTTAACCTTCTTACTATCTTTTCATAAATGGCATAACATGAATATCTATATTGATTAGTGTTTATATTATTCATTAAAGATTTAAAGAAAATTCTTTTTGTTATTTTGATACACATAAAATAAATATATTTTTATTCCTTTTATGATATGCCTTTTGTGCTATGTTTTATGCAACCATATTATTCTATAATTTTACTTATATTTACCTATTATTTTGCCTATATTTTATATATAAAATGTCTTGATAATCTTTATTTATGTTTTAAAGATACTTATGGATGTAATATTAAAAAATGAGTAATTTGAAGATAAAATTCAGACCATGTTTCAAACCATGTTGAATATTGACAGGTTTGGCCTGCAATCAATGTTTTACGCAGAACTTGAGTTGTAGAAGTCAAAATAAAATGATTCCAGATGCATATTAGAAAGCTAAATGCATACCTTTCTATATATATATGACAAGAAAAAAAAAACAAGAAGAAGGAGAAAGAGCATGGAAATCACAGTTTTCAAAGACAAGTCTCGTATTTTATCAGTTTTGACCTTTAACTATTCTTACTTGAATATCTTGAGTTAGAGAAGTCCATTTGATGTAAGCTCAATTTTGATGGATTCCTAACTCAAAAACCTATCAATCTACCAAATGTTAGGAAAAAAAAAGCTCATATTGAGAGAAATATGATATTTTTAAGACAAGCTATAAATTCTGGCAATAGACAGGTTTTGTGAAGAAATAAGTCCAACTTACTTCCCAAACATCCAAACCGACATGACAATTATTTCTTCATATGAAAAAAAAAGGTCTTTATTTTGGTAAATTAACTTCACTAAGTCCAAAATCAAAACTTGAAGATTTCATGCAAGACTATTTTTTTTTTTTTTTTATATATAGGAAAGAGTTATTGTATTACTTAAATATAAATTATTTACTTTGAAAAGGACTCCAATAATTTTTTTCGAAGATACAAACAGAATAGTAGGTATGTGGGGAGTAGGGTTTTCCTTAAGATAAAATGAAAGAGAGAAGAAATGAGGGGGGCAGCCAAAAAGAAAAAAGAAAATCTCACCTTTTTTCCTACACTAGAAATTATATTTTTATCTTTTATCTTTCTTAATTTTTTGTTAGTCATGCAAGCCTAAGTTATTTTTCTTGGTTGAAAGGATATAAAAGCCTTTAGATTTAAAAAATTGTGAGATCTATTTTATGCTTATTTCTTATGGTTGGGAGTTTTGAATTGTGTCATACATGAGATTATGTTTTATATATATGTATTCATGTGTGAATAATAGTTTTTGAAGAATTGAACCACTATTTCATGATATGATGAATTTCCATATAATTTACAAATTTGGATTCCTTGAATAGATATTGGGTTTTTGTATGGATACACATGATAAGAATGAATTGTGCTTGGATAAGACAATAATTGATTGTAAAACACGTGAATGTAGGAGATAACTTTGGAGTGGGACAACGAGAAGGAGGAGCTGGACAAAATCAGATTTCAGGTAGGTACTTCATACCTTGTAGACAACTCTCTATTTACCAAGTCCTCATTTAGCTTTGTATTCAATTGTTTTGGTGAATGCAACAAAAAGAATGAAATAAGTGTTATGATGATTAATGGGTATCCAGTTGAGATTACTGGATTAAATGACTTCTGAATGTGAATGCTAGAATAATAATAATAATGAAAAATTACGTCGAGACTCATATAATTTAATTGGTTTTTTTTTGTTTTGTCTATGTGTTTTGAAAAATTACAGTTTACATCTTAAACTTTAATAATTTTATAACACTTTACATCCTCCAACTTTGGCGAAAAAAAAAAACTTAACAAAAAATATTAGATTATTTACAAGTTTACTATTATTTTCAATTTAATGACTAAAGAACCTATGTTAATTAAAAATAACAAAATTGACACTAAGTTATAGTTGGCAATTATTTTAAGAAAATAGTCATTAATATTTTTTTTTTCATATTTTAAAAAAATATCATTATGTTCATGTTTTTAACAATTACTCCTTTTCTTCCTTCAACATTTTCAGCACACACAAATATCAAATCCTAAAACACACCCATATAAATTTTCTCAATAATTCTTCATCATTTCAAGGAGCTTAGGAGCTCACCCAACATCATTAGAGTACAAAATTCACTATTATATTGGTGCAATCTAACATACAAAAACATGATATTTTTTGGTATACACCAACACAAAATCCAACACATTTATAATTATAGGAAGCAAAGCAAAAAATATCAATCAAATTATAGAAGACTTGACTTGATGTAGTAGTTATTAGAGAATAATATAAATCATATCTTAAAACTTTATTTAAAGCTTAAGTTGTTAGGTTGAGATGGTTCTTTGATATAATATCAGAGCATTGATGACCAAGCACTCACGAGTTCGAATCTCACCATCCCCATTTATTTGATAAAAATTAAGCACAAGATAATGTGGGTCTATGCAAGTTTCATGCTCAAAGAGCTTTCACTTAAGGGGGTATATTAGAGAATAATATAAATCATATCTTGAAACTTTATCTAACCGTTTAAACTATTAGGTTAAGATGACTCTTTGATAGTAGTAGTAGTAGTAGAAGGAGTAATAATAATACTAATTTATGTTTTTATATTTATATTATGATTGGATGACATGTAAGAGGGTTGGTAGGGTATACCACCACCTTGATTACCAACCAGGGTTCAAATCAATAGTCCTGTGAGAAGTTTGTCGCCCATAATTCGATTTAAAAGATTTGATGACATTGAGGGTCTTATGGTTTTTTATTAAAGCATTAAAAATAGGATTGAAGGCGAAGGAAAGTTGCATAAAATAATGTAGTTCTTGGTGAGTTTAAGATATTTCACAATAATAAAGATTTAATAAGTAAACAAATAACATATAATGAAATGTTGATCTTTATATCAAGTTCTTCATTGGATCGTCAGGAGTGACCTTCAATTATTATTATTTTGTTGTCGTTAATAGGTGATAACTATTCTTAATTTTGTATAGACAAGCTTTTGTATTGTAAACTCTTATTGTTATTTAGTGTTATGTAACTAAAATATGTAAGTTCAAATATTAAATAAGTAACGACATGTAAAGAAGTACTCACTTCAATGTTACACACACACACATATATGAAATTTCAATGAGCATGTCATTTATTAGTATATGTTATTTGCATTTGTTGTTAACATGATATAAATGGAAAAAAAAATAAAACATGAGAGATGATATAAGGATAAGTGAAACGAATGAGTCATGGCACATTTGAGTTGAATATTGGGCCAAAATATTTGGATCAATTTTGTGTTGATTGATATATATTGTTGTAAATATATGATTAACAAAAAAGAAATTGATATTTGATTTTGATGTGCTGCACAAATTGATTGATTACTTAGGATTATCAAATGATTTGGTTGATATGAAAAATAGTAAAATTGACTGCATTCTAATTCGATCAATTAAATCAATCAACCGTTTGATTGACTGTTAAGGACACCATTAAAATTTAGCAGTATTTAGTCGATTAATTGGTTATGTTTATGTAAACTAGTTGATTGTTCTAATTAACATTAAACTGTACTATTTTAAAAAAAAATCCTATGATTTTTTCTATATTAGAAAGTTACAACAACAACAATAATAAAATATTTACGTCGAATCTCCTATAATTTGATTGATTCTTTGTTTTGATTATGTATTTTGAAAAATTACAATTTATATCTTAAAATTTAATAATTTAATAATATTTTACATCCTCCAACTTCGGTGCAGAAAGAAAAACTTCACAAAAAAAATATAAGATTATTTAATGGTTTACTATTATTTATAATTTATTGACTGAAAAGCCTATGTTAATTAAAAATAACAAAATTGCCACTAAGTGACTTTTGACAATTATTTTGAGAAAATAGTTATTTATCAATTGTTTCATATTTATATATAAAAATGTCATTATATTCATATTTTTAACAATTGCTCCCCCTCTTCCCTCAACATTTACAATAAACAATAATATTTAATCCTAAAACACATCAATATAAATTTTCTCAACAATTCTTCGTCATTTCAACGAGCTCACCCAACATTATTACAGTACAAAATTCACTATCATATTAGTGCAATCAAACATACAAAAACACGACACTTTTTGGTATATACCAACAGAAAATCCAACACATTTATAACTATAGGAAGCAAAGTGAAAATTATAAATCAAATTATAGTTTATGAATGGGTGACATGTAAGAGGTTTGGCAGGGTATACCATCACCTTGATCACAAACCAAGGTTCAAATCAATAGTCCTGCCCACGATTCGATTTAAGAGATTCCAATTTTCGGCTCATCAATTCATTTCTAGTTCGATGTTTCAACGCTACGGGTGTTTTTCCAAACAAGTGCAGATTCCTATATGGACCGGCCACCTCACAACATGGATAGTAGCTTTCATTGAAATCCAGTTTTAATGCATACTATCTATTATTCTTGAATGACTTGTTATTGTTATAATTTTTAAGACAAATGAAATTAAATCTGATTTATCATCCGCTTAGACACTGTTTCGAAATAGAAAAAACAGAAACCATGGACACAGTTCACAGTTCTGGAGTAAATTATGGCTAGTTTCCATGCATGTTTACAACGGAACGAATAAATGAACAGAAACAATGGCTTTTTTCCATTAGAATTACTAATAAGATTATGATTGGAAACCTTCTGCATGTTGCCAAAACCCTTAAATATTCACGAGGCTACTTCAATAGTGTCGAACCCTTAAATATTCACGAGGTTACTTCAAGGTTTGCCCACTACAGGGGAATCTCATGCATCTCACAGGTGCTTTGAACAAGCTAGTCTAAGAAAGCCACCGGAGAACATTAGCATTCCGAGATTACATCTTTGTATTACCCAGTTACCTTTGAGGTGGTCATTCATGCTTTCCAGAAAGATAACCACAATCAGATATGTCATCCAGCCATTCTCATGCCATTGAGATTGAAATAGACCAACAGCTTTCTTTCCTGCCAATTACTATGCACGGTTCATCTGGTGTTCAGATCAAATTCTCCCACTTCTCTCCACTCACCATGTCCTGCTGTGTCCCCATTTTCAGGCTCCTCATCATTCAAGAAATCTTCAGAAGGCTCTTTCTCATCTCTCTGAGCATTGCCTCCCCACCCATTCATCATCTCTTCTGGGTTAACACTGTGTTCCTGCTCTCTCATGTCATGACCAATTTGAACACTGTTACCTTGCGATCCGAGTGCACTTGGCCTTATTGGGGCCCGGTACATCATTTCAGCATGAGCATGAGACTCTGCCCGAGCTTGCTCAGCCTGGACCATAGCTGCCATTCTCAACTGAGCCTCTTGACCGGCCTTCTCCCTGGCATCCATTTCAGCTTTCAAATTGAGCAGAAGTCCCTTCTCCTCCTGGAGAAGAGCCTGCTCAATCATCAATCTCTCTTCAGTTCGCAATTCACCCAAGGCACGCTTGCGGGTTATTATGTTGAAGGCTAAGGCCTGTTTCTCAAATGTGCCTGTGAACTCCGCCACTTTTGCAGCAATGTTATGATCCCACTGCTGCAAACGAGATGGCATCTGGCCAGTTGTGTCAGAATCAAGGATTCTATCGTCCTCCTCTGCCTCATAGTCTGCTACTACATGGTAAGGCAGTAATCTGGATATGTTTTGCAAGAGGAAAGGTGAAATGAATTAACAGGAGAATTTTTAAAGGCCATGGTGGAAATTATTCATCCAACTAGCAGTGCTCAACTACACAACTTTAAATCCCAATTAAAGTCAGTGTTGTCTATAAGAAGTACCATCTGCAAGTAATGGATGACACTCTATCTCATCACTCCCTTCATTTTTATTTTTATTTTTGTAATTGAAAAACAAAAACACAAAATTACATCAATTTGCCATTTTTTTTTTTTTGAAATCATGATGTGAATCATCGCATCCAAGTGCCAACTAACATATCCTTGAGGTTAACGCTCATCATAATAAAACTTTATGTCACAAGAAAAAATAAAAAGTGCAAGACTTGAAATTTGGCAGTTGTACATATTTCATAAGACAAAGAAAGCTATTGACATTCTTTTTGCTTCTGTTGACACTAATAATTTAGAAGACCAACAATTTCACATTCTAACAAGTAGCTCAAGTAGCACAAAACAAATGCCGAAAGGAGCTGTGTCCAACTTTAAAAATTTTAGACATTGATACTTCTTGGATACTCTGAGGTAATACTTGAATACATATATACAAAGCAAAATTCACTTATGCTAACCATTTAGCATTGCTTACAAAAAAAAAAATGTTCACCACATCATAATGCCAAAAGAGCACAAAAACAATGGCTGCTATGCAAAACTTCATTGAAATATGAAGTTGTTACACTGGATTTCCAATAATTGAATAGCGAAAAAATCACAAAAATGGAGGAAAATTGCAGGATGTAGGTGGATTCCACAAACTGCAAATAAAATAAGAAGACCAATTTTTGTTTTCATAGATAATGAAATATATCCTCTAGTTTGGCAAAAGGGCATCAAATAGAAAATAATAAATGATAACATAAGTTCTATGCATGGAACATATTGATGAACCACACATCACCAAGTAGAATTTCTCATATTGAGTTTCCATAGTTTGCACAGTATATGCAAGCATTTATATTTGATGCATCCTGTCTTAGCTTTTTTTTTTGGCTGTGCATAAATGTGGATTGGGAGGGAGTGCTAGGAAGCACATCATTGTGTACTGCCTATAAGTAGGAAAGTTACGTATAAATAAACATGAGTTGAAGTGTTGTTTTAAGAACCTCTAGCATTCAATTTTCAAGGTTTTTTTTCTTTGCTTACTGCCAAAACTTTCAGCTTGCATTTTCAAATTCCATTACAGAAGCTACATACACATTATGCACATTAGATGATGAGTTTCACACATCATGTACATTAAATGAAGCTATACCAATGCATCCTACAGAAACCAAGAGACACCAAAGCATGTATCAACCAATAATTTCTAATAAAAAAACTGACAATTTTCAGAGTAGGTATTACTTCAAAAGACAGGAATCATGCATTCCTATTTATGAATTCCGATACTGATACAAAATCTATTTCACAATTTCCACTTAGGGACAGCCAAATTGATACAAACATGTTTCTGAATAGTTCACTTGCCAAAGCAAAAGACAGGGTAATGCATGAAATACATAATTAAGAAGAAACTCCAAAGTCAAAATATGAAAAGGAAGTTCAGACATTTATTACTGAAAAGTTATGCGAGGAGAGAGGTTTGTAGGTATTTTTAAATGCCTAAAAGTAAAACGTAAAAGAGAACTCAATAGAAACGGATCTAGTTTCCCCTCACGAAAAACCACACAAGTATAAACCTATCCATGTGCATATATGCCTGCATGAATCTTTAAGTATATACAGCGCTAACACAAGTAATATACACAGAAAAGAATTCTCATCTATGGTATTTGACCATACTCCTGTGTTTCCAACTGAGGAGATTCATTCCACAACTTCTGAGAAATATGTCAAAAACTAACTTCAAAACAATAACATGCTAATAATAAGAGTTCATTTATGTGATCTAGAGAAACTTTTTTTGGATCACTACAAGATAGAATTGGAAAATCATTTCTACTTTGGAATTTCCCTTGCTTTGTTCCCGGTTCATCTCATCAAGTTCATATAAATCCTTTTTCAAAACACATGCATGATTAAAAAAACAAAACCCAACTCCTCAAAATGAAAACAACAATTCAAGACCTTCCTAATATTTACAACTAAATTATGTATAAACAAATGCAAGCATCTTTGCCACGGCAGTCAGTATAGTTTCAACAGTTGCATTCAGTTAAAGAGAAAATAACCATCTCTTACAACAGTACAGCAAATGTTATCTGTTTTTTCCATGTTCTTTTCATTTTCTAGCTATGTTAGAAAATAATAATAAAGATCAATTGCATGTGCAAAAGAAAATAACTAGCAGGAGTTCTACATGCCATTTGGCAAATGCATAATCCAAACACCATAAGTCACAATTTACCTTATATCCATTTCTATCTCCAATTTATTGGGAAACCGTAATAAAGAAATACATATCTTTCTAATGCCACATGTAATGAAGTGTAAATAAGCATATAGTACCCTAACAACATATAAAGTCTATCAATCTCTAAGAAGCACATTGTATCTATGAACAATCAAACCAAAAAAGAACTCTCATAACACTAAACAACAGTAAACTTCAAAGTAGTCTAGGAGATCTAGCTTAAATAATGCATTTTCTCTACAACATGATGCCGAATAAAATGTGATCAAACTCCAATGATATCCATAAACGGGTCCCAACATTACTGCACGGTCACAGACTACCAAAATGTTATGAATCGCAATCTCAATCTCATCACAGATCATTCAATATTCCATTCCACAGGAAGTTACCGTATCACCAAAAAGTGCATGAACAAATAAATTCTCACATTTCACAAAAACAAGACAAAAAATGAAATACCCACGTGCATAACAAACATGGAAAAACAAAATTGAATTACATAAAAAAGAGGGAGGGAATTTAAAAAACCTCTCGCAAGCATCTTCAAGAGAAGAGAATGGCCTCTTGAAATCTGGATGGCAAACACGCCAAGCATCCTGGTACGCCATTTGGAGCTCCACCTGGTTCACCTGAGGCCGAATCCCCTTTTGCTGCTGCTCCTGCTGTAAATGCTGCTCATTTTGCCCCAAATTGGACCCTTGCTGTTGCTGCAAATTGGGAATAGGGTTAGAGTTAGGGTTAGGGTTTTGCTGGTGAAGAGTGAGTGGGCGATGATTGGATGGTGGACGCAGGTGGGCATCGATATTTGATGGGAATCGAGAAATGGCAGCTTGTTGTTGTTGTTGGGCTTGTTTTGTTAATTGCTGTAACAAGAGAAATTGTTGTTGATGTTGTTGTTGCTGCTGCTGCTGTTGCACTTCTTGTTGTTGTAAGAGCAATTGTTGCTTTTGCTGCTCCATGTCTGTTTCTGTTCTTTCTCTCTGTGGAGCTGGAGGAGGTCCGTTAGCCTTTGTATTGTATGATGGTACCTATCGGCGAGTGAGCGCCGAGTCGACGGAGAGGGAGGAAACTAGGGAGTGATTTTCACTAATTGGTACAATCACTCTTAACCATCGGTTAACTAAATCCATGATCTTTAGATTTTCTGATTTTGGTCCTTTGGGTCAGCACAATGCATCCTTCCCTTAATTGATTTCTAAGTTTTTCAGAGCATCCACACCCTTGCCAGCTGAACCAAATCCTTAGCGAGCACTGTAGCCCTCTCTAATTGTGGAAGGGTGATGGCGAGGACAGGGAAGAAGTAATTCGCCGGGAAATTTCTTGGTGTTGCTGTCGTTATTCCCTTTCTCTCTTAGTTGCTTCTTGATTCTTTCCTTCTGCAAGGATTTCCCTCATTTTCTTATAGGGATCAGCAAACTCTTCATCAATGATGATTGTGATAAGGGTTTGGAGCTCCACCCCAAGATTTCTTACTATTCCATCTCCAACTCCACCTCTAATATAATGCTAACAATGAAATTAGATTACTAGTTGTTCCCTCCTAAAAATAAAAATACAAATACAAATACAAATAAGACACGTATAAACAAGCAAAAAAATTATTACTAAAATTAAAAGTTAATTATTGCCTTCAAATTTAAAATAAAAAGATGCATTTTTTTCGCCCTTTCTCTTCAGCGCATGGTGATTGTAAATCAACAAGCCAATCACATCGAAAGCTGTCACCACCACTGATTCATCACCCATGCAAACCCAGCTGCTATGAATGGAAATTGTGTTGTCTCCAATGCAAATTACATCACTTGATGTCTTTTTTTCAAGACCGAGATGATGATGATGAGGGATAAAGAAAGAAGTGCGATTGCAGAGTTTTTTAGTACTAAATATTATTATTTTACAAGATTCAAATTATCATTACAAGATTTTGCTCATTAGTTAGTGACAACTATTCTCACCCTCTTTTCCGGGAGAGAGTGATTTTTTAGGGTATTTAGAGTGGGAAAAGTTTGATCCTAGTTAAAAACGAGTAGTAAACTATTATTATGATTATTAAAAAATTTAATAAATCTTTAAAATTTTGAAAATAATTATTTGGTTATATTGAAGAAAAAATATTATTATCCTAAAGTATTTTATTTAAGGTAAGCTGAATCAGTATATATTTTTTTATTTTTAATGATCTTTTATATTTAATTTTCTAGTAGTCTATTTATATGGGTGATAATGGGTCAACTGTAATAAGTTAAATCTAAGTGGATATTCAAGCTTATCTTTTCTAGGATCATATCATTCTTATTATTCCTAATTTTTTGATGAATTGATATATCTAAAACCAACTACTCCTGATCAAGACTTATGACCAGTAGTAATCTATCAGAAGATGATAGTGAATAATTATATGGGCCTATATTAGGCTCATTAAATTCAGCTCAAATCCTAAAAAGAGTTGTCGTTAAATGTTTTGTTTATGCAATAGTAGTGGATAATGACGTGTTAAAGTTTATTTATCTTATAGTAACATGTTCATTTGTAAATTTGTTGAACAAGAATTCGATACCCTAATCATGAATATCCAAGTAATGACCATCACAGGTTCATCTATTTAGAAGTAGGATCTAGTGACATGGAAGTCTCTTTATGGACTAAGTTTGAAAAATGACCTTAATGGATTTATTTTTCCTAAGGTGTGCTATTTACAATTACCTTTATAGTTCAATTTTAGGATATTGCCCAAATTAGTGGTTATGCATATGAGTTGGTAAGACTCATTAATACACATATACACTGTAAATGGATAACTTATTGAAGCCAAGATATTTAGATCACACATAAATTAATCACCTTATCACCTTAATAAACACCTAGAAGTAATGACCTTTAAGGTTTCATTTATATTAAAAATCATTAATAGATGTTTGACTTATGCATTTCAAAAACATACTTTGATTCTTGAAGATAAAATTATAAGATATAGGTGTTAGTTCCAATCAACATTCAAAATGATGACTTGTTATAATTTTATTTACCTTGAATATTATAGGTGAATAGCACATAAAAAAAATAAGAATATTATTGGAGATTAAGTGAAACATGATTTAAGAAAGGAAGTATTTGTGAAAACATTAGAGTGTTGGCCTTTTGAAGGCCTTTTAATGTGGGAAAAAACTCAACATATTTTGTAACCAATATACAAAACCCAACGTAGATGTCTTTATGAATGAGCAATGATTTTCTATCACTTAAAACCAAAAGACCATGCCAATACATATTGTTGAATATATCAATGTTCATACACAAATAAAAATATGTTGCAATGCTAAGGATAATGATGAAATGGCCAAGAACATGAAAGAAAACAAGATATAAAATTAAGGAATTTGGTCAAATGCATTCAAACACAAATATCAATCCAATAAACATTGCTTAATCCTAAGAATCTCATCCCAAAACACATTAAAATCAATAATAAACCAAAGTAATTATTCAAAAAATGTTTGGGTTTGAAATGGACCTTCTAGAGTGGTCGATGTGGATTTAAAGGGGCTGAAACAATGACAAAACACTAATGGATAGAAGGAAATAGTGGTGGCATATGGTAGCCACACATAGTAAAGACTGTCAAGGTTGGCACGTCATTGCATTAGCCATTGGTGTTTGATTGGCTCGTGGAATGGACCTATGGATACATCACTCCTTGCTTCTCCTTCCTATAGTGGTGGTGAAGTCACCGTTGACTAGTGAGGGAGATCCGATGCCTAAAAGTTTTAATGGTTGTTTTTATCTCTTTGTGATTTTGGTTTCTCTCTCTAGAGTTATGGTTTTGTAGTGCTCATCAAGGGAAGAGGAACAACGATGGTCTCACTGGAAATAGAGGAATGGGAAAAGAGAAATTGAAGGGATAAGTTTTGATGGTTGTTTTCTCTCTTTGATTCATGACGATGCACGAGCTATTAACTTTAATTGACAAAATGTTTTTTTAGAGGGTTCAAAGACGAAAAAAATGGTGGTGGTTTTGTTATAAATAGAGGTTGGAGGAGAGAGAAATGAAGAAAAATTGTTTTGATTTGAGAGAGAGATGGGGGTAGGGCTTTTTTTTCATGGGAGAAAGGTAGGAGAAGATGAATATTGTTCTTTTAGGGTTTGTTTCTCTAAATTTCATCTTATTTTATCTCTAAAAGTTTTTTTTTTTTTATGGTGGCTAGGGTTTTGGGAGAGTGTGGAGGAAAAAGATTATAAATAGTGACCCCCTATTTCTTTTCTTCCAAGGGTTGCTAAGGTTTTTAGTAGGAGAGATGAAGTTGGGTTTTTTCTTTTTTCTTTTATATGTGGTGGGTAGAGTTTCCTACATATCCTTTTTTTTTTTGTGCCCTCTTCTTTTCTACTTTTAGCTCAAAATTTTGTCACCTTCTCTTCAATTGCTTGGTCACCAAGTAACTCAATTTCATTTTAGTCACTTCTTTTCTTGTTTTACGTTTCACTCCCTAATATTCTTTTCAATTTAACTTTTTCATTTTCTTAGTTTTTTTTATTTTGTTTTTTTTAACAACACTAAAATTAATTTGATAAGACAAGTATTAAAAACATTACAAAATTGATGCATTAATGGCTGAAAAGCATCAAAAGTATAATTTTAATTTTTTAAAAATACATTGAAAATTATGAAATGGGTGCAAATACATAAAAAAAAATATTTTTAATTTTTGATTTTTTTCAAGAAGACATCAATAAGAGAAAAATATTAAGAAATTAGGAAATGAGCAAGCAAATGGTTGAAATGCATCAAAAACATTTATTTTTTTTATTTGTTTTGCCTTTTTTTTTGAAAAATTTAGAATTAGAGGTAAAAAATTAGATTATGAAAATAATTAAAACAAGTAAATAAAATTAATATACAAAGTTTTAATCAATATTTAATTGATTTACATCTTAAGATAAAATAAATAATTTTTTTTAGCAAGAATAAATAATTTGTTAAAATAAATAAAGTCTAGATGATCTCTACAATAAATAATTTAATATATTTTTTTGTTTTTTTATTTTAATTAATTTTTATATTTCCTTTGTCTTGTAAGAAATATAAAATTAAGGACCAATTTAAAATATAATGGTTGATATGACCTTTTATGAAACTTAAAGGACCAACCATAATTGTAATTTGCCCTTAAAGAAGAAATCTGATAAAGTCATTTCGAGCAATGGTAATTAATAGTTTTTCAATGTATCATACAATGAGTATTATGATTGAACATTAATATAAAAAAGTAAAATAAAATCCTTTTTCATTGTTAACATACACTTAATTTACTATGGATTCACTATTCACTCCTAGATTACCTTCTCTACCTTGTTATTTTTGTCACTTTCGCTCCTTCCTCACCTTTTGGTTGTTTATGTTGTGATGCCTAATTTTCCTTCGTAATTTAGATGGTTTTAGATGGTTTTTAATTTTTACCTTCATGGGTGTTTTCTTATTTATTGCACTAGACAAATGTTTATTATATCATATTTTTTTATTAGCTGTTTGTTCATTGATCATTCTATGTAACGTTTTTGGTTGGTGTCATCATATTTGGTATGACTTTGTAGGTAATTTCATTCCTTAACCATTATGAATTAAATGTGTTTTAAATTCTTTAAAAGGTGGTGGGTTAATTTTTTAGTGTCATTTTTATGTTTAGTTTTGTTGATTTGTTGCGGGTTGACTATGTTATTCCTTTTCTTGCAGGTTTATTTGCAACTTATAAATAATTATTGTTCTAGAAATAATTGGTGTCTAGTTCATTTCTAACAAGATGAGTTTCCATCATTATTTTTTATTCTATTTTCCTTTTGAGAATTCTAATTTCTTAGGTTTTTTACTTCTATTTATTTTACATATGTTTCTTTTTTGTTGTGAGTTAATCATGTTATTCCTTTTCTTGGAACTTTATTGCAACTTATGGATGACTAATGTTCTAAAAATTATGGGTATCTAGTTCAATCATAATAATATTAGTTCTCGTCCTTGTTCCTAGTTCTATTTTTCTTTTAGGAATTCTAGTTTCTTGGGTTTATTTGAGTTATAAATGTCTTTTTTAGCAAACCTTATAAAAGATAAATATTGTTTGAAATGATAACATTATGTCCAAAATAACATCAAATGATTTGATGGTATAAAATAATGTGTATTCGGATTATGATCCCACCACTCTTTTTTTTCAAGGTTAACGTTATGGTTTTCTTGATTATCAATGATTTTGAATAAGGCTAAGATTTATCAACATGAGAAAATTTAGGATTGATATGAATAAAGGTCATCTTTGATATATCCTTCACAAACAAAAAATAAATCCTCTGTTGTCTCTTTTGAGCCATAAATATTTCTTAGATGATAGCTCAGATTAGAATCACCCTCACACCACGAGCATATTTTGGAAGCTTTCAAGCAATCAATCAAAATCTTAAAATAAAAAGACATAATTAAAATAGAAAAGGGATACAAGTGATACAAAAGAGAGCTAACAAATGATTACATGAAAATTCAAATGATCAAGTCCATAAAAGAAAAAAAAAAGGAAGAAAGAAGATGGAAAACTCTCCAAAAGCATCTCTCATAATGGTGCAAAACTCAAAATTCAGTGTCAATAACAAAGCATAAGAGAACTTGAAGAATTAAAGTTGTAATGAGATCAATTATTAAAATGTCAAATCAATGCAGTAAGTCTAACAAATCTCTTCAGATGAATAGGTGATCCTTTAAAAACCTTTTGATCTTTATAAATCTCACTTTAACCTTAGCCTATATTATGTGATTTTTAAAATCCCTTTCTGATATAATAATAATAATAATTTGACTTATGTTGTTAAGTTTTAGCCTCTAAAGAAAGAAGAAAAATGTTTTCCAAACCAAATCATAACCTTTTTTTGTGTGCCACATATAATTATTTATGACATTAAATCATGTGTTAGACAAATAAATGGATAAGCTAAATATAACTTGGAGAAAGCTGATCTTATTTTCAATGCCAAAAAGCTACTTTTAGAATTCGACCTTTCCTTTCTGAAATAAACTCTTATTAGAAAAAAAAAATTCATTTTAGCCCTACATAACCTAATTTAAGATATCCATTTTTTTTTTTACAATCTGAATTAGTATATACCTCTTTAATTGTCAGCAAAATACCTATAAAATTGCATTTTATCATTGAATGATGAGTTTTAGGGTCTCAACAAAAAAAAAATGATCTTCATAAAAATACTTTCAAATTTAATTTTAAATGATTTCATTTCAACAATTAAACTTGAATGAATATAATCATCAAAATTTATAGTTTGATACCAAAACAAAAAACAAAAGATTATTTTCAAACAAAAAACAATCAATGAATGAATTTGTAAAGTTCTTGGCAAAAATATTATTGATACATGTGCATCTCATGATTGGTTGCAAGAAAAATGAGTAGTTAGATGAGTTTAGGAGTGATTCTATGAGAATCATGATAACGAATAGGAAGATAAAAACGATTAGATTAGCTAGTAATATTTCAATGTAAAAAACTATGAATTATGTTAATGCATGTGAGCCTGCTGGAGGATGAACAATTAGATTAGTTTTGGTAGTCTATGATGGTGACAAATCAAAGTTTTTCATAATAGTAAATTAGGTTAAGTAAAATTTCATTCTCCGAGCGATAGTTAATGGTGTCAAGTTTTTCAGATGAGCATAGAGGGAGCAAAGTGATAAACTAGAGGCAAGTTATGATTTCTTAAGAAATCATATATGAGGTTAAAATGATAAAAAAAGATACAACAAGATCCCAAGTTAAGAGGAAAAATTGACGTTCTCCAAATAGTATTAGAGGGTGCAAAGTCTCTCACAACAACAAGTGAGATGAATCTTAGATTAGAGGCAAACTATCATTCTTCAAGCAATATCAAAAATGAGTAAATAATTTATACTAGTGAACTCGAGCAGAACAATGAGCAAAACTCGATATCATCCTTTAGATGCCACCGTGGATGGTTGTTTTTAGCCACTAGAGGAGGCTATAAATGTCCTTTGAATATGACATGCCTTCTCTACATGTTGGCACGTGCGATCCACAAGCTTGCTTAGCTGGCCTACATGTCCATCTTAGTCCAGTATATTTGTTTTAGTTTCAATTTTAGAAAACCAAAACAAACTACAGAGTCAAATCCCAAATAAAGTCAATGTGAATGGATAAAATTAAAAAAAGAAAAGTTGAGTGAATGAAAAAAAATATGAAATCTCCCATGACTATACAAATTAGTCCATGATATTAGCCCAAAAGGGACTAGATATTTGTCCAAGCCTCAAATTTAGTCCCCTAAGCTCTAATTATTTTAAATCAATGAAATTAAATTTTATTTTGCTGAACTTAGCATCAATCAAGCGATGAAATATTTCTCTGATACCCCAAGATCCCCATAAATAGGCTTGAAAAACAAATCACAATAACAGATCTTGTTTGTGCTAGAAAACATGTTGGCAATGCATTATAAATTCTTTTATTGCGTTAATAAAGATTTTATGAATCAACTAGCTAGTTATATCTAAGTCGTCTTGTTCTTCTTGGATTTATAATTTATTTAACTAGGGTTATTAGTTTACAGGGTTATACAATAAACAATACAGTGAGGTAGTTACAATTTGAAACAATATATAAAGAACATTATTTGTTTGAACTTTCTTTGTCTCTAGAGAGTTTGAATTTAATTTGCCTATTTGTTTTTGCGTTTCAAAAATGCTTTTGAAAACTATTGAAAGTTTTTTATTTTTTCTTTGCTTCAAATTAATATTTTTTTTTTGCTGTTTTTAGATCATTTTGATGCACTGATATCAAAAATAATTTTTAAAAAATAAAAAAAAACATTATTTTGATATATTTCCGAGTGAAAAACATTTTAAAAAGCAACCGTAACCACACTTTCAAATACACTACGACGAGAAGGGCTTGTAATATGTCAAACTTTGCAAATGTAAATCAATAATTCAATCATTATGGGGCCAAAATAATTTACTAAACTAGTGCGTTTGGTATTGCGGTAGCTTTTGTGGTTGTGGTTTGAAAAAATTGTTTGATAAAATGCACTTTTAGTTGAGGTTGATTTTGTTTAGTGGTTGTTTAGTTAAAACTATGGTTGAAATTGAGATTAAACAAAAAGCAGTTTCGTGTGTTTAATAACCGTTTAGGAACGCGGTGCAAACGACGTTCCAAAAAATTATGAAATTTGTTTTTTTGCTATTTTTCCTAAAACTAATTTATTTAAATGTTTTTTTTTTATTGTTTTCTTGTGTTGATGTCAAACATATTTTTTTAAAAAACAAATCTCAGAAGATATATCTCGAAGTGAAAGCACTTTGATCAACCATCGTTATCATAATCCCAAACAATCATGCTTTTCAGATTGAGGTTATAAAATAACTAAAATAGACATATACTATTATTGATGATTTTTAATTGAAATATTGTAGATTTAACTACTGCTATTACATTATCAAATAATAATACTTTATATAAAGTATTTTTTTATTGTTTCATTAAACTATCTGCAATTTCATCACGTACAAAATCCATTCTGCCTTGACTACAGTTTTCCTGGCTTCCTGAGTGTGCAACAACATCGGGTAAAATGTCATTAGGAACAAAATTAGGACTATGACCAAATTCTGCAAATGCAACGTTATCATGCAATCTCCTTCTAATGTAATTATGTAGTGTAATTGATGCCACTATAATTTCAACTTGCGTTTTGTATTGATAAGCAGACATGTTTTGTAGAATCCTCCACCTCTATTTTCATACTCCAAAAAAACGTTCTACCACATTATATAATGATGAGTGTGTACGATTAATAACTTCTTGTTGATTTCTTGGTTGTCCACGACGCCAAAATTCTTGGAAGTGATATCTCTGATCTTTATATGGACCTAAATACCCATACTCATTGGGATATCCATAATCAACCAAATAGTACTTACATGTAATTACAAACAACATTTACATTTGTCAAAGGATTAATAAGAATTTCACAAATTATTAAACTTATAATTATATAACAAGTTCTATTGTATACCTTCTGGTGGTTTAGGAAATTTTATATTTCTATTATCAATAGCCTTAAGAAATATGTGTATCGTGGGCACTTCCTTCCTATCCTGCCCACACAAACGTGAACTGTATGTTAAAACTATAAGTAACAATTATGTTTTGAGTTGGTACACCTTTTCTTTCGATAAATGAAATTTGATTTTCAGTTGATATGCAAGCTCGCACATGTGTTCCATTAATTCCATCAACACAGTTTTACATGAAAACCATTGATAATATAAACTCATTAATTACTAACATGAAAATTTTTTATCCAAATTTCATATTACCAACATTAACAAACATTTGTTTGACTTTGAAATGAGATATATATCTTGAACAAGTTCAGCAAATAGACAAAATTATTCACTATGAAAGCAACTACAAGCATAAACTGCATATTTCTTTGTTAGATCACGGAACCATAACAAACAACCTAAATAATAACAAATTATTGTCACCAAATTTATTCTTATTTCGACAACTACAACATAAACAGAAGCCCAGATCCTGTATTAATTTTGACCAAGTTCAGCAGATAGATAAAATTACTCACTGTGAAAAGCATCTACAAAAATGAGAAAAATACCTTTTTCAACAGATCTACAAGATCAACAACATGGAATCGCGTCTCAAGTAGAAAAAAAAAGGAAAATTTGTTTTCATAGTAGAGGAGAGAAGATGGTCGGAGGAGACAGATCTTCAATTTTCTTTTCAGAGGGATGAGACAAATTTGACTACCAACAAACTACTTCATTGTTGGTTCTTTGATGCTCTGATTTTGTTGATAGAGAAACTGATGTTGAGAAGCATGATTTTCATGCTTTTGATAAAACACAGTTTCAAACATATTTTATGATGAGTCCCATTAAAACAAAACCAAGTTTTAATTTTACCATACATATTCAGCTGTGGTTGACCTCACCATCATTCATAACCACATCACCAAACAGCTAGGTAGAGTAAATGGCCAACTAACATAATTATGATAGTATTTTATATGAATCAGAGTCAAAATATGAATTATGTATTCCTGACATATAAAAAACAATTAATTAATTTCCATAAGAAAAGGTGACCTCCTCGTTCCATAAACAACATTATCTACCGCTCCCAAGAAAGATAAAGATTCCTTATCCTGTTTTTCTTTAATTTGCTAAGAACATGGAGATATGGCTCCTCGTTCTCATCTCTCTCTCACTCTGTGCCTTGCTTAAAGCCCTCTTTAACCATGTTTTTCTTTCCCAAACTCACAACCTCCCTCCAGCCCCCTTCACCTTCCCTGTTATTGGCAACATCTTATGGATCCGTAAATCCACCTCCGAGCTGGAGCGTGCCATCCGCTCCCTCAACCAGAAGCTAGGCCCGATGGTCACCCTCCACATGGCCTCTCGCCCCGCCATCTTTATAGCCGATCGCTCCCTTGCTTACATTGCTTTGATCCAGAAAGGGGCAGTTTTTGCTAACCGCCCACCTGCTCCTGCTACAAGCAGAGTGCTTGGCAGCAATCAGCATAACATCAGCTCTTCATTCTACGGTCCTACTTGGCGCCTCCTCCGTCGAAACCTCACATCAGAAATCCTCCATCCTTCGCGGGTTAAGACGTTTGGCCATGCTCGTAAATGGGTGTTGAATATCTTGATGAACCAATTTAAGTTGTTGTCCAAGTCTGGGGACCCTGTTCGTGTAGTTGATCATTTTCAGTATGCCATGTTTTGTCTGTTAGTGTTCATGTGTTTCGGCGACAAATTGGAGGAGAAACAGATTCAAGAGATCGAACAAGTTCAGCGTCGCATGGTGGTGAATATAAGTAGATTCAATATACTTGATTTCTGGCCAAGTTTGAGCAAGATATTGCTTTGTAAACGATGGGCAGAGTTCTTGCAGCTTCGCAAGGACCAAGAAGATGTAATCCTTCCATTGATAAGAGCAAGAAAGAAGTTGAAGGAACAGAGGTTGATAAAATTAAATATGGAGGAGAATAAGGATGAGCATGTCTTGTCTTATGTTGATACGCTGCTGGATCTGCAACTTCCTGATGAGAAACGAAAGCTTAATGACCTCGAAATTGTTAGTTTATGCAACGAGTTCCTTAATGGCGGCACGGATACTACCACAACAGCCCTGCAGTGGATCATGGCAAATTTGGTTAAGTATCCACAAATTCAAGAGAAGCTGCTCCTGGAAATCGAAGACGTTGTTGGAGAAGGAGAGGAAGCGGTTAAAGAAGACGATTTACAAAAGATGCCTTATCTAAAAGCAATAATTTTAGAAGGGTTAAGGAGGCACCCGCCAGCACGTATGGTGTTGCCACATGCTGTGACTGAAGATACGGTGGTGGGTGGATTCTTGGTTCCTAAAAACGGGACTGTAAACTTCATGGTAGCTGATATAGGTTGGGATTCGAAGGCGTGGGAGGATCCCATGGCATTCAAGCCTGAAAGGTTTCTGGATAGTGAAAGGGAAGCATTTGATATAACAGGAAGCAGAGAGATTAAGATGATGCCTTTTGGAGCTGGAAGGAGAATTTGCCCTGGTTATGGTTTAGCAATGCTTCATTTGGAATATTTTGTGGCTAATTTGGTCTTGAATTTTGAGTGGAAGGCTGTGGATGGAGATGATATTGATTTGTCTGAGAAGCAAGAACTTACCATTGTAATGAAGAATCCACTGCGCGCCCACTTATCTCCAAGAGTTGCGAGTTGAAGAGCAGAAGTTAGGGTCTGTGGCTCTGTTTATGTATACAGTAACATCTTTGTGTATTGTCGCTACATGTGGCTTGTTTTGACAAGGCGGCTGTATTGTTTCCCTAGTAATAATAATAAAAAGTTGAAATTTATGTTGTTTCAGAATGTTTTTGATTTGGACATGTTAATAGTTGTTGTAATGTTTGAAGTATAATGTTTGTAATTTTTATTTTTATTTATAAAACATATCAATTTAACTGATGAGATAAACCAAACGAATACATTATTGTTTTTATTTTACGGGCATAATGATTTCAAATATTAAAATTCTTGAAAAAAGTGAATCCAAAGGAAAAACACACAACTTTAACATCAAGAAGTTGAGTACTCCTATGAAAAAAAGAAGCCTAAAACCAGATGGGAAAAACAGCACCAGGTTTCGTCAAACAGAATATTGCTTTGGTTTGGCAGTCCACCAGCTGTTGGTTCTTTTATTCTCCTTTATTGACTTCTCGGCCTTTAATTACAAATCTTTAATTAGAATTTTTCAACAGAAGTATCGATCAGGGATAAAGAAAGAGCCAAATTTAGAAAAAAAAATATTGGTGTAATCCAAACTGGAATATTGTTCGGTAATTGGATCATATCTCGAGTTCTAGATGTTCAAATGACTTCAAATTTTTGGACAGATTCGGTAAGACATAGACCTACAACTTTCATGTGGAGTCAAATATTTAAAAAAGCCATTTTCAAGTCTAAATTATAGCAACAACGGAAAAATCTGAATCTGTCTAAAAATTTGTTTAAATACCTTTAAATTTGTTTCTATAGATCTTAATGCCAATGACATAAAATGCCACACTCATACCTTTCATGTCAAAAATTTTAGAGAGAAATTATCTCACCTTATGTGATAATTCTTATCATTGGTCTCAAATAGAATATCATCCAAGTATAAAACAAGAAAAAAAATCTTACTCCTAGTGACTTTCTGGTATATACATTGATCCCTTATGTTTTCTACAAATCCAAATGAAGAATTACATCATGGAATTTAAAATACCATTGTCAGGACACTTGTTTTAAGTGGATTATAGTTGATATGCATACTTTGTACCATGTCCAATAATGTTCAGTTTCTTTTTTCTGCTACACCATTCTAGTATAGGGGACTAGACATGATGTATTGAGCAACTATCTTATTTTTTTGAAGAAAGTTTATGAACAAACCATGTGCTTGTCCATCCTCTTTGTATTTGCCATAATATTCTCCATCTCTATTTGATCTCACAATCTTAATTTGCATCTTACATTGTTTCTCTACTTTAACCTTAAAAGCATACAATACTTCATTCTTGTTATGAAAGAGATAAAGCATTTGTGACCATGTGAATCCATGTTTAAACTACATATATCAATATGAACAATTTTTAATATATTTGAACTTCTATTGCACCTTTCTTTGACATGTTGGCTTGCTTTTCCTTAATATAATCCAAACAAGTTTCTAGCATATTTTGGAAGCTTTTAAGCAATCAATGAAATTCTTAAAATAAAAAAGAAATAATTAAAATAGGAAAGGGATAGAAGTTATACAAAAAAGAGCTAACAAATGATCATATAAACATTCAAATGATCAAAGTCCAAGAAAGAAAAAAAAATGAAGAAAGAAGATGGAAAACTCTCCCAGAGCATCCATCACAACGATGCAAAACCTAAAATTTAATGTCAATAACAAAGCACAAGAGAACATGAAGAATTAAAGTTGTAATGAGATCAATCACTAAAATATCAAGATCAAGGTAGCAAGTCTAAAAGATATCTTTAGATGAAAAGGTGATCATTTAAAACCTTTTGAACTTTATAAATCTCATTTTTTCATAAACTTGAACCTTAGCCTATATTATGTGATTTTTAAAATCCCTTTCTAATAAAATATAATAAAAAATACTTTTACTTATGTTGTTAAGTTTTAGCCTCTAAAAAAAAAAACAAATTGTTTTCCAAACCAAATCATGACTTTTTTTTTAACATATATCATTATTTATGACATTAAATCATGTGATTAGAAAAATAAATGGATAAGCTTAACATAACTTAAAGGAAGATGATCTTATTTTGAAAGCCAAAAAGCTACGTTTAGAATTCAACCTTTCCTTTCTGAAATAAACTCCTATTAGGAAAAAAAAATCATTTTAGCTCTACAAAACCTAATTTTAAGATAACCATTCTTACAATCCGAATTAGCATATACCTCTTTAATTGTCAGCAAAATGCCTATAAAATTGCATTTTATCATTGAATGACGAGTTTTAGGGTCTCAACCAAAAAAAAATGATCTTCATAAAAATACTTTCAAATTTACTCTTAATGATTTCATTACAACAATTAAACTTGAATGAATATAATCATTAAAATTTATAGTTTGATACCAAAAAAAAATGATTTAAAAAAAACAATTAATGA
Source organism: Populus davidiana (assembly GCA_030145905.1). NCBI lineage: Eukaryota > Viridiplantae > Streptophyta > Magnoliopsida > Malpighiales > Salicaceae > Populus > Populus davidiana. The sequence goes on along the minus strand of CM057801.1, from coordinate 6,788,904 downwards.
ATGAATTTGTAAAGTTCTTGGCAAAAATGATATTGATGCATGTGCATCTCATGATTGGTTACGAGAAAGATGAGTAGTCAGATCAGTTTGGCGGTGATTCTATGAGAATTATGATAGCGAATAGGAAGATAAGGATGATTAGATTAGCTAGTAATATTTCAATCTAAAAAACTCTGAATTATGTTAATGCATGTGAGCCTCTTGGAGGATGAACAATTAGATTAGTTTTGGTAGTCTATGATAGTGACAAATCAAAGTTTTTCATAACAGTAAACTGGGGGAAGTAAAATGTCATTTTCCAATCGATAGTTAATGGTGTCAAGTTTTTCAGATGAGCATACAGGGAGCAAAGTCATAAAGTAAAGGCAAGTTATGATTTCTTAAGAAATCATATATGAGGTTAAAATGATTAAAAAAAATACAACAAGATCCCAAGTTGAGAGGCAAAATCGACGTTCTCTAAATAGTATTAGAGGGTGCAAAGTCTCTCACAACAACAAGTGAGATGAATCATAGACTAGAGAAAAACTATCATTCTTCAAGCAATATAAAAAATGAGTAAATAATTTATTCCAGTGAACTCGAGTAGAACAATGAGCAAAACTCGATATAATCCTTCAGATGCCACCGTGGATGGTTGTTTTTGGCCACTAAAAGAGGCCATAAACATCCTTTGAATATGACATGCCTTCTCTACATGGTGGCACGTGCGATCCACAAGCTCGCCTAGCTGGCTTACATGCCCATCTTAGTCCACTATATTTGTTTTAGTTTTAATTTTAGATAACCAAAATAAAATACAGAGTCAAATCCCAAATAAAGTCACCGTGAATGGATAAAATTAAAAAGAGAAAAGTTGAGTGAATGAAAAACAAAATGAAATCTCCCATGACTATACAGATTAGTCCGTGATATTAGCTCAAAAGGGACTAGATATTTGTCCAAGCCTCAAACTCGGTCCCAAGCTTTTTTTTTTTGCTTAAGTTTTATTCGGTGACTTTCTTGTGCATGTATATTTTTATTATTATATGATTAAATAAATAATAGATTTCAAAATAAAAAATTATTAAATCTAATCAAGTCCATGACCTAGGTCATGGACTTGACACGTTAATTCGAATTAGCTTGGATTGATTCAAAACCTAGCCTTCTTAATATATTAAAAATCGGGTTGAAACAATGTCATTTTGAATTTTTTTTTATAAATAAATTGGGTTTTGATCGGGTTATGTTCAGGTCGATCGAGTAGCAATATTAAATCAACTATCATCTAATTTAATTTAAAATTTATGCTAGAAAAAGTCTAGTTTTGTGGTCTCTAAGTTGATTATCTAAGCATGTGATGTATTATTCTAATATTTTTTTATGCATTAATGTCAGCATCATTAGAATGTTTTTCTTTTATATAATTAAAATTTGCTTTTATGATTATGATGAGATGTTTCCTAAAAATATATATTTTAAATAAAGAAATTACCAAGAAAAAAAGATGGACGTTGATGAGAGAGAGAGAGGGATTTTAACTAGAGAGCTACTCTTCTTATCATTATTGAATATCATTTATTTTTTTTGTTCTCATTGCTTTTGATTTTTACTAAATTGAGAACACATGATAAAAAATTTATATTTCTTCATATAAAAATAAACATGAAGGAAAGGAGGAATTATACTAACAATCATTTTATTTCAATGAAATTTAAATTATTACTCTTCTTGCAAAAAAAAAAAAGATTTAGCAGCTATATAATTAAATAAAAAATTTTGAGGAGACTCTTCACAAAACGAGATTAGAAATCATAATTAGAATCCATCTCTCATCTTCCCAACTAGTTTTTAGTTTGCATTGATAATTTGTTTAAAAATTTATCAGCAGATATAATTCCAGATTTATTTTATTAAATGAAGGTAATAAATTCTCAATTTACAGTAACAGTCTAACAGATCCTGTTTGTGCTAGAAACATGTTAACGATGCATTATAAATTCTTTTATTGTGTTAAATAAAGATTTTATCAAATGCAAAATTAGAATCAACTAGCTACGTTATATCTAAGTTGTATTTTTCTTCTTGGATTTATAATTTATTTAATTGAGGTTATTAGTTTACAGGAGTTATACAGTAAACAATAAGTGAGGCGGCTACAAATCGAAGCAGGATATGAACAACATTATTTCTTTGAACTTTCTCTGTCTCTAGAGAGTTTGAATTTTATATAAATAAGAGTCAAAATATGAATTATGTATTTCTGACATATAAAAAATAAATAATTAATTAATTTCCATAATAAAAGGTAACTTCCTCGTTCCATAAACAAGATTATCTACCGCTCCCAAGAAAGATAAAGATTCCTCATCCTGTTTTTCTTTAATTTGCTAAGAACATGGAGATATGGCTCCTCGTTCTCATCTCTCTCTCACTCTGCGCCTTCCTTAAAGCCCTCTTTAACCATGTTTTTCGTTCCCAAACTCACAACCTCCCTCCAGCCCCCTTCACCTTCCCTGTTATTGGCAACATCTTATGGATCCGTAAATCCACCTCCGAGCTGGAGCGTGCCATCCGCTCCCTCAACCAAAAGCTAGGCCCGATGGTCACCCTCCACATGGGCTCTCGCCCGGCCATCTTTATAGCTGATCGCTCCCTTGCTCACATTGCTTTGATCCAGAACGGGGCAGTTTTTGCTAACCGCCCACCTGCTTCTGCTACAAGCAGAGGGCTTGGCAATCAGAATAACATCAACTCTTCATTCTACGGTCCTACTTGGCGCCTCCTCCGTCGAAACCTCACATCAGAAATCCTCCATCCTTCGCGGGTTAAGACGTTTGGCCATGCTCGTAAATGGGTGTTGAATATCTTGATGAACCAATTTAAGTTGTTGTCCAAGTCTGGGGACCCTGTTCGTGTAGTTGATCATTTTCAGTATGCTATGTTTTGTCTGTTAGTGCTCATGTGTTTCGGTGACAAATTAGAGGAGAAACAGATTCAAGAGATCGCACAAGTTCAGCGTCGCATGGTGGTGAATATAAGTAGATTCAATATACTTAATTTCTGGCCAAGTTTGAGCAAGATAGTGCTTCGTAAACGATGGGCAGAGTTCTTGCAGCTTCACAAGGACCGAGAAGATGTAATCCTTCCATTGATAAGAGCAAGAAAGAAGTTGAAGGAACAGAGGTTGAGAAAATTAAATATGGAGGAGAATAAGGATGAGCATGTCTTGTCTTATGTTGATACGCTGCTGGATCTCCAACTTCCTGATGAGAAACGAAAGCTTAATGACCTCGAAATTGTTAGTTTATGCAACGAGTTCCTTAATGGCGGCACGGATACTACCACAACAGCCTTGCAGTGGATCATGGCAAATTTGGTTAAGTATCCACAAATTCAAGAGAAGCTGCTCCTGGAAATCAAAGACGTTGTTGGAGAAGGAGAGGAAGCGGTTAAAGAAGACGATCTACAAAAGATGCCTTATCTAAAAGCAATAATTTTAGAAGGGTTAAGGAGGCACCCGCCTGCTCGTATGGTGTTGCCACATGCTGTGACTGAAGATACGGTGGTGGGTGGATTCTTGGTTCCTAAAAACGGGACTGTAAACTTCATGGTAGCTGATATAGGTTGGGATTCGAAGGCGTGGGAGGATCCCATGGCATTCAAGCCTGAAAGGTTTCTGAATAGTGAAAGGGGAGCATTTGATATAACAGGAAGCAGAGAGATTAAGATGATGCCTTTTGGAGCTGGAAGGAGAATTTGCCCTGGTTATGGTTTAGCAATGCTTCATTTGGAATATTTTGTGGCTAATTTGGTCTTGAATTTTGAGTGGAAGGCTGTGGATGGAGATGATATTGATTTGTCTGAGAAGCAAGAACTTACCATTGTGATGAAGAATCCACTGCGCGCCCACTTATCTCCAAGAGTTGCAAGTTGAAGAGCAGAAGTTAGGGTCTGTGGCTCTGTTTATGTATACAGTAACATCTTTGTGTATTGTCACTACATGTGGCTTGTTTTGACAAGGCGGCTGTACTACTTACGAAGTAATAATAATAAAAAGTTGAAATTTATGTTGTTTCAGAATGTTTTTGATTTGGACATGTTAATAGTTGTTCTAATGTTTGAAGTATAATGTTTGTAATTTTTATTTTTATTTATAAAACATATCAATTTAACTGATGAGATAAACCAAACAAATACATTATTGTTTTTATTTTACAGGCATAATGATTTCAAATATTAAAATTCTTGAAAAAAGTGAATCCAAAGGAAAAAACACACAACTTCAACATCAAGAAGTTGAGTACTCCTATGAAAAAAAGAAGCCTAAAACCAGATGGAAAAAACCAGCACCAGGTTTCGTCAAACAGAATATTGCTTTGGTTTGGCAGTCCACCAGCTGCCAGTTCTTTTATTCTCCTTTATTGACTACTCGGCCTTTCATTATAAATCTTTAATTAGAATTTTTCAATATAAGGATCAATTAATGAGTTTAAATATTAAAATTAAAGGGATAAAAAGAGGGCTAAACTTAGAAAAAAAATATTGGTGTAGTCCAGACTAGAACGTTGTTCAGTAATTGGATCATATTTCGAGTTCTAGATGTCCAAATGACCTCAAATTTTAAGACAGATTCGGTAAGACATGGGCCTACAACTTTCATGTGGAGTCCAAGATTTAAAAAGGTCGATTTCAAGTCCAAATTATAGAAACAACGAAAAAGTCTGAATCTGTTCTGCAGCCTAGACATTGTTCAGTGATCAATCCATATCTCAAGTTCTAGAAGTCCAAATGACCTCAATTTTTCTTCTCTAGAAAGATAAGACAATTTTCTATAACTTTCATAATTATAGGTGGTTCTAGTTCTGATACAAGCAATGATGTTTTATTCAGATAAGAAGATAAGGATTTTCACCAAGTCAAGAGTTGGCCACCCACTCAACAATTAGTCATCAAATCAATAGTTTTAAATTTTGGCCTATAAAAGGAGGCATTTGCCATGCATTTGGGAGTTTGGTTGTTCAGATCAAGAACTTGCTCTTGCTCTCTCTCTTTATATATATTTTTTGTAATTCTTAAGTTTTACTTTCATTAATATCTTGTTTATGCTTTTCATTTCCTTTCCTTTACTTAGTTATATCTTATTTATGTTCTTATTTTTTTTATTTATGTTTCTCTTCTTCATTATGTTTAGCTAAGTTTATTATGTCAAGGTGAAAAAGTTACACTAATGGTGTAAGAATAAGTATGGTGTAAACTCAACATGGACCTTAATGTTTAATATTAACATGTCTTATCGTTTTATCTTTCTAATTCTTAATACCTTGCTTGTTAAATGGTTAATCTAGATTTGTGTTGTATAACACTGGTACAACAAATGCTTGGCACTCTCATAGCCCAACTGTATGGTATTACCTACACCTATACTATAAAAGGAACTTGATTTGTTGTTAACATAAGTTAGCATCATGAATTCCTAACAATATTTAAAAGTTTGGTGTTATGTAAATAAGATAATTAATATGATCATGTTAACAATTTATAATGAGCTATTAATGACAAATCATCCGATTGGAACCTCCTTTGTGTGTGGTTTCCAGTTGAGTAATAAGAGTTTATACTATACTTGTTTGAAATACCATTAGTGGATCCTCTAACCTTGACATTTGCTTTTATAATTGTTTAATCCTTACATTAATCTTCCATCTCAAAGTTCTCATCAACTTCTTTTTCTTCTTCTTTATTATTGTTGTTGTTGTTATTTATAATTTATACAATTAACCTCCTTGTGGTTAGATCCCGGTCTTGCCGGGTTATTTATTACTTCGACACTCTTACACTTGGGAGAAAACATCAATCTTTTAATTGTGTCACTCAATGACCACTTTCTTTTCCTTAACACGTTCTCTTATGGCTAAATACTTATGTCGATATGCATACTTTGACTACCATTTTTGTTGTTCTTAGCCATAAAAACAACAACTAAATTGTCGTAATATACTCTCAATGGCCTAGAAATAGAATCCATGATTTTAAACCCATATATAAAACTCTTTAACTATACATCATATGCAGTAGCCTTAAAACAAGAAACAAACTCAGCTTCCATAATGAAAGTATTAGTAAAAGTCTGCTTAGCACTTCTTCAAGATATAACTCTACTAACCATTATAAAAATATATTCTGATGTTGATTTGCATGAATCAACATAGCCAACAAAGTCTAAATCTGAGTAGTTAGTTGCTTCTGGATTATCTGTCCATCTAAACATAAGCATGTAGTTTTTAGTCCCTTGAAGATACCTCATTACCTTGTTTACAACTCTCTAGTAGTCTATACCTAGATTACTCTAATATCATTCAAACATTCCCTTAAAAAAAGCAATGTCAGATGATTAGTACTTTAAAAGTGTATTTTTATCAAGGTTTTATATCATCATTTTGCACTTGAAGTATCAATAACTTCTTAACTAAAGCATGTTTTATAATAACATATCTAATAATATAATATAGCTTTAATTTATGGTAAATGTTTATCTTAAATGTAGGCCTATCACATAAATGAAAGAATTGATTAATGAGTTTAAATACTAAAATTGAAAGGACAAAAAGATGGTCAAACTTAGAAAAGAGATGTTGGTGCAGTCTAAACTGGAACACTGTTCGGTAATTAGGTCATATCTGGAGCTGTAGATCTCGGATTTAGGTCTGCTTTATATGGATGGAAAGGTAAGACATAGGCCTACAAAGAAGTCCAAGATTTAAAAAGGCCATTTTCAAGTCCAAATTATAGCAACAACGGAGAAGTCCAAATCTGTCCTGCAGACCAGACAATGTTTAGTATTCAACCCATATCTCGAGTTCTAGAAGTTCAAATGACCTCAATTGTTTTTTCCTGGAAAGATAAGACAATTTCCTAGAAATTTCATGAGTACAGTTGGTTCCAATTCTGATTTTAGCAATGATGTTTTGTTCAGATAAGAAGATAAAGATTTTTTCCAAGTCAAGAGTTGGCTACTCACTCAACAATTAGTCATCAAATCAATAGTTCCAAATTTTGGCCTATAAAAGAACGCATTTGCCATGCATTTAGGTATTTTGGTTGTTCAAATTAAGATCATGCTCTTTATTTTTTTTCTTTATATTTTTGTAATGTTTAAGTTTTATTTCATGTTATATTTTCCTTAATCTCTTGTTTATACTTTTCATTTCCTTTACTATATTTATGTTCTTATGTTGTTTATTTATGTTTCTCTTATTCATTATGTTTAGCTAAGTTTATTATGTCAAGGTGAAAAGGTTTCACTAATGGTGTAAGAATAAGTATGGTGTAAACTCAACATAAACTTCAATGTTTATATCCAAGAAAGTTTTTTATTAACATGTCTTATCCTTTTATCTTACTAATTATTAATACCTTGCTTGTTAAATGGTTAATCTAGATTTGTGTTGTATAACACTTGGTACAACAAATGCTTGACATATTCATAGCCAACCATATGGTATAATCTACACCTGTGCTGTGAAAGGAACTTGATTTGTAGTTAACATAAGTTAGCATCAAGAATTCCTGAAAATATTTCAAAGTTTGATTTTACTTAAATAATATAATTAATATGATCATGCTAACAATTTATAATGAACTATTAAGGATAAATCATCCTATTGGAACATCATTTGTGTGTGGTTTCCAATTGATTAATAAAAAGAGTTTATACTATACTTATTTCTAATACCATTAGTGGATCCTCTAACCTTGACAATTGTTTCATCATTGTTTAATCCTTACATTAATATCCCATAAAATTATCATAAACTCTTTATTTTATTATATATATATATATATATATATATATATATATATATATATATATAGTTCACCTCCCTGTGGTTCGATCCCGGTCTTGCCGGGTTATTTATTACTTCGACATTGCTACACTTGGGATAAGACATTAATCTTTTGGTCGTGTTATCAGGCCTTGTATAGACTTGAGCATGCATTAGGCTTGCTATAACAGAAGCATATGAAATGCTCTACATTTGTTCCATTTTAAGATTATTTTTGGGCATTGGTTTAAATTGAACCTATCACCGTTCCCAACAGGAGGTACATTTGGTGAATAATCATTCATCCAAAATTTCTTTAAAACTTTATTGATATAAGTTTCTTAAGACATACCTTAAATACCTTTAAATTTATTTCTATAGATTTTAATGCCAGTGACATAAAATACCACACTCATACCTTTCATGTCAAAAGATTTAAAGAGAAATTATCTCACCTCATGTGACAAATTCTTATAATTAGTCTCAAATAGAATATCATCCAAGTATAAAACAAGAAAAAAAAATCTTACTCCTAGTGACTTTCTGGTATATACATTGATCCCTGATGTTTTCTACAAATCCAAATGAAGAATTACGTCATGGAATTTAAAGTACCATTGTCAGGACACTTGTTTTAAACCATATATGGATTTTTTGAGCTTGCAGACCAAATGCTCACTGTCACTAGAGGAGAATTCTTCAGGTTGTTTCGTGTAAACCTTCTCTAGATGTCCATTGAGAAATGCAGTTTTCACATCCATTTGTTGTATTTCAAGTCAAAATATGCTACAAATACCAAAATAATATGCATAGAATCTTTCTTAGATACAAGGAAGAAAATCTTTATGTAATCAATTCTTTCCTTTTAAATGAGTCCCTTAGCAACGAATCTTGCCTTATATCTTTCAATGTTCCCCAATGAGTCTATCTTTATCTTAAAGACCTATTTACACCCATGGCTTTTGCATTATTAGGCAACTCAACAAGATCCTAGATTCCATAACTTTTCATAGAATTCATCTTTTCCTTCATGGAATTGTACCAAAATTGTGATTTTTTTGCAATTTATAGCCTGTAAAAATGATTCAAGATCATTTTCGGTTCTAAAATTATAGTCAGATTCTTGTAGATACATAACATAATCATTATGAATTGTTGAGCTTTTCATTCTAGTAGAACTTCTTAATGTTAAACCATCATCTTCTTGAGAAGTACTTGGTTTAGCTAGTTGTTCAAAAATTCTTAGTAATGCTTGAACTACTTGATCTACTGAAATGTTGTCATTAACTTGTTGAAATTTAATGATTGATGTTCAACACTAGTGTGTACTTTAGGGATGTTATGAACAATAACCAATCTATCATTTTTAGAAACTATGTTTCTATTTTGGTCGCTCCTACTAATCAAGTCATTTTCAAGAAACTTTGCATTTATTGATTCCAGAATTCTAGTGTTGTGAGATGGATAATAAAATCTATACCCTTAGATCTTACAACATATCCAATGAAATACTTAATAATGGTCATTGGCTCTAATTTTCTTCTTATATATTATAAATTCTTACTTCAGACAGGCATCCCTAAATGCATACATGTTGTAAAATCGATTTCAAACATTTTAATAACTTAAATGACATTTTTGGACCATACTTGGTTGGAGCTCGATTTAATATATACACTACCATCTTTAGTGCTTTAATCGACAATGATTTAAGTGGATTATAGTTGATATGCATACTTCGTACCATGTCCAATAATGTTCAGTTTCTTTTTTCTGCTACACCATTCTAGTATAGGGGACCAAACATGATGTATTGGGCAACTATCTTATTTTTTTGAAGAAAGTTTATGAACAAACCATGTGCTTGTCCATCCTCTATGTATTTTCCATAATATTCTCCATCTCTATTTGATCTCACAATCTTAATTTGTATCTCACATTGTTTCTCTACTTCAACCTTAAAAGTCTTAAAAGCATATAATACTTGATTCTTGTTATGAAAGAGATAAAGCATTTGTGACCATGTGAATCCATGTTTAAACTACATATATCAATATGAATGATTTTTAATATGTCTGAACTTCTATTGCACCTTTCTTTGACTTGTTGGTTTGCTTTCCCTTTATATAATCCAAACAAGTTTCTAGCATATTTTGGAAGCTTTTAAGCAATCAATGAAATTCTTAAAATAAAAAAGAAATAATTAAAATAGAAAAAGGATATAAGTGATACAAAAAAGAGCTAACAAATGATCAAGTCCAAAAAAAAAAAGGAAGAAAAAAGATGGAAAACTCTCCCAAAGCATCCATCACAACGGAGCAAAACCTAAAATTTAATGTCAATAACAAAGCACAAAAGAACGTGAAGAATTAAAGTTGTAATGAGATCAATCACTAAAATATCAAGATCAAGGTAACAAGTCTAAAAGATCTCTTTAGATGAAAACGTGATCATTTAAAAACCTTTTGACCTTTATAAATCTCATTTTTTCATAAACTTGAACCTTAGCCTATATTATGTGATTTTTAAAATCCCTTTCTAATAAAATAATAATAATAAAAATACTTTTACTTATGTTGTTAAGTTTTAGCCTCTACAAAAAGAAGAAAAATGTTTTCCAAACCAAATCATGACCTTTTTTTTTTTGCCATTTATCATTATTTATGACATTAAATCATGTGATTAGAAAAATAAATCGATAAGCTTAACATAACTTAAAGGAAGATGATCTTATTTTGAAAGCCAAAAAGCTACGTTTAGAATTCAACCTTTCCTTTCTGAAATAAACTTTTATTAGGAAAAAAAATAATTCATTTTGGCCCTACAAAACCTAATTTTGAGATAACCATTTTTTCTTACAATCCGAATTAGCATATACCTCTTTAATTGTCAACAAAATACCTATAAAATTGCATTTTATCATTGAATGACGAGTTTTAGGGTCTCAACCACAAAAAATTGATCTTCATAAAAATACTTTCAAATTTACTTCTCAATGATTTCATTACAACAATTAAACTTGAATGAATATAATCATCAAAATTTATAGTTTGATTCCAAAACAAAAAAAATGATTAAAAAAAAACAATTAATGAATGAATTTGTAAAGTTCTTGGCAAAAATGATATTGATGTATGTGCATCTCATGATTGGTTACGAGAAAGATGAGTAGTCAGATTAGTTTGGCGGTGATTCTATGAGAATTATGATAGCGAATAGGAAGATAAAGACGATTAGATCAGCTAGTAATATTTCAATCTATAAAACTCTGAATTATGTTAATGCATGTGAGCCTCTTGGGGGATGAACACTTAGATTAGTTTTGGTAGTCTATGATGGTGACAAATCAAAGTTTTTCATAATAGTAAACTGGGGGAAGTAAAATGTCATTCTCCGATCGATAGTTAATGGTGTCAAGTTTTTTAGATGAGCATACGGGGAGCAAAGTCATAAAGTAAAGGCAAGTTATGATTTCTTAAGAAATCATATATGAGGTTAAAATGATTAAAAAAAATACAACAAGATCCTAAGTTGAGAGGCAAAATCGATGTTTTCCAAATAGTATTAGAGGGTGCAAAGTCTCTCACAACAACAAGTGGGATGAATCATAGAATAGAGGCAAACTATCATTCTTCAAGCAATATAAAAAATGAGTAAATAATTTATTCCAGTGAACTCGAGTAGAACAATGAGCAAAACTCGATATAATCCTTTAGATGCCACTGCGGATGGTTGTTTTTGGTCACTAGAGGAGGCCATACACATCCTTTGAATATGACATGCCTTCTCTACATGTTGGCACGTGCGATCCACAAGCTCGCCTAGCTGGCCTATATGTCCATCTTAGTCCATTATATTTGTTTTAGTTTTAATTTCAGGTAACCAAAACAAACTACAGAGTCAAATCCCAAATAAAGTCAGTGTGAATGGATAAAATTAAAAAGAGAGAAGTTGAGTGAATAAAAAACAAAATGAAATCTCCCATGACTATACAGATTAGTCCATGATATTAGCCTAAAAGGGACTAGATATTTGTCCAAGCCTCAAATTTGGTCTGCTAAGCTCTAATTATTTTAAATCAATGAAATTAAATTGTATTTTGTTGAACCTAGCATCAATTGAGCGACGAAACATTTCTCTAATACCCTAAGATCCCCTTAAACAAGCTTGAAAAAGAAATCACCAAGTCCTATCACAAATCAAAGAAATGCTAATAGACCAAATAAGAAGAAAAATAAATTAAGAGATAAATGCATAAAAAAACTCTAGGGACCAGAAAGAGAAACACTATTCAAATGAATTTTATCATTTAATAAAATTGATACTTAAGAACTCAATTTTGAAGCTGGAGGAAAAAAACTTCCTCTCTTTTTTTTCACTATACATGAAGCATGAGTTTATTTAAATTTTAGTCCCTAAAGTTTTCACTTATTTATTTTTTGTCATTTAGGTTTGAAGCTTTTATGTTTTAATCCAAAATTTTATTTTGTTTATATTTCAATTTCTAAGTTTAAGGGAGAAGAAAGAGAGAATTGTTGAAAATTATGGAGGAGAAAAAAAGTAGTTAGTTGGGTGGATTTTAGGAACAAAAATACCAAATTTAGTGTCAATATGTTTCTTTTAACGAGATAAGTGCCATGTAGATGCTTTTGAGTTTCCATGTCGCCTAAAGAAGTATATTAATGCTGAGAAGTTATTACTTTTTCAGTTTGGTTTTGTATTTTGGGATTGATTTAAAGGTTTTTTGAGTTGATAAATAGGTTTTTCGAGATAATAATAGTATTTAATAGTTTTTTTTTTTAATGTGGAAACAAGTTTTAAAATAGTTTCTTAGACCCCACCCTAATTTTTTTGATCACCTTTCTTATGGTCAAAATCTGGGCAAGCGCATCTTTTTTTTTAGTTGCTTTTAATGAATAAAAAGATGACATGTTATATGCCAATTCTAATAAAATGAAAAGACAAAAACTTGAAGCATTGGCCTGTAGGCCAATGCACCTTCCTTCATTTTTAACTAGCATGTGTATTGGTATATCTACCCTTTGAATCCTTACCTTTTTTTTCCTCCTTTGTCTTCACCCCTTCAATTTTAGTTATAATACATTAAAATAAATAAATTAAATATTTATTTTGGATATTATTTTATCAAATACCATTCAATTTTTACTTTTTTTTAATAAGATTGTAGCATTCTTTTTAACATTAACCAACACTCTTTTTATACAGCCTTTCCTAATGCATATTTTTTGCTCAAGTTTTATTTGGTGATTTTCTTGTGCATGTATATTTTTATTATTGTATGATTAAATAAATAATAGATTTTTAAAAAAAAATTATTAAATCTAATCAAGTCCATGATTTAAATCATGGACCTGACATGTTAATTCGAATTAGCTCGGATTGATTCAAAACCTAATCTTTTTAATATATTAAAAATCTGATTGAAACAATATCATCTTGAATTTTTTTTCATAAATAAATTGAGTTTTGATCAGGTTATGTTCAGGTGGATCCATTATTACCTAATTTAATTTAAAATTTATGCTAGAAAAAGTCTAGTTTTATGGTCTCTAAGTTGATTATCTAAGCCTAGCTAGTTTCGGTAACACAACCAAAAAGTTCTACACAGCCACGAGCATGTGATGTATTATTCTAATATTTTTTGATGCATTAATGTCAACATCATTAGAATGTTTTTTTTTTATAATTAAAACTTGCTTTTATGATTATGATGAGATGTTTCCTAAAAAAATATATTTTAGATAAAGAAAATACCAAGAAAAAAAGATGGACGTTGATGAGGGAGAGAGGGATTTTAACTAGAGAGGTACTCTTCTTATCATTATTGAATATCATTTATTTTTTTTGTTCTCATTGCTTTTGATTTTTACTAAATTGAGAACACATGATAAAAAATTTATATTTCTTCATATAAAAATAAACAAGAATGAAAGGAGGAATTATACTAACAATCATTTTATTTCAACAAAATTTAAATTATTACTCTTCTTGCAAAAAAAAAAAAGATTTAGCAGCTATATAATTAAATAAAAAAATTTGAGGAGACTCTTCACAAAACAAGATTAGAAATCATAATTAGCATCCATCTCTCATCTTCCCAACTAGTTTTTAGTTTGCATTGATAATTTGTTTAAAAGTTTATCAGCAGATATAATTCCAGATTTATTTTATTAAATGAAGGTAATAAATTCTCAATTTACAGTAACAGTCTAACAGATCCTGTTTGTGCTAGAAACATGTTAACGATGCATTATAAATTCTTTTATTGTGTTAAATAAAGATTTTATCAAATGCAAAATTAGAATCAACTAGCTAGTTATATCTAAGTTGTATTTTTCTTCTTGGATTTATAATTTATTTAATTGAGGTTATTAGTTTACGGAAGTTATACAGTAAACAATAAGTGAGGCGGCTACAAATCGAAGCAGGATATAAACAACATTATTTCTTTGAACTTTCTCTGTCTCTAGAGAGTTTGAATTTTATATAAATAAGAGTCAAAATATGAATTATGTATTTCTGACATATAAAAAATAAATAATTAATTAATTTCCATAATAAAAGGTGACTTCCTCGTTCCATAAACAAGATTATCTACCGCTCCCAAGAAAGATAAAGATTCCTCATCCTGTTTTTCTTTAATTTGCTAAGAACATGGAGATATGGCTCCTCGTTCTCATCTCTCTCTCACTCTGTGTCTTCCTTAAAGCCCTCTTTAACCATGTTTTTCTTTCCCAAACTCACAGCCTCCCTCCAGCCCCCTTCACCTTCCCTGTTGTTGGCAACATCTTATGGATCCGTAAATCCACCTCCGATCTGGAGCGTGCCATCCGCTCCCTCAACCAGAAGCTAGGCCCGATGGTCACCCTCCACATGGGCTCTCGCCCGGCCATCTTTATAGCTGATCGCTCCCTTGCTCACATTGCTTTGATCCAGAACGGGGCAGTTTTTGCTAACCGCCCACCTGCTTCTGCTACAAGCAGAGGGCTTGGCAATCAGAATAACATCAACTCTTCATTCTACGGTCCTACTTGGCGCCTCCTCCGTCGAAACCTCACATCAGAAATCCTCCATCCTTCGCGGGTTAAGACGTTTGGCCATGCTCGTAAATGGGTGTTGAATATCTTGATGAACCAATTTAAGTTGTTGTCCAAGTCTGGGGACCCTGTTCGTGTAGTTGATCATTTTCAGTATGCTATGTTTTGTCTGTTAGTGCTCATGTGTTTCGGTGACAAATTAGAGGAGAAACAGATTCATGAGATCGAACAAGTTCAGCGTCGCATGGTGGTGAATATAAGTAGATTCAATATACTTAATTTCTGGCCAAGTTTGAGCAAGATAGTGCTTCGTAAACGATGGGCAGAGTTCTTGCAGCTTCACAAGGACCGAGAAGATGTAATCCTTCCATTGATAAGAGCAAGAAAGAAGTTGAAGGAACAGAGGTTGATAAAATTAAATATGGAGGAGAATAAGGATGAGCATGTCTTGTCTTATGTTGATACGCTGCTGGATCTGCAACTTCCTGATGAGAAACGAAAGCTTAATGACCTCGAAATTGTTAGTTTATGCAACGAGTTCCTTAATGGCGGCACGGATACTACCACAACAGCCCTGCAGTGGATCATGGCAAATTTGGTTAAGTATCCACAAATTCAAGAGAAGCTGCTCCTGGAAATCGAAGACGTTGTTGGAGAAGGAGAGGAAGCGGTTAAAGAAGACGATTTACAAAAGATGCCTTATCTAAAAGCAATAATTTTAGAAGGGTTAAGGAGGCACCCGCCTGCTCGTATGGTGTTGCCACATGCTGTGACTGAAGATACGGTGGTGGGTGGATTCTTGGTTCCTAAAAACGGGACTGTAAACTTCATGGTAGCTGATATAGGTTGGGATTCGAAGGCGTGGGAGGATCCCATGGCATTCAAGCCTGAAAGGTTTCTGAATAGTGAAAGGGAAGCATTTGATATAACAGGAAGCAGAGAGATTAAGATGATGCCTTTTGGAGCTGGAAGGAGAATTTGCCCTGGTTATGGTTTAGCAATGCTTCATTTGGAATATTTTGTGGCTAATTTGGTCTTGAATTTTGAGTGGAAGGCTGTGGATGGAGATGATATTGATTTGTCTGAGAAGCAAGAACTTACCATTGTAATGAAGAATCCACTACGCGTCCACTTATCTCCAAGAGTTGCCAGTTGAAGAGCAGAAGTTAGGGTGTGTGGCTCTGTTTATGTATACAGTAACATCTTTGTGTATTGTCACTATATGTGGCTTGTTTTGACAAGGTGGCTGTATTACTTACGAAGTAATAATAATAAAAAGTTGAAATTTATGTTGTTTCAGAATGTTTTTGATTCGAACATGTTAATAGTTGTTGTAATTTTTGAAGTATAATGTTTTTAATTTTTATTTATTTATAAAACATGTCAATTTAACACACAACTTTAACAACAAGAAGTTGAGTAATCCTCTGAAAAAAAAAAAAGCCTACAACCAGATGGGAAAAACCAGCACCAGGTTTCGTCAAACAGAATATTGCTTTGGTTTGCCAGTCTACCAGGTGCCGGTTCTTTTATTCTCCTTTATTGACTTCTCGGCCTTTCAGTACAAATCTTTCCAACAATAAAAGGATTGATTGATGACTTTAATATTGAAATTAAAAGGATAAATAGATGGTCAAACTTAGAAAAGAGATGTTGGTGCAGTCCAAACTAGAACAATAATGATTTCAAATATTAAAATTCTTGAAAAAACTGAATGCAAAGGAAAAACACACAACTTTAACATCAAGAAGTTGAGTAATCCTCTGAAAAAAAGAAGCCTACAACCAGATGGGAAAAACCAGCACCAGGTTTCGTCAAACAGAATATTGCTTTGGTTTGCCAGTCTATCAGGTGCCGGTTCTTTTATTCTCCTTTATTTACTTCTCGGCCTTTCATTACAAATCTTTCCAACAATAAAAGGATTGATTGATGACTTTAAGTATTGAAATTAAAAGGATAAAGAGAGGGTCAAACTTAGAAAAGAGATGCTGGTGCAGTCCAAACTAGAACAATAATGATTTCAAATATTAAAATTCTTGAAAAAACTGAATGCAAAGGAAAAACACACAACTTTAACATCAAGAAGTTGAGTAATCCTCTGAAAAAAAGAAGCCTACAACCAGATGGGAAAAACCAGCACCAGGTTTCGTCAAACAGAATATTGCTTTGGTTTGCCAGTCTATCAGGTGCCGGTTCTTTTATTCTCCTTTATTGACTTCTCGACCTTTCATTACAAATCTTTCCAACAATAAAAGGATTGATTGATGACTTTAATATTGAAATTAAAAGGATAAAGAGAGGGTCAAACTTAGAAAAGAGATGTTGGTGCAGTCCAAACTAGAACAATAATGATTTCAAATATTAAAATTCTTGAAAAAACTGAATGCAAAGGAAAAACACACAACTTTAACATCAAGAAGTTGAGTAATCCTCTGAAAAAAAAAAGAAGCCTACAACTAGATGGGACAAACCAGCACCAGGTTTCGTCAAACAGAATATTGCTTTGGTTTGCCAGTCTACCAGGTGCCGGTTCTATTATTCTCCTTTATTGACTTCTCGACCTTTCATTACAAATCTTTCCAACAATAAAAGGATTGATTGATGACTTTAAGTATTGAAATTAAAAGGATAAAGAGATGGTCAAACTTAGAAAAGAGATGTTGGTGCAGTCCAAACTAGAACAATAATGATTTCAAATATTAAAATTCTTGAAAAAACTGAATGCAAAGGAAAAACACACAACTTTAACATCAAGAAGTTGAGTAATCCTCTGAAAAAAAAAAAACTTTAATATTGCCTACAACCAGATGGGAAAAACCAGCACCAGGTTTCGTCAAACAGAATATTGCTTTGGTTTGGCAGTCTACCAGGTGCCGGTTCTTTTATTCTCCTTTATTTACTTCTCGGCCTTTCATTACAAATCTTTCCAACAATAAAAGGATTGATTGATGACTTTAAGTATTGAAATTAAAAGGATAAAGAGAGGGTCAAACTTAGAAAAGAGATGTTGATGCAGTCCAAACTAGAACAATAATGATTTCAAATATTAAAATTCTTGAAAAAAGTGAATGCAAAGGAAAAACACACAACTTTAACATCAAGAAGTTGAGTAATCCTCTGAAAAAAAGAAGCCTACAACCAGATGGGAAAAACCAGCACCAAGTTTCGTCAAACAGAATATTGCTTTGGTTTGCCAGTCTACCAGGTGCCGGTTCTTTTATTCTCCTTTATTGACTTCTCGGCCTTTCATTACAAATCTTTCCAACAATAAAAGGATTGATTAATGACTTTAAGTATTGACATTAAAAGGATAAAGAGAGGGTCAAACTTAGAAAAGAGATGTTGATGCAGTCCAAACTAGAACAATAATGATTTCAAATATTAAAATTCTTGAAAAAAGTGAATGCAAAGGAAAAACACACAACTTTAACATCAAGAAGTTGAGTAATCCTCTGAAAAAAAGAAGCCTACAACCAGATGGGAAAAACCAGCACCAGGTTTCGTCAAACAGAATATTGCTTTGGTTTGGCAGTCTACCAGGTGCCGGTTCTTTTATTCTCCTTTATTGACTTCTCGGCCTTTCATTACAAATCTTTCCAACAATAAAAGGATTGATTGATGACTTTAAGTATTGAAATTAAAAGGATAAAGAGAGGGTCAAACTTAGAAAAGAGATGTTGGTGCAGTCCAAACTAGAACAATAATGATTTCAAATATTAAAATTCTTGAAAAAAGTGAATGCAAAGGAAAAACACACAACTTTAACATCAAGAAGTTGAGTAATCCTCTGAAAAAAAGAAGCCTACAACCAGATGGGAAAAACCAGCACCAGGGTTCGTCAAACAGAATATTGCTTTGGTTTGGCAGTCTACCAGGTGCCGGTTCTTTTATTCTCCTTTATTGACTTCTCGGCCTTTCATTACAAATCTTTCCAACAATAAAAGGATTGATTGATGACTTTAAGTATTGAAATTAAAAGGATAAAGAGAGGGTCAAACTTAGAAAAGAGATGTTGGTGCAGTCCAAACTAGAACAATATTCGATAATTGGGTCATATCTCGAGTTCTAGATGTCCAAATGACCTCAAAGTTTTGGACATATTCGGTGAGACATAGACCTACAACTTTCATGTGGAGTCGAATATTTAAAAAGGCCGTTTTCAAGGCCAAATTATAGCAACAACGGAGAAGTCCGAATCTGTCCTGCAGCCCAGACACTGTTCAGTGTTCAACCCTTATCTCCAGTTCTAGAAGTCCAAATGACCTCAATGTTTTTTTTTTCCCTGAAAAGATAAGACAATTTCCTATAACTTTCATAAGAATTTTCACCAAGTCAAGAGTTGGTCACCCACTCAACAATTAGTCATCAAATCAATAGTTCCAAATTTTGGCCTATAAAAGGAGGCATTTGCCATATATTTGGGGGCTTAGTTATTCAGATCAAAAACTTTCTCTTGCTCTCTCTGTTTATATTTTTTTTTTGTAATTCTTAAGTTTTGCTTTCATTAATATCTTGTTTATGCTTTTCATTTCCTTTCCTTTACTTAGTTAACTTGTATCTTATTTATGTTCTTATTTTGTTTATTTATCTTTCTCTTCTTCATTATGTTTAGCTAAGTTTATTATGTCATAGTGAAAATGTTACACTAATGGTGTAAGAATAAGTATGGTGTAAACTCAACATGGACCTTAATGTTTAATATTCACATGTCTTATCTTTTTATCTTTCTAATTCTTAATACCTTACTTGTTAAATGGTTAATCTAGATTTGTGTTGTATAACACTGGTACAACAAATGATTGGCACTCTCATAGCCCAACCATATGGTATTACCTACACCTGTGCTATGAAAGGAACTTGATTTGTTGTTAACATAAGTTAACATCATGAATTCCTGACAATATTTAAAAGTTTGATGTTACGTAAATAAGATAATTAATATGATCATGTTAACAATTTATAATGAGCTATTAATGAAAAATCATCCGATTGGAACCTCCTTTGTGTGTGGTTTCCAGTTGAGTAATAAGAGTTTATACTATACTTGTTTGAAATACCATTAGTGGATCCTCTAACCTTGACATTTGTTTTTATAATTGTTTAATCCTTACATTAATCTTTCATCTCAAAGTTCTCATCAACTTCTTTATTATTATTATTATTATTATTATTATTACTACTACTACTACTACTATTATTGTTGTTGTTGTATTATTGTTATTTATAATTTATATATTTAACCTCCATGTGATTTGACCCCAGTCTTGCCGAGTTATTTATTACTTCGATACTCTTACACTTGGGAAAAAACATCAATCTTTTGGTCGTGTCACTCAATGACCACTTTCTTTTCCTTAACACGTTCTCTTATGGCTAAATACTTATGTCGATATGCATACTTTGACTACCATTTTTGTTGTTCTTAGCCATAAAAACAACAACTAAATTGTCGTAATATACTTTCAATGGCCTAGAAATAGAATCCATGATTCTAAACCTATATATAAAAATCTTTAACTATACATCATATGCAATAGCCTTAAAACAAGAAACAAACTCAGCTTCCATAATGAAAGTATTAGTAAAAGTCTGCTTAGCACTTCTTCAAGATATAACTCTACTAACCATTATAAAAATATATTCTGATGTAGATTTGCATGAATCAACATAGCCAACAAAGTCTAAATCTGAGTAGTTAGTTGCTTCTGGATTATCTGTCCATCTAAACATAAGCATGTAGTTTTTAGTCCCTTGAAGATACCTCATTACCTTGTTTACAACTCTCCAGTAGTCTATACCTGGATTACTCTAATATCATTCAAACATTCCCTTATCATAAGCAATGTCAGGTGATTAGTACTTAAAATGTGCATTTTTATCAAGGTTTTATATCATCATTTTGCACTTGAAATATCAATAATTCCTTAACTAAAGCATGTTTTATAATAACATATCTAATAATATAAGATACCTTTAATTTATGGTAAATGTTCATCTTAAATGCAGGCTTATCACATAAATGAAAGGATTGATTGATGAGTTTAAATACTAAAATTGAAAGGACAAAAAGAGGGCCAAACTTAGAAAAGAGATGTTAGTGCTGTCCAAACTAGAACACTGTTTGGTAATTAGGTCATATCTGAAGCTGTAGATCTCGGATTTAGGTCTGCTTTATATGGATGGAAAGGTAAGACATAGGCCTATAACTTTCATGGAAGTCCAAGATTTAAAAAGGTCGTTTTCAAGTCCAAATTATAGCAACAATGGAGAAGTCTGAATCTGTCATGCAGCCCAGACACTGTTTAGTGTTTAGCCCATATCTAGAGTTCTAGAAGTCCAAATAACCTCAATTGTTTTTCTCCTGGAAAGATAAGATAATTTCCTAGAACTTTCATGAGTACAGTTGGTTCCAATTCTGATTTTAGCAATGATGTTTTGTTCAGACAAGAAGATAAGGATTTTCCCCAAGTCAAGAGTTGGCTACCCACTTAACAATTAGTCATCAAATCAATAGTTTCAAATTTTGGCCTATAAAAGGAGGCATTTTCCATGTATTTATGTATTTTGGTTGTTCAGATCAAGATCATGCTCTTTATTTTTTTCTTTATATTTTTGTAATGTTTAAGTTTTATTTCATGTTATATTTTTCTTAATCTCTTGTTTATGCTTTTCATTTCCTTTACTATACTTATGTTCTTATGTTGTTTATTTATGTTTCTCTTTTTCATTATGTTTAACTAAGTTTATTATGTCAAGGTGAAAAGGTTTCACTAATGGTGTTAGAATAGGTATAACATAAACTCAACATGGACTTCAATGTTTATATCCAAGAAAGTTTTTTATTAACATGTCTTATCTTTTTATCTTACTAATTATTAATACCTTGCTTGTTAAATGGTTAATCTAGATTTGTGTTGTATAACACTTGGTACAGGAAATGCTAGGCACTTTCATAGCCAATTGTATGGTATAACCTACACATGTGCTATGAAAGGAACTTGATTTGTCGTTAACATAAGTTAGCATCATGAATTCCTGAAAATATTTAAAAGTTTGATGTTACTTAAATAATATAATTAATATGATCATGTTAACAATTTATAATGAACTATTAAGGATAAATCATCCAATTGGAACATCATTTGTGTGTGGTTTCCAGTTGATTAATAAAAAGAGTTTATACTATAATTATTTCTAATACCATTAGTGGATCTTCTAATCTTAATAATTGTTTTATCATTGTTTAATCCTTACATTAATATCCCATAAAATTCTTATAAACTCTTTATTATATATATATATATATATATATATATATATATATATATATATATATATATAGTTCACCTCCCTGTGGTTCGACCCCGGTCTTGCCGGGTTATTTATTACTTCGACACTACTGCACTTGGGATAAGACATTAATCTTTTGGTCATGTTATCAGGCCTTGTATAGACTTGAGCATGCATTAGGCTTCCTACAATAGAAGCATATGAAATGCTCTACATTTGTTCCCTTTTAAGATTATTTTCGGGCATTGGTTTAAATTGAACCTATCATCCTTCACAACGGGAGGTACACTTGGTGAATAATCGTTCATCCGAAATTTCTCTAAAACTTTATTGATATAAGTTTTTTGAGACATACCTTAAATACCTTTAAATTTGTTTCTATAGATCTTAATGCCAATGACATAAAATGCCACACTCATACCTTTCATGTCAAAAATTTTAGAGAGAAATTATCTCACCTTATGTGACAATTCTTATCATTGGTCTCAAATAGAATATCATCCAAGTATAAAACAAGAAAAAAATCTTACTCCTAGTGACTTTCTGGTATATACATTGATCCCTGATGTTTTCTACAAATCCAAATGAAAAATTACATTATGGAATTTAAAGTACCATTGTTAGGACACTTGTTTTAAACTGTATATGGATTTCTTGAGCTTGTAGAACAAATGCTCACTATCACTAGAGGAGAATTCTTCAGGTTGTTTCATGTAAACCTTCTTTAGATGTCCATTGAGAAATGCAGTTTTCACATCCATTTGTTGCATTTAGAGTCAAAATATGCTACAAATACCAAAATAATATGCATAGAATCTTTCTTAGATACAAGGAAGAAAATCTTTGTGTAATCAATTCTTTCCTTTTAAATGAGTCCTTTAGCAACAAATCTTGCCTTATATCTTTCAATGTTCCCCAATGAGTCTATCTTTATCTTAAAGACCTATTTACACCAATGGCTTTTCCATTATTAGGCAACTCAACAAGATCATAGATTTCGTTACTTTTCATAGAATTCATCTTTTCCTTCATGGAATTGTACCAAAATTCTGATTTTTTTGCAATTTATAGCGTGTAAAAATGATTTAGGATCATTTTCGGTTCTAATATTATAGTCAGATTCTTGTAGATACATAACATAATCATTAGGAATTGTTGAGCTTTTCATTCTAATAGAACTTCTTAATGTTAAACCATCATCTTCTTGAGAAGTACTTGGTGTAGCTAGTTGTTCAAAAATTCTTAGTAATGCTTGAACTACTTGATCTACTGAAGTGTTGTCATTAACTTGTGGAAATTTAATGATTGATGTTCAACACTAGTTTGTACTTTAGGGATGTTATAAACAATAACCAATCTATCATTTGATGTGGAAGGTTATGATTCTAAATGATCATTCTTAGAAACTATGTTTCTATTTTGATCGCTCCCACTAATCAAGTCATTTTCAAGAAAGTTTGCATTTATTGATTCCAGAATTCTAGTGTTGTGAGATGGATAATAAAATCTATACCCTTAGATCTTTCAACATATCCAATGAAATACTTATTAATGGTCATTGGCTCTAGTTTTTTTCTTGTAGATTATAAATTCTTACTTCAGACAGGCATCCCTAAATGCATACATGTTGTAAAATTGATTTCAAACATTTTAATAACTTAAATGACATTTTTGGACCAGACTTGGTTGGAGCTCGATTTAATTTATACACTACCATCTTTAGGGCTTTAATCGACAATGATTTAAGTGGATTATAGTTGATATGCATACTTCGTACCATGTCCAATAATGTTCAGTTTCTTTTTTCTACTACACCATTCTAGTATAGGGGACTAGACATGATGTATTGGACAACTATCTTATTATTTTGAAGAAATTTTATGAACAAACCATGTGCTTGTCCATCCTCTTTGTATTTGCCATAATATTCTCCATCTCTATTTGAACTCACAATCTTAATTTGTATCTTACATTGTTTCTCTACTTTAACCTTAAAAGTCTTAAAAGCATACAATACTTCATTCTTGTTATGAAAGAGATAAAGCATTTGTGACCATGTGAATCCATGTTTAAACTACATATATCAGTATGAACGATTTTTAATATATCTGAACTTCTATTGCACCTTTCTTTGACTTGTTGGTTTGCTTTTCCTTAATATAATCCAAACAAGTTTCTAGCATATTTTCGAAGCTTTTAAGCAATCAATGAAATTCTTAAAATAAAAAAAGAAATAATTAAAATAGGAAAGGGATAGAAGTTATACAAAAAAGAGCTAACAAATGATCATATAAACATTCAAATGATCAAGTCCAAGAAAGAAAAAAAAATGAAGAAAGAAGATGGAGAACTCTCCCAAAGCATCCATCACAACGGTGCAAAACCTAAAATTTAATGTCAATAACAAAGCACAAGAGAACGTGAAGAATTAAAGTTGTAATGAGATCAATCACTAAAATATCAAGATCAAGGTAGCAAGTCTAAAAGATCTCTTTAGATGAAAAGGTGATCATTTAAAACCTTTTGAACTTTATAAATCTCATTTTTTCATAAACTTGAACCTTAGCCTATATTATGTGATTTTTAAAATCCCTTTCTAATAAAATAATAATAAAAAAAATACTTTTACTTATGCTGTTAAGTTTTAGCCTCTAAAAAAAACAATTGTTTTCCAAACCAAATCATGACTTTTTTTTTAACATATATCATTATTTATGACATTAAATCATGTGATTAGAAAAATAAATGGATAAGCTTAACATAACTTAAAGGAAGATGATCTTATTTTGAAAGCCAAAAAGCTACGTTTAGAATTCAACCTTTCCTTTCTGAAATAAACTCCTATTAGGAAAAAAAAAAAACATTTTAGCCCTACAAAACCTAATTTTGAGATAACCATTTTTTCTTACAATCCGAATTAGCATATACCTCTTTAATTGTCAGCAAAATGCCTATAAAATTGCATTTTATCATTGAATGACGAGTTTTAGGGTCTCAACCAAAAAACATTGATCTTCATAAAAATACTTTCAAATTTACTCTCAATGATTTCATTACAACAATTAAACTTGAATGAATATAATCATTAAAATTTATAGTTTGATACCAAAAAAAAATGATTTTAAAAAAACAATTAATGAATTAATTTGTAAAGTTCTTGGCAAAAATGATATTGATGCATGTGCATCTCATTATTGGTTACGAGAAAGATGAGTAGTCAGATCAGTTTGGCGGTGATTCTATGAGAATTATGATAGCGAATAGGAAGATAAGGATGATTAGATTAGCTAGTAATATTTCAATCTAAAAAACTCTGAATTATGTTAATGCATGTGAGCCTCTTGGAGGATGAACAATTAGATTAGTTTTGGTAGTCTATGATAGTGACAAATCAAAGTTTTTCATAACAATAAACTAGGGGAAGTAAAATGTCATTCTCCAATCGATAGTTAATGGTGTCAAGTTTTTCAAATGAGCATACAGGGAGCAAAGTTATAAAGTAAAGGCAAGTTATGATTTCTTAACAAATCATATATGAGGTTAAAATGATTAAAAATAATACAACAAGATCCCAAGTTGAGAGGCAAAATCGACGTTCTCTAAATCGTATTAGAGGGTGCAAAGTCTCTCACAACAACAAGTGAGGTGAATCATAGACTAGAGAAAAACTATTATTCTTCAAGCAATATAAAAAATGAGTAAATAATTTATTCTAGTGAACTCGAGTAGAACAATGAGCAAAACTCGATATAATCCTTCAGATGCCACCGTGGATGGTTGTTTTTGGCCACTAAAGGAGGCCATAAACATCCTTTGAATATGACATGCCTTCTCTACATGGTGGCACGTGCGATCCACAAGCTCGCCTAGCTCGCCTACATGCTCATCTTAGTCTACTATATTTTTTTTAGTTTTAATTTTAGATAACCAAAACAAAATACAGAGTCAAATCCCAAATAAAGTCAGTGTGAATGGATAAAATTAAAAAGAGAAAAGTTGAGTGAATGAAAAACAAAATGAAATCTCCCATGACTATACAAATTAGTCCATGATATTAGCCCAAAAGGGACTAGATATTTGTCCAAGCCTCAAACTTGGTCCCAAGCATTTTTTTTTTTTGCTTAAGTTTTATTCGGTGACTTTCTTGTGCATGTATATTTTTATTATTATATGATTAAATAAATAATAGATTTCAAAATAAAAAATTATTAAATCTAATCAAGTCCATGACCTAGGTCATGGACTTGACACGTTAATTCGAATTAGCTCGGATTGATTCAAAACCTAGCCTTCTTAATATATTAAAAATCGGGTTGGAACAATGTCATTTTGAATTTTTTTATAAATAAATTGGGTTTTGATCTGGTTATGTTCAGGTTGATCGAGTAGCAACATTAAATCAATTATCATCTAATTTAATTTAAAATTTATGCTAGAAAAAGTCTAGTTTCGTGGTCTCTAAGTTGATTATCTAAGCCTAGTTAGTTTCGGTAACACAACCAAAAAGTTCTATACTGCAACGAGCATGTGATGTATTATTCTAATATTTTTTGATGCATTAATGTCAACATCATTAGAATGTTTTTCTTTTTTATAATTAAAACTTGCTTTTATGATTATGATGAGATATTTTCTAAAATTATATATTTTAGATAAAGAAAATACCAAGAAAAAGAAATAGACGTTGATGAGAGAGAGAGGGATTTTAACTAGAGAGCTACTCTTCTTATCATTATTGAATATCATTTATTTTTTTTGTTCTCATTGCTTTTGATTTTTACTAAATTGAGAACACATGATAAAAAATTTATATTTCTTCGTATAAAAATAAACAAGAAGGAAAGGAGAAATTATACTAACAATCATTTTATTTCAATGAAATTTAAATTATTACTCTTCTTGCAAAAAAAAAAAGATTTAGCAGCTATATAATTAAATAAAAATTTTTGAGGAGACTCTTCACAAAACGAGATTAGAAATCATAATTAGCAGCCATCTCTCATCTTCCCAACTAGTTTTTAGTTTGCATTGATAATTTGTTTAAAAATTTATCAGTAGATATAATTCCAGATTTATTTTATTAAATGAAGGTAATAAATTCTTAATTTACAGTAACAGATATTGTTTGTGCTAGAAACATGTTAACGATGCATTATAAATTCTTTTAGTGTGTTAAATAAAGATTTTATCAAATGCAAAATTAGAATCAACTAGCTACGTTATATCTAAGTTGTATTTTTCTTCTTGGATTTATAATTTATTTAATTGAGGTTATTAGTTTACAGAAGTTATACAGTAAACAATAAGTGAGGCGGCTACAAATCGAAGCAGGATATAAACAACATTATTTCTTTGAACTTTCTCTCTCTATAGAGTTTGAATTTTATATAAATAATAGTCAAAATATGAATTATGTATTTCTGACATATAAAAAATAAATAAATAATTAATTTCCATAATAAAAGGTGACTTCCTCGTTCCATAAACAAGATTATCTACCGCTCCCAAGAAAGATAAAGATTCCTCATCCTGTTTTTCTTTAATTTGCTAAGAACATGGAGATGTGGCTCCTCGTTCTCATCTCTCTCTCACTCTGCGCCTTCCTTAAGGCCCTCTTTAACCATGTTTTTCTTTCCCAAGCTCACAACCTCCCTCCAGCCCCCTTCACCTTCCCTGTTGTTGGCAACATCTTATGGATCCGTAAATCCACCTCCGATCTGGAGCGTGCCATCCGCTCCCTCAACCAGAAGCTAGGCCCGATGGTCACCCTCCACATGGGCTCTCGCCCCGCCATCTTTATAGCTGATCGCTCCCTTGCTCACATTGCTTTGATCCAGAAAGGGGCAGTTTTTGCTAACCGCCCACCTGCTTCTGCTACAAGCAGAGGGCTTGGCAATCAGAATAACATCAACTCTTCATTCTACGGTCCTACTTGGCGCCTCCTCCGTCGAAACCTCACATCAGAAATCCTCCATCCTTCGCGGGTTAAGACGTTTGGCCATGCTCGTAAATGGGTGTTGAATATCTTGATGAACCAATTTAAGTTGTTGTCCAAGTCTGGGGACCCTGTTCGTGTAGTTGATCATTTTCAGTATGCTATGTTTTGTCTGTTAGTGCTCATGTGTTTCGGTGACAAATTAGAGGAGAAACAGATTCAAGAGATCGAACAAGTTCAGCGTCGCATGGTG
The DNA here is from genome assembly GCA_030145905.1 of Populus davidiana. NCBI lineage: Eukaryota > Viridiplantae > Streptophyta > Magnoliopsida > Malpighiales > Salicaceae > Populus > Populus davidiana. The sequence goes on along the minus strand of CM057801.1, from coordinate 6,760,560 downwards.
GTGAATATAAGTAGATTCAATATACTTAATTTCTGGCCAAGTTTGAGCAAGATAGTGCTTCGTAAACGATGGGCAGAGTTCTTGCAGCTTCACAAGGACCGAGAAGATGTAATCCTTCCATTGATAAGAGCAAGAAAGAAGTTGAAGGAACAGAGGTTGAGAAAATTAAATATGGAGGAGAATAAGGATGAGCATGTCTTGTCTTATGTTGATACGCTGCTGGATCTGCAACTTCCTGATGAGAAACGAAAGCTTAATGACCTCGAAATTGTTAGTTTATGCAACGAGTTCCTTAATGGCGGCACCGATACTACCACAACAGCCCTGCAGTGGATCATGGCAAATTTGGTTAAGTATCCACAAATTCAAGAGAAGCTGCTCCTGGAAATCAAAGAGGTTGTTGGAGAAGGAGAGGAAGCGGTTAAAGAAGACGATTTACAAAAGATGCCTTATCTAAAAGCAATAATTTTAGAAGGGTTAAGGAGGCACCCGCCAGCACGTATGGTGTTGCCACATGCTGTGACTGAAGATACGGTGGTGGGTGGATTCTTGGTTCCTAAAAAGGGGACTGTAAACTTCATGGTAGCTGATATAGGTTGGGATTCGAAGGCGTGGGAGGATCCCATGGCATTCAAGCCTGAAAGGTTTCTGAATAGTGAAAGGGAAGCATTTGATATAACAGGAAGCAGAGAGATTAAGATGATGCCTTTTGGAGCTGGAAGGAGAATTTGCCCTGGTTATGGTTTAGCAATGCTTCATTTGGAATATTTTGTGGCTAATTTGGTCTTGAATTTTGAGTGGAAGGCTGTGGATGGAGATGATATTGATTTGTCTGAGAAGCAAGAACTTACCATTGTAATGAAGAATCCACTACTCGCCCACTTATCTCCAAGAGTTGCAAGTTGAAGAGCAGAAGTTAGGGTCTGTGGCTCTGTTTAATGTATACAGTAACATCTTTGTGTATTGTTTGTCACCACATGTGGCTTGTTTTGACAAGGCGGCTGTACTACTTACGAAGTAATAATAATAAAAAGTTGAAATTTATGTTTGTAATTTTTATTTTTATTTATTATTTAAAAACATGTCAATTTAACTGATGAGATAAACCGAACGAATACATTTTTTTTTTTTTACGGGCATTATGATTTTAAATACAAAATTCTTGAAAAAAGTGAATCCACACACAGCTTTAACATGAAGAAGTTGAGCAATTCTATGAAAAAAGAAGCCTAAAACCAGATGGGAAAAACCAGTACCAGGTTTCGTCAAACAGAATATTGAAGGTATGCATCTCTAGGGAAACCAGGGAGAGCATGTGTCCTCAGCTTCCTGGAAGGGAGGATTGGAGGCAACTTCACATTCCCAAGCACTGGAGTCATGGAATCAAATAAAGCAGAGTTAGCTTTGGGAATCAATTATGTCGCTAAATATTAGTCGAGTTTAATATTATTATAATAAATCAACAGTAAAATAGGCCACCCAAGATATATATAAATAAACAACCAGACAACAAAATCTTTCTCCAAAGACTAGAAATCTCAATCTAGATTTGTAATGGCTGCCGTTAGGGTTCCGTTTTCTTTCTTTAACACATCAAATATAAAATAGACTATAGAAGCAATCAAAATGGAAGAGATAAAGCATTTTCGACGGCATGCAAGTTCATATTTTCTTCTGGTTTTGGGGACTTTAATTAAAGGGCCACTCTAACAAGTCAATCGGTCTAATCATATTCTCTAATCATATTTTCATGGAATTGTATGTATTTTTCAAATTAAATTATTGACCAGATTTAAATTTCATTAATTTGACAATATAATATATCTTTGTTTAAATTATCTTATTTACAGTGATGGACGCACAGATTTTTCTTAGTGCGCGCGCTACATTGATGGCCCACGCTTTGTCTTGGGCAGGTTAATTTCTTTGCAACTGAAAAAAAACGATGCATAAGCACTATCATTATATTCCAGATAGCGGGAAAAAATCAAGGACTCAGAAAAAAAAAATTAAAAAAAATAATAATTATTAAATTTTATGACTCAAACTGTAGAATAATAAAATAAAAAAAGTTCCATGAAAAAAAAATATTAAATACAAAGTATCAACAAAACTAAATAAAATCGTCAAAACCCGCGAGTAATATCATGTCAAACATTAAATATAAAAAAATATTGAATTAAAGGGTACATTTAAAAAAAATCAAATTCATAAAAGAATTCAAAACATTAAAAAAAAAATCAATTTTCAATTAATTCAATGATGATAAATGAAATTTTTAAAAATAATTAAAATTAATTGAAATAAATCTGATTCAACTTTCAAAATTTATAAAACAAATCATGAAATCAGATCATAACGTAAAAGACAAACTACAAAAAATAACAATGTAAAATTCTAAATCAACCAAAATAATTAGGGATAAACATGAAAAAACAAATATAAATAATTTTAAAAATATAAATTTAAAAAGAAAGAGAACCAAATTTAATAAATAAATAAAAAAAGCAAAATCATAAGAGATGAAATTGAAAAACAATTTCAATTAAGAAAAGAATAAGAACAATTAAAAATAACAATCAAAAGAATAAAGATCATATTTGATATAAAAATAAAATATCATGGGATGAAATCCAAAGATAAAATAATTTAATAAAGGATTCAAGACAAAAAAAATATCATAATTAAAATAATAAGGACCAAATCAAATATAAAAACAAAGTGTAAAGGGATGCAATTGAAAAAATAATTAACTTAAATGATCCAAAACAAAATACTTTACAATTAAAAAAATAAGAACAAAATCTGATATAAAAATAAAGTATCAAGGGATGAAATTAAAAAAAAACTTAATAATTGATTCAAGATCAAAACATTGCAATTAAAAGAATAAAGACATAATTTAACGAGCGTTTCCAAGTGGAGATAGGGGAAAGAGGGAGGAAGGGAAAAACTCCTTATCGGCGCCCCTCTACATGCCGCTGACGAACACATGCCCACCACCATGATAGGGGTTGTAAGGCACATCGAATGCTGCCCCGAACAACGGCATTCGACATTGTGGGGGTGCCGCACATGCCACTCCAAAGGCGCGGGTGGCGCACGCGCCATTAGCTTTTGAAATTTAAAATTAATTTATATGTATTAAAATATAAAATTACCCATAACCCCATATAAAAATTTTATATATATATACTTCAGAGCAAAAAACCTAAAATGACCTTGCATTTATAATAGAGAATTTATATTTTAAAGATGTTTAAGTAATTGACATGCATAAAAAATAGAGAAAAACCTAAAAAATCCTCAATCAAAATGAATTTTTTTAAAGGTCATTTGATAATTACATAGTAGAAAAAACATGAAATTAGTAATTAATATATATTTTTAATGTAATTATTGATAAATCCCGTAAAAAAAAACTTATATACCCCTCAAAGCTAACAAATTCAGCCTTTCCCATCCTTTCCTTTCCATGATGCAAGTATCACTCACGTAAATGACATGATATTAGCACCCATTTGTACACAGCTCCGTTTTCTTTGAAAAGTAAAGAGGGAGAAGATATGTCAAAGTTCACCAGTACTGGTCATCATCCATGTTTCTACTGGTTCATAACTCCTTGATTTATGGTAATGCATTAATTAATTAACTATAACTAAAAAGCATTTGCTATATATATATAAAACGACAATGACACATCTCTTTTTATTTTGTTTTTTTGTTTTAATCAAAACATTTGCTTTGAAATTTTATCATATAGAAGAAATAATTTTCATTGAGATACCTCGCTATCGATCATAATTAATAAAAATTAATTAAATTTAAAATTTGTTTGGAACTATAACTGTATTTACTTTTTAAAATATATTTTATTTAAAAATATATTAAAATAATATTTTTATTATTATTATTTAAAATTTATTTTTGATATCAGCGCATCAAAATAATCTAAAAATATTAATTTAAAATAAATAAAAAATTTAATTATTTTTAAATATATTTTTAAAATATAAAAACAAATAGTCAGTAGAATATTAAAGTTATCTCAAGAAACTTTCTTGTAGCAAGAAGCGCGTGGTTTGAACGCAGAGAGCCGAAATGTGCCAAAGAAAAATTTATAACAAGACAAGATTATGAGGTGGAGTAGAACGTTCCCCTCCCCCGATAGTCTTCCCCATTATAAATATTTTATTCACTATTTTCTATCTTCTTTTCCTTCATCTTTTCAAAATTTTATATTTAATAAAATAAATTAAAATATATATGACCGATAAATTGAAAAGAATTGTTAAAATTAATTAGATATTAAAACGAAAAATTGAGTTCCCTAGCAAAAATAAAAAATAGACACGCATGTAAATATTTTATATAAATTATTTCTTTATTTTATACATTTTTATTTCTTCTGTTTTAGATATTAATTCTGGTTTCTAACAACAAACAATCTCTATCTTTTATAAATACATTATATAAATATAAGATTTTTTAAAATACAAATTACAATAATCATCCTTTTAAAGTATTATAAAATTAAAAAAAATTAAAAGATTGATTATTATTTCAAAAAACTAAACCAAACAATTAAAAAAAATAAAAAAAGTGTATCAATTAAAATTTGAATAAATAAAAATAATAAAAAATTTAAAACTGGTTGATGAAATATTTTTTAAAAGAGTGGACGACATGTGCATCATTTGCTCTATTTGTTTTTTTAACGGATAACACATATTCTATTATAGCAGAAGACTTGTCAACTACCAATAATCTTTGACAACTAAAAAATTAGGTTTAGGTTATGGATTTTAAAAATCTATTTTTAACTTATTTTCACTTCAAAACATTTTAAAAATATCATAGGAACCTCAATAAATATATTTACAGCCCCCAAAACACTCTTTAATCATTTCTAAAAACTAAAATTAAACAAATAAAAACAAACTTTATAGACTTTAATCTACTTGTTTCAACATGTTTAAAGGACAACACTACCTTAATTAAACTCCCATCATAATGATAAACCCTTTAATATCAAGATTAGACTTTTAAATGGTTATATTGTGGTCATCCGAGTACTTTCTTTCTCTTTTTTCAATATTCAGGGATTGAAACGTGTATAAAACTAAAGTTTGGGATTGAAGTGTAAAATTCTAAAATATCTAGAGACCAAACAATGCATAAACTCAAAATTAAAGTACTAGAATTAAGTTTTCCATGCCTTTTCAACATTGGGTCTATGTTTTTACTTATTTTGGTCTTTGTTCTATGAATTTCTTTCTTGACTACAACCTAAGATTCTATTTTGAAAATTTGATATTTATTTATCATCAAAATATTCCTTAACATTTTGCATATATAAAGCATACAAAGAGAAAAAAACTTTTGACATACAAAACCATGCCGATATAACTTGAAAAATAAGATTGCAAAGAAATAAAATTGGATGACAAAAATAAAATAAAAAATAAAATTATTCATATAAACTATACTTGAGTCTAGATGCATAGTAAATGACTGGTACATTTATATTATTCTATCTTTTTGGTACCTTACTTTTAGTCTTTTATGCATGTTTTGTGTCTTACAATAACTTACTTAACTTATTTTGTTCTCAATAGTTCTATAAAGACGCAAGTGTGAAAGGGAGCTCAATAAAATATATTTAGCATAATTACAAAGAAATGACTAACAATAGCACATTGAGACATGTCATTGAAGCTAAGTAATGCATATCCTAATTTCATTAGAAATCCAACTTGAACAATGAATCATAGCGAGATTAGGATTGGTCAAAGCATAAATAAAATTGGATTTGGCAACCTATTGGTCATCGGAGTGAATACTTTATGTGTATTTGATCTGGCTATTTGACTCTTCATTATGATAACACTTTTACTGCTGAATTATATTGTCCTAATAAGTTTAATAGATAGTATAGATTCTTCTAACATGTTCTTATGATTTCATAAGAAGAATTGGATTCTAACTTTGGAAAATGTGTGTTAACTTTAGCATAACTTTACTGAACTCAACACTTATTCTCAATGCAAGCTTCATTTGCCCTCAAGTGTTGGGTTTTATTTGATGACTAAACGCAACATGGACTGGTGGGCTTTAAAATGGTCTAAAGTTTGTCTTTAAATGGTCAAATCATTCTCAAAATTCCTACAAATGCTACTTCAATATCAAAGAAGAGAGAAGAAAAGGATGTGACTATCTCAACAAAGAAGAAAAGGATTTCTTATACCTATATAGGAAACAAACAAGTAGTTGATGTTAATTTGGACAAAGATGATGATGCTAAAAAATATACCCTGATAAAGAACACAACACTTATGATTTCTAGTATGAAAATAATGAATGTTTCAAAAGATCCACTCGAGAAAAAAAATACACTACTACTACATTAGCGGTGAAGAAAGAGAGTGCACAATCTTTTTCTTAACATTTGATAAAAGAAAACTTGCCTTTTCTACACTTTTTCATCAATTTTTTTTAAAGATACTTACAATGATATATATTTGGAAGAGAAGGAAGAAGAAAATGTTAAAATAATTTTTAATGTTGAATATAATGAACATGAACATGAAGATAATGATAATGATCATCACTAGAAATATTTAGAATATACCAAGAATGTGTTCAATTTTTATAGACCTAGCTTTTTTACAAAGTCCCCTGGTACATCAATAATGCCAAATAACATTGATGAAATGGTTACACACTTTTCTTCTTCTTTAATTTATATTATATATAATATATTAACTTTTTTGTTTATTATTATTGTTCTTTGTTTCAATTTGGCCAGAAAGACAATGGGAATGAATTTGACATGTATTTTAGGCTAAAATATGAGTGTTGTTTATATTGTTACCCCTAGCCCCTTTTAACTAATGGGATTGAAAACTATCATCTTTTTATCAGGTTCACCATAAGAGCAATCTAATTATCGATCTAGAACACTGTCTCTAACAATTCTCAATAATATAGGGACTCTTTTATATACTTCTTAAAATATTACTGTCTTTGAGCCTTCAAAAGTAACTAGATATTGTATTGATGATATAAGATCTAACTTTGTTATTAAGTGTTAGGAAGTATCAGAATTAAGATCTCTTATACACTGATCTATTACATTTTTTACTTAGCTAATAAAGATGAGAAGATCTTCCACTATATCAAATATATAAATATTAATTTTTAACAAAAAAAAATTAAATTTTTTTTTGAAAACACGAGTTGGTCCACATTTTCAAACAATCTAGATGTGATTGGTATTGTGGTAGCTTTTATGGTTGTAGTTTGAAAAAAATTATTTTATAAAAAACACTTTTAGTTGAGATTGGTTTGATAACATATATGTTTGGTTAAAACTGTGGTTGAAAAAAAAATAATTTAATGTGTTTGGTTAAAAATGTTTTTTAAATTGAGGTTACAAAATGACTTAAAAAACATATATTAATATTGATGGTTTGTAATTAAAATATTATAAATTTAACTACTATACATTATAAAAATAAAAAATATTTTATACAAAATAATATTTTATCACTTTATATAGTTATAAGTGTGTACGATTAAAAACTTTTTATCAATTTTTTTAGTTGTTCGTGATATCTAAAATTACATAAGAATAAAGATTAGAAAAATAGTGATAAATAAACCAAGTGCATAGTGATATATAGAGAAAAAAATACAAGAAATTCATTTTTCTATAAAGCCTAAAAAATTACAGATTTCCTAAAAATTTAATTTATACCATTTTTATAGTATTTGTATAATAGTGATAATAATTAATTTATGGTTGTTTGCCTTGGTCACAGGCTCCAATACTTCAACGTTATCTTAAGCGGTAGGAGGAAAAATCTTTCAGATAATGCGAGTGTCCTTCTCAAGTGTCCTAGTTTTGTGGGGTTAGTTGGCCCAAATCTTTAAAAAAATGAGGTTAGCTGCTGTTGCAAAGTTTAATTTTCCAACTTTTATATAATTATCAATAGGTCCCACCAAAATAAAAGCTGTTTTAGCATAATCAAAAAAATATAAAAATGATTTAACGTCAGACGCAGCCGCACTGATAACACAAAAAAATATACTACTCAACTAACAGTTTAGCCAACCACAAAAAAGCATGGAGATCTGGTTCCTCATCCTCGTCTCTCTGTCCATGTCTGCATTCCTTAAAGCCTTCTTCAACCTCTTCTTCCCTTGCAAAACTCACAAGCTCCCTCCAGGCCCCCTAACCTTTCCAATTATCGGCAACATCTTATGGCTCTCCAAATCCTTCGCCGACCTCGAGCCCACCCTTCGTTCCCTCGTCCGAAAGCTCGGCCCGATGGTCACCCTCCATATCTTCTCTCGCCCGGCTATCTTTATTTCCGATCGCTCCCTAGCTCACCAAGCCTTGGTCCTGAACGGTTCTGTTTTTGGTAACCGCCCATCTGCTCTCGCTACTAGCAGAGTGCTTAATAGCAATCAGCAGACTATCAGCTCTTCATTTTACGGTCCGACTTGGCGCCTCCTCCGTCGAAACCTCACATCAGAAATCCTCCATTCTTCGCGGGTTAAAACATTTGGTCATGCGCGTAAATGGGTGCTGCAAATCTTGAAGAATCAATTTGACTTGTTGTCCAGGTCTGGAGATCCTGTTCGTGTTGTGGATCATGTTCAGTTTGCCATGTTTTGTCTATTAGTACTCATGTGTTTCGGTGACAAGTTAGAGGAGAAACAGGTTAAGGAGATCGAACGAGTCGAGCGTCGCATGATTGAGAATATGCGTAGATTCAATATACTTAATTTCTGGCCAAGATTGAGCAAGATAGTGCTTCGTAAGCGATGGGCAGAGTTCTTGCAGCTTCGCAAGGACCAAGAAGATGTAATCATTCCATTGATAAGAGCAAGAAAGAAGTTGAAGGAAGAGAAGTTGGGAAAATCAAATGTGGAGGGCAAGAAGGATGAGTATGTCTTGTGTTATGTTGATACGCTGCTGGATCTGCAACTTCCTGGTGAGAAAAGAAAGCTTAATGAGATCGAAATGGTTACTTTATGCATCGAGTTCCTTGCTGCAGGTGTAGATACTACTACCACAGCCTTGCAGTGGATCATGGCAAATTTGGTTAAGTATCCACAGATCCAGGAGAAGCTATTTTCGGAAATGAAAGAGGTCGTTGGAGAAGGAGAGGGAGAGGTGAAGGAAGATGATCTGCAAGAGATGCCGTATTTAAAAGCAGTAATTCTGGAAGGTCTACGGAGGCACCCACCTGGGCATTTTGTGCTGCCGCATGCTGTGACTGAAGATACGGTGTTGGGAGGGTATCTGATCCCTAAAAACGGGACAGTAAATTTCATGGTGGCGGATATGGGGTGGGATCCAAAGGTGTGGGAGGATCCCATGGCTTTCAAGCCTGAAAGGTTTCTAAATGGTGAAGGGGAAGCATTTGATATAACAGGAAGCAGGGAGATCAAGATGATGCCTTTCGGAGTTGGAAGGAGAATTTGCCCTGGATATGGATTAGCAATGCTTCATTTGGAGTATTTTGTGGCTAATTTAGTCTGGAATTTTGAGTGGAAGGCTGTGGATGGAGATGATATTGATTTGTCTGAGAAGCAACAGCTTACTGTGGCCATGAAGAACCCATTGCACGCCCACATATCTCGCAGGTCGAGAAGCAAGGTGTAGGGTGTCTGCTGTCATTTATGAAAGTGTTTCAAGTGTTTGAGTGAAGAAAGAAAGTGGGAAGAGAATTAAACCAGCAAATGATTATTAATTACTGTTTTATTGAAATGAAAGGAATCGATTGTGTATTGTTCATAGCAATTTTTACAAAGATATATAAATAAAAAGAAACTAAAATGTTAATTTATAGTAATATATCTTCTCATGATGTAATATATCTTCTCAGATCGAGAAGCAAGTGTTTGGTGTCATTTATGAAAGTGTTTCAAGTGTTTGAGTGTTTAAGTGAAGAAAGAAAGTGGGAAGAGAATGAAACCAGCAAATGATTATTACTGTTTTATTGAAATGAAAGGAATAGATTGTGTATTGTTCATAGCAATTTTTACAAAGATATATAAATAAAAAGAAACTAAAATGTTAATTTATAGTAAAAAAGAAAAGAAAAGAAAAAGTAGATGTTTTTCAATCAAGCAAAATCGAAAGAGAATATATTTTATTTTTTGCTGAGCTTTACATATGATTAACGACTTAGAGGTGTTAAAGCATCAATTAAATTAGGCTAGAAGCATCAACACTACGAAAAAAAAACAGTAAATAGTAACGAAACCATAAACCTCTTTTAGTTTAATTTCTTGTGCAAACCTTTTTTTTTTATTATTGTAATTCATTTATGTTTTAGGTTAGTTTATAAAACATTATAGTATTTGTAGTTTGCTTGTACGTATATTTAAGTGTTTTATAGCTTTTTCTAAGAGAATATTGTTGTATTAATGCATGATTTGTATGTTAGGATTTGTTTGTGATTTAAGAATATTGATTTTACTTATCATTTGATGAAATTAAGTTTGATTTTGTAACTTAATATTTTATAATTAAAGAAATGATGAGTTATTTAATGAGTATCAATTATATTTTGTCAATTTTTGTCAAATTGGAAATTTGAGGAAATTTGGGAAAATTGATTTTGTGTGGAATTGATAATAATTAAAATATATTAATATAGGTTGAATAAGATTGAATTGAATAAATGATGGATAATTAATTGGTTAGGTACCGATTATTTATTTTTAATTTTATTGTTTAGTTCACGTTTTGAGACAAAATTAAATTTATGTAGAAATGATAAGTAGTTATTGGATTGTGAATTTAATTTTAATTAAAAAATTTAATTTTGATTGGATAGTTACATTATAAATAAATGTTTTCATCAATATTCTATATAGCTTTCATAAGTAATTGATGATCATTATTGGATTTATCGAGATTCTTCCAATGGGTTGTATAAGTAAGATTATCTTAAAGGAGTTGAGAGTTTTATTAATTTTGTACTTTCTAATCTAAAGAATATTAGTGAATGTGAAATTAGATGTTTATGTGTGAAGTGTAAGAAGAAAAAGTTTCATCATAAAGATGTTATGATGATACTTTTATTTAAGAAAGGGTTTGTCAAGAAATATTTATATTGGTTTGCACATAAAGGCCCCTATGTTCCTTACAAAACAATGTTATAAAGGATGGTTGACTCAACTTCTATTTTTAGGAACATACAAAAGCTTGTGGATGATAATAATAATAATAATCCTTATAGAAGTATTATGATGGATGCAATTAGAATGAATCAAAGTTATTCAGGTGAAGGTTCATATAACATTCTTTTAGGTGAAAAATCAAATGCAGATGTAACTATGGTTTTTTTAACTTTTGAAAGATTCAAATGAATCATTATGGGAAAGGCATACAACTCATAATAAATTATCAATCATTACACAACTATTTACCATTAAGTCAGATTATAAGTTGTGTGAGGCCGATTATGATAGGATCCCCAAATGGGTGAAAATCATGTTACCTGAAAGGAATAGGTTGAAAGATAACTTCGATGTTGCAAAATCCATAATGAAACCTCTTGACCTAGGATACTAAAAAATTGGTGTTTAAACTTGTGCATATTGTACTGCAATGAATATACAATTTCAAGTCCAAAACCTGTCAGCATGCTCAATATAAATCTAATTGTGGCAAAGGAAGGACACTTATCGCATACAAAAAATTAAGATGCTTCTCAATCACTCTATGTTGAAAATGGTATTTATATCTCCAAAGACTGTTTAGCATATGATATAACATCATTCACATGACGATGTGGATAAAGTCATAATGCTTTATTCCAATGGTTAAGCTTGAAAATAGTTTAATTAGGTGCATTCATAATTTTCAATGGAACCATAAAATGCACATCTTGTCTTATGTACAAATGGATTTAATCCATTTGGATCCTTTCCTACACTTTATTATTGTTGGTCGGTCATATTAACAGTTCAAAACTTACCCCTATGAATGTGTGAAGCTAGAATTTATATTCTTATCTATGATCATACTTGGTCTTTACAATTCAGGTACGAATATAGATGTTTTTGTTAAACTATTGATTGATGAGTTAAATCAGTTATGGTCATTCGAGGCTTTGATATATAATGTCTTAAGGAAATAAAGTTTTCAAATGAAGATGGCTTTGATCTGGACTACAAATGATTTTTCTCTGTATGTGATGGTTTTAAATTAAGCATATATGAAAAATTATCTTTTCCATATTTTATAGATAATAATAAGGCATTTATCTTAATTAATAGTGGTAAAGCTTCTTCTTTTTTGTATTGTTGCTGAAGGTTCTTACCAAGTCATGTCGATTCAGAAAACAACATAAAGGACTTCTTAAAAGGTTAAAATGATAATAATTTTGCACCTTTAATACTATTAATTGAAGAAGCATACGATGAAATCTTATACTATGAGAGCATTATATTTGGTTTTTATTTTGGTAAGCAAAAGTTTTTTAGTTTTGGCATGACCCATAATTGGGTAAATCAAAGTGTTTTTTAGGAATTTTCTTACTGGAAGACTAATGTCATCCTCTATAATTTGGATGTTATGCATATCGAGATGAATGTATTTGAAAATATTTTTAACACAGTTATGGATGTGAAAGGAAAAACAAATGACAAAATAAAAGGTAGAATGGATCTAGCTTTATATTGTAATAATGAAAATATAGAATTTGTTAATAATGGATTTTGTGTTGAAAAGCCTAAAGCTGCCTTCACATTATAAAAGGATGTATAGTTTCTTGTTTATGAATAACTTAGGAGTCTACGATTTCTAGATGAATATGCTTCAAACATAACTAGATTGGTGAATTTAGACGAATACAAATTGAATGAAATGAAAAGTCATGATTGCCATGTGTTTATGCAAACACTCATTCCAGTTACTTATAAGGATTTATTTTCAAAAGGGATATGGGATGCTATCATGAATATTAGTTACTTTCTTAGAGATATTTGTTCAAACAATTTATACACCCAACTTATAGAGCAACTTAGAAGGAACATTGAGATAATTTACAAACTTAAAATAATCTTTAATCTCTCTTTCTTCGACCGAACGGGTCATCTACCCATTCATTTAATATATAAGGCAAAAGTTAAAGGTCATGTATAGTACATATGGATGTATCCATTCAAGAGGTTAAGGATTGCATGCATCTTTAGTAATTATCCATTGCCTTTTTTAAAATAGATATTCAATTATTCATCTCTAATTACTTACATATAGATACTTGTTAATGAAATTTCTATTGGCAATTATATCAGCTTTGCTGACAAAATTGCCAGCAAAAATTTTATTGATTTTTTTTCTATTCCATCTCTATTTTAATTAGAAATTACTGACGAAAATGTTTCATTGCCATTTCCATCAGCATTTTCATTGCTTTTTATTATTATTTTCTAGTAATGTATTTTTTAAAAAATAGTGGTTAAAAAAGGAGGAATTATATTAGAAAATCATTATATTCTTATGGCGTTTAAATTAGTGCTCTTCTTACAAAAATATATATCTTTGGACATATAATTAGGTTAAAGAATTTGGTGAGCTCCTTGCGACACAAGATCAAATATCTTAATTTATATTTATCTTTTAACTTCCAAACTTTGTCTTTAATTTACATTAGCAACTCTTTTTGACATGTATTGACGTTTATAATTCGCAATAAAATTTATTAAGTGCAAACATCAACTTTTTAGTTCATTATTGAAATTTTTTTTGATACACTAAAACGCATTAAAAACACCTATATATTTTTTTACATTGCAAAAAAAACTTTTGATATGATCTATGGCAAAGCGCAGTTCTTTTGACTAGTATAAAATAAAATAGCAATGTATTTAACTATTTCTTTTATTGTTTCTCAACACTCAGTTGCATTGTGGACTATTATAGTAAAGTTGAGTCTGGCCACTTATTTTTTAATCCTTGAACAAATATCAACTTTGATCACAATTTGTTTTTTCAATTTCATCCTCCCGCGCTATTTTCACTTAATTTTAATAGTTTGCATGCTATCAACTTTATGCTATGTTGTATTTCCGACGTCAAAAAATATCCCAACATTAAATTAATGCTTGATTTTGCAAAATAAAATTTAATTTTATCAACTAAAAAAATTAAAATAATATGGATCAAATCTAACATGGAAACAAAACAAGCAACTCTGTGTTTCTTTTTCAATGTTTATAGGGTATAAAATTACGATTTGGTCATGAAGTTTTTTACTTTTTCATTATTTATCCCTATTTTTTAGAGTTTCATGTTTTAATCCTAAATTCCATTTGTTTTACATTTTATTTTATAGAATTTGAGAGGACAAAGAGTAGCCTAAAAAAAAGTTGTTAGTCAATCACATTTCGACCACTAAAAAAACCGATCTTGGTGTTAGTGGGTTCATCTTTGAGATAAGGATTCAATGAATGTGATGTTTTTCTTTAAATATGTTATAAATAGTAGATCAAGACCCGTACATTTTTTTATTTGGTTGGATTTTGGATTTTAGAGTGATTATATGCCTTTCTAGGGTTTAAAATGAATTTATTGAGATTTTTATGATGTTTCAAGGTATTTTTAAGTAAAATAAATTGAAAATTATGTATTTTAGATCCTAAATTAATACCCTAACTTTTCAACTATCAAAGATTATTAGATAGTCAACTAAAAGATTGCATGTCATCTACCTATATAGTCGACACATTGTTAGCTATTTAAAAAAATATATCAAGTGGAAAAATCATCCATTAAAAATAAAACAAATAAGGCATGTGGGTTTACTTTCTAGGCCAATAGATGTCTCACTAGCTTTTCTAGGGTATTTTAGATATTTTCTTATTAAAAAAGATAAAAAAAAACATTTTAAAACTAAATTATCAAAATAATATTTAAATGATTATGCCATTATTTTTAAAAAGATTAGGATTTTTGTGATGATGTTATCGATTATTTATAAATAATTATATATTTTTTTAATATGTATAATTTTCTTATTGATATTTAATGAGAATTAAATTTTTTTATTATAATATTTTATATAATTTTCTTAATTTTATTGTTCTTAAATATCTTTTATATAGGTGCTGTTTCAAAATTTTATAAATTTATAATTAAGACTTGGTTTCGCAATCATAATACATTTCCTACAAAAAAAAAAAAAGATTTTTATTAAAATAAAAAAGAAATCGATGAATAAAAAAATAGATTTTTTTATTAAATGTATTTTTTTTATCTTTTAGGTCAGACACGTTGCCTTTGGTGATCTGCCTGTTTAAAAGTACTCTTTTTCTCTCTTCTTCCCGATAGAACCAGTAAAACATATTCGAAATTTGAAATTTGAAATTTTGAGAGAGATGGCAACAGCATCAAGCAACATGAAGGGTTTCTACAGGCAAAAGAAGAACAAGAATAGTGGTATCACAAAACCAACATCGTCCAAGAAATCATCCCTTCATCACATTTCCTCTCTTGGCTCCGATATTACACAACTACCTGCCCTGATTTCCCATGGCTCTCCTGATCATAAAGGTTTTTGTTTCATATGTGCTCTCTCAAAATTTTATTTTATTTTGTTGTTACATTTAATTTGTTACTTCTTGTTTGATTATTGATGTATTTTTCTTCAATAATAAAGAGAGTGGATTTGTTTTTATTCCAAGAAGATAATTTTCCATTGTTGTTTTTAATCGCATTTTTTCATATTTATTTTTACTCAAATTGAAAAATCGACTCTGGGTTTCTTCTTCATTGTGATATATTCTTTGTAAAATATCGATCTACATGTAGCTTATTGTGTTTTGTTGATTTTTTTTTTTTTTTTTTTGTGTTTAATAGATTATTATGACGAACATGAGGAACTGTTGAGACAATTTGACATGAACATGGCATATGGGCCGTGCCTTGGGATGTCTCGGCTTGCACGTTGGGAGCGTGCTCAACGCTTAGGTCTAAACCCACCGAATGAATTTGAGGGACTGTTGAAGGCTGAAATGGTTCAATCAGAATGCTGCTGGGATGGTCGCGTTTAGAAGTTCTAGTATTATGCTTTGGTGTAACAATGGAAGCTAATGTATGACTGCAAGTTGTGCTTTTAATTTGTACTGTTCTGTTCAGCCTCTGGCTGTGTTAGTGTGAACTAGTGAATTTGCTGATCTTAATCAAATGCTTTTCTTGACGTAAATGTTGTGTGCTGTAAGAATTTGAGCAGTGGCCCTTTGTGTGGATTACGAGATTATGTGCTGTTCCAACTAGGGCTTGTTTGCATCTATGATGTTGAGCAACATGGAGAGTTTTTTAATCATGAATGTGTCTAATTATTCTGTTTTAGCATGTCGTAGAGAGCCTTGTGATCAGAATTTAACAAAAAGGTAGATATCGCTCTATTTTTTTTGTTTAAATTTTGAATATCATGATTGAATGCTGGAGTTTCTGCATAAATGAGCATGGTTACCAGCAGATGATGGAAGAGACCTTAAGAACTTGTCAGCAAGCTCCTAGCTTGTTGGAACAGTACAGGTACGATTTAATGATCAATTTTTCCTTTCGATTGTTCAATGGATTGTCTGCAAGCAATATTCATGAGATATTTCAGCTGTTTGACTGCTCTGGCTCTTGGTTCCCATCGTGTGGCAAATATAAAAAATCCATGGCCACAAAGAGAAGATTTTCTTGCGGGATATTCAAAGTTATTCGCTCCCTATTCCAGTCTTTTCCCTTTTTCGAGAATGTATTCGGTCTGTTAATACCACCAAACGAAGCAACAAGCAATAGGCTTGCAACACAAGGAAGCATCATTCGCGCAGGAAGGGATCTTATCTTCTTGTATTATAGGATGCGTTTGTTTTTTACCGGTTTTTATGTTTTGCTTACTGAAAATTTGAGTTTAAAACATAATTTTTGTATAATATATATTTTTTAATTAAATTTTATAAAACCCTATTTGTTTTTGCGTTTTAAAAATATTTTTAAAAAAATATAAAAAAAATTATTTTATTTCAAATTTATATATTTTTTATGTTTTCAAATCATTTTAATGGGCTAATATTAAAAATTATTTTAATACATTTTAAAGTAAAAAACACTTTGAAAAGCAAAATTTTTATTAAACACGTATCTAAATTTAACTAACCACAACTAATCATTTTTTTAAAAAATTTATTTTTTTGACAAATAAACTCATAATTTTACTCCAGATTTGACAACTTATCAAGGCTCTTCAATCTGCTCCAGGCATCCCCCCATTTCGAACAATCTCCAGTTCTACAAGGGATCAAAATGCCTTCCATTTTGTCCTTATTTTGGTTGTTTGGTCATTGAAGAAAACACTGCCAATCTACCAGACATTTGAATGCTCCCACGTCACCTCCCTCTCTATCAAGAGAGAAAAAAGTCCTTACTATGTAAACCAAAAGACTGGCTCCGTTAGAAATCAAAGGAGGAGGAGAAAGACCAGTATTACACAATTTGATGTGGGATTTCTGTTGTTAGTACGTATGACAAGAGATCCAACAACACGACGTCGCAATATATAGCTTTCAAGATATCACAAAGAAATTCATGTAAGGCTTCAACTACCACTAAGCATACATTTTTCTGGAGAATAAACACCTAGTATACTTGTAATTAGACATAGCGGGAGATGTGGTATAAAAGAATATCCCGTAGAAAATCACCGCAACTATAAATCCTACTCGTTTTTCTTGCTGGTTTTTGCCTGCTTATCGTCAGGAATGCATGATGACCAATAAATTGGCAAGAGTGTGCAGGCTGCCTGTATTAGAAGGGCCTGAGGAAGTCCTGAAAAATCACTGCCAGTTACTCCAACAAATGAGGAAAGTGCAACTCCAAGGTATCCACTCACAATGAATGAAAGGGCATTAGCAGAAGCCACGAGAGCCATCAGGGACCCTTCACATCCTGAAGGGCAGAGCTGTGCTATTAAAATATTGAATGGCAGGATCTTGAAGAAGAATAGAACCTCCAAGAGGCCTGAGAAGACTATAACATACAACGAATCTGGCACGCCCATATTCCGATAAACTCCCTTAACAAATAGCAGATCAGAAAGCATGAATACTGCCATCACTCCCTGAATGGCTGCAATTAACTTCTTTGATGGGACTGACTTTAAATAGCAATTGTAGATGATGCTCCATAGAAGCATTGCTGCCTGGCCAAAAACCTTGGAGATCCCCAACACAGATGAATTGATGTTCAGATACTGTGTTTGGTAAAAGAACATGGTTCCTGTTAGTGCTGGGATTATGGCATTAGATGCTGCCAACCATGCTATTGAGTAAGCAATCTCAGGTTTCTGTAATGCAACTGAAAGCTCTGAAAGCTGTTTTCTAATTCCAACCCCGGATGAACTTTTGGGGAGGTTAAGTGAGCTTTCATGGACAGTGATTGTAACAAACAATTGCAGAGCAACAGTCAGGCTGAAAATGAGAAACATGGCTTGGGGAGCGTATCTGTTAATGGCAATGCCACCAAGCAGGTTTCCAAGGACACCACCGGCAGAGGAAGCAATCCACACAAATGATTGGAGCTCACCTGAGGAAGACTGAGATGTTTTAGGGGACATGGTGGGCTGCTTTCCTATCCCAGCAACAATGGCATCATTTGCAACCTCAGCTATTGAAGCACCAAGATTGCTGACGAGGAGACATAGACTCAAGGTAAAGATTGAGATGCCTGATGGAGAGAGGATTGCTATAGCTAGCCATGAAACTGCTTGCAAGAAAGCTGCAATAACAGATGAGAAAACATGTTATGAAGCGATTTTGAGTTATATCATGAAAGAGACATAACAGAACCATGCTTATTTGTGTAGAATCATATCCATCAGTTCTCCACGGTACCAAACTTTTTCCTTGCAGGCAAATTAGTAAAAGATTTTTAAGT
Organism: Populus davidiana; assembly: GCA_030145905.1. Lineage (NCBI taxonomy): Eukaryota > Viridiplantae > Streptophyta > Magnoliopsida > Malpighiales > Salicaceae > Populus > Populus davidiana. Next base: position 6,741,605 of record CM057801.1, on the reverse strand, counting down.
TGCAATTCATTATTTCTCTATTTCATAGCTATCTTCATCAAATGACATATAACTTGTTCCATGAGCAAAAGTATAAGGATAAAATTATCGTGAAGGTGGCAGCTGGGGTGATTCAAATAGATTCAAGCATGAATATACAAGTTAATACAATTTGAAGAAGCGATGAGATAATTCCCTTGAAAGTCGAAAACAGATTCAAGCAGTTTTATCCTAAATCACCTGTTAGATAGTATTTAGAACTTAAATAATACCCAAAAAAAGGTTGTTTCTTGAAACTTAAGATGCATCTGTGCTCTGCCTGTCAGCCTTTACTGACAAGAAAAGTAGTTTGATATAGGTAGGACCCCACCATCATTTCTCAACATGCAAGCCCTCTTTATCAAGGGATATAGAACTTATCCAATGAGTGAAAGGCATAGGTTATATCATCATGAGAGCAGTTAGCTGCAATGAAAACATCTTAAAGCTGTTGACTATTGAAATCCTCCTTCCCTCCCCACCACCGCCACCAAAATGGAAGGAAGCAGAATAAAGCATGCTAACTATCGAAACATACAGCCTCAGAAAGAAGCCTCTTCGCTATGAAAAGATCGAGTACAGAGGTATGACTCTAAGAAGAGAGAGAGAAAAGCTTCAGAGAACAGCAAGACTCGTGCAGACCATTCAAGCCTGAGTCTCTGATATTGGTTGCCCATTCAAAATTAACTACCCACACGCAAACAGTATCTTAAATAAATTGCAAGGACTGAGGAAGCTCTCCAAATAAAAAAACATCACCTGGTTCAATTTTCAAACAGGTATATGGTGGCCAGAAAATGTTTCAAAAAAAATACTAGAAACTTGTCCCTTGAGAATGGCACAAACAAATACAAAAGCACACTCATAAAACAAACAACATTCCATATACCATATAAACCCTGCATTGAACGTCCAAAAACTTATATTTCCATAATAATAATAATAAACCCTTTATCAAAATACTCAAACTTTGACATATCTTAATCAGATCAAGAAGAAGCTAAATAAATAAATAATGACACCCCTGCTGCCTTTACTTTGATCCCAGGTAAGGTCTGGAACCAAAGAAGATAAAACCAAACAAGTGAAACACAATTCAATCAAACACATCAATGAACAGCAAGAGAAAGAAAAAAGAAAAGAAAAGCTTGAGTGCTTTTTTGTGATTAATTCACTTACCACCGATGGCAATATAAGGAATGCGGTGCTGGCCAAAAATGTAAACAGCATCGGAAACGACACCATAGAGAGGCTTACCAACCATGGGAAGATTAGCAGAGTTTTGAAGGAGCTGAAGAGTAGAAGGGTCCACATTAAGCCCATCTTTCACGAAAAAGTTTATAGCCATCCATGGTAAACACCTGAACCCTTGTACCCAGAATCCCAAAACCAGAATTCTCCTCATCAAGTTCGAGTCCTTACCACCATCTGGTGAAGGAGAAGGAGAAGATACCATTTTTTTTTTTCTTTTTGGGAATTTTAAGTTCAAAAAAGCTGTCGGTTTTGGAGGTTTTTCCCTTCTTTTCTTTTCTTACAGATTTTGGGGGCTGTCTATGAATTTATTACGCACACGAAGAGGTTTTTGGGAATGGACACGTGTGAGGTGTCGGTCTCTTTTTAATTTTTTTTTATTGTCTTAATAGTATAATTACATGCTTTCTAAAATATAAATTATGTAAAGGTAATAAGAGTAAGAGAATTAAAATTTCTTGTCGGCAAATATGAAGTATATTAAGAGTGTGGTTGTTAGTGTGGTAGTGGTTTTTTTTAAAAGTATTTTTTATTTGAAAATATATTAAAATTATATATTTTATGTTTTAAAAATTATTTCTGATATCAGCGCATCAAAATAATTTGAAAACATTAAAAAAATATTAATTTGAAACAAAAAAAATATAAAAAAATTAATTTTTTTCAAAAACATTTTTAAAATACTAAAACAAACAAGGCTTTGGATTAACCAACTACTAATTATATCCACAACAAAAAAAGAAGAAATTTTTTTAAAAAAATTAAATTAAATTTCCTCACAATAATTTTTCCAATATGATTACAAAAAGAAGTAAAGTTAATAGATTATATTTTTCACTAATATGTTTTAAATTATAATTTTTAAATTTCCATCATTTTCCTTCTGTTCAAGAGGAAATATCTTACTATTTAAAAGGAAATTTGAGATTCAACTTCCTGCCATTTCACTTTACTTTTCTTCTTTTCTCTTTTCCATAATCTAAGAACACTACAAACAAGGAAGAAAAAGAAATCAACAGGAATAGTAATGTAAAAGGAAGATGATAATTACCAAATAATATCGTGCATAAGACAATTCCAATCATAATTTTGAAAACTAGTCCGGTCTGACGGGTCAACCCGGACCTGGTCGATCCGGGTATGGAACTGAGTCGGGTTGAAAAAAAAACAGGAAAAGGAAAAACCTGGTGTGACCCAGCTGACCCCGCAGCCCAGCAAGACCTGGTTAAAAACCCGGTTTCAATCCGTTGAATTTTTTTTTACTAAAACAACATCGTTTTGATTTTTAAAAAATTTACTCGGGCCACCAGGGGACCTAGTCGAAACCTTAAACTCAGATCTTGAACAAGACTGGGTCTAAAAACTATGATTGCGGTGCATACAAATCAAAACATATATCTCTTATTTTTTTAAGTTGAACTATATAACATGATGACCCAATATCTTTAGTATACTTGTTATGCATGAAACAAATATGATTTAAAAAATAATAGTAAGTATTTCGAGTAAGAGAATAATATAAAAGAATACTCTTTTCATAAATACGCAAATATTTCTGTTTATGTAAAATAAAAAAGTTAAGAGAAATCCAAACAAGAATGCCACGCCAAGGAAAAGGAAGGAATTTAGTAATAATATAATTCTTGAATAACCCATAGAGCTTGGTTAAACAAGTAGATAATCTGCATTAAATATTGGATAAACAATTAATATAATTGAAACCTACCTTGGTTCTGCAAGTAAATGAATAAACTTTCCCTATAAAATAAATTGTTAAGCCCTTTGATTTCAAAACCTATAATATGTCGGGAAATAAATAAATAAATACATAAATTGAATTTAAATAGAAAAGTTAATTGATAACACCTATAATAATATCCTCCGTGACTTATCAATAAAGAATGGTTAATTTGGCTTAACAGGTATCCTTAATGTTTTTTAATCTTCAGTGCAAGTAAATTATTTATTCTTAATTAAAAGCAATGAAAATAGTCTAAGAATATTTATTTTAAAAATGAACGATTACTTCTAACATTAACCCATTGAAATTACACTGATAAGATTATTTATTCTTAAAAGCAATGAAAATAATCTAAGAATATTTATTTAAAAAATGAATTATTGCTTCTAACATTAACCCATTGAAATGACACAAATAAAGTATATGTGCATTCTCCTTCTCAAAAAAGATGTTGTAGTTTTTTATTATTATTATTATTATTATTTTTGTTTTTTTATTAACATGGGCATCTGAATCAGTTTGCATGCACCTCAATTCGATTGATTCTACAGGTTCTGAAGTTAACGACCATAAAAGTTTTTAGTAGCTCTGAGGTTTGTAAGACTTGAATGGTGATCTCTAGAAAACAAACTTAGAATCTGACTAGTTTAATTATATTTTTTAAAATTATTATTATTATTATTATTTATTAACGTGGGTGTCCGGGTCAGATGGATCGTACCTCGACTAACCTACATGTTTTAAAATTAACGACCATTTAAGCAATGAAAATAATCTAAGAATATTTATTTAAAAAATGAATTATTGCTTCTAACATTAACCCATTGAAATGACACAAATAAAGTATATATGCATTCTCGTTCTCAAAGAAGATGTTGTAGTTTTTTTTTTAATTATCATTATTATTATTTTATTAACATGGGTGTCTGGACCAGCTTGTGGACATCTCGACTAATTCCACGGGTCCTGAAGTTTGTTGAACTTAAACTGGTGACCTCTAAAGAGCAAACTCAGGACCTGACCAGTTGAACTACACCATTATTATTATTATTATTATTATTATTTTAACACGGGTATCCTGGTTAGCTTGCGTACACCTTGACTAATCTCATAGGCCTTGAAGTTAACGACCATGTAAGCCTCCAGTAGCCTTGAGGTTTGTAAGACTAGAACTGGTGATTTCTAGAGAGCAAACTCAGAGCCTGAGTCATTAAGTTACACCATTATTATTATTATTATTACTACTATTATTATTATTATTTTAACACGGGTATCCCAGTCAGTTTACGTACACCTTGACTAATCTCATAGGCCTTGAAGTTAACGACCATGTAAGCCTCCAGTAATTATAAAATTTATAGAATTCAAACTAGTAATTTGTAGAAAATAAATTCAAAAATCCGTAGAAATGACAATAATAATAGTAGTGGTGGTAGAATATCCTTGACGTGGCAACTTGACGTGGCAACATAAGGACAGATCTAAGTTTGGAACATTCCAGCACTTTATTTTTATTATAAAAGGGAGGAGTGAGGAGGACTATTGAATATTCGTGTAATTCTGTTGCAAACTTTGTAATTCCTTTTCTTTTCTTTTCACAAGACAACAGTTAGCACATACAGCAAGCGAAGGATATTCCGTCACAAAATTTATAATTTCTCTCTTGGAACTTGGAAGACAAGTTAGGGATATTAAAGACAGTGACAGCAGCGGTAATTTTTTAAATTATTTTTTTATTTTAAAATATATTAAAATAATATATTTTTTTATTTTTTAATATCATTATATCAAAATAATTTAAAAATATAAAAAAATAAATTAAAATTTTATCAAACTTTAACTACCGCCACCGCTACCTAATAGACAGATAAGCTTAAACTTAAGACGGGGGTTTAATTAAGACATTTGATACTTCGAAGTGACGTGGGATAAGTAGCAGCCACTCACTTGGAATTAGTGACGGGCATAAATGAGCTTATCCGTACTAATGATGAGTTGTTTAATTAATCGTTTCTTTATTAATTTAATATTTGATAGAGTCCCTTCATGCTAATAATTTATTTAATGCTAACCCTCCCATTTGTCTGATTTTTTCAATTAGGCAACAAATAAATTAGTTTTTTTAAAAAATAAAGATTTTGGAAATACTTTTTCTATTTTATATAATCGGAAATACTATTTTTTCATATCTTTAAATACACAAAATAACTAATTAAAAGAGCAATATCAAGAGATTCATCTAATGGTTAAAGAGGTTTAAATTCTTCTGAAGGCATCATATCTACATTTTTAAGGTTCTTAGGGTTAGAATAAATATAATAACAAAATTACTGAACTAACCAGCAATTAACTTGAAAACCTTACAGTTTTTTTTTTTTTTTAAATATCACTCTCTGTCTCAAAGGCAGTGTCCAATTTGACTTTGTACATATCCTCTAGCAAATAAATAATATCTTGATATAATATAATTAATTTTATTTTCCATAAAGTATCAAAATAAAAATCTAGAGGTAATTATTGTCATCCCTATTCTGCTCATTCAACTTTGAAATTACACTTAGAATGTGTTTTTTTAGTATATTTACGGCTTGCTTTTTAAAATAGTTTTTATTTAAAAATGTATTAAAATAATATATTTTTTAAAAAATTATTTTTGATATCATTATATTAAAATAATTTAAAAACATCAAAAAATATTAATTTAAATCAAATAAAAATATCTAATTATTTTTAAAATATTTTTAAAATATAAAAACAAACATAGTTTTCTTAACAACACGAAGCTTTACATTTTATTACTTTCTTTTATGAAAAACTCTAAACATCCACGACTATTTATTCAGTAATATTATAATAACAATGAGACTCTTTTTTCTTGTTTTATTTCTTTCATTTTTCAAAAAATGTTAAATTCTCTTATAACAACGTATGATATAAATTATTAAGCTTTATTTAAAAAGCTTTAAATTTTAAAAATCACACATTTTAATTTAATACATGGTAAAAATTACTTATAAATCATTCAAACTAATATATTAGAAATTACATATAAAAAAGTATTATTTAATTAATAGTTGAAAAATACATATGCGCGTGTCATTCTAAAATAATAATCTATTTATTTTGAATGATTTATAAGTAAGTTATATAACAACTGGCGGCTTTTGTCATTCGAAAAGCATCGGTAAAAGTCAAAGGGCGGAGGCGGAAGGGCAGATCGCTATGAATTTCGATGGACGGAAAAGGAACACTCGTGACGGCGTTAGTTAGGGAGAGCAAGTGGTAGAAAGCTGTGGTCTTTGATTTGGGGAAGGAGCTGTTTATTTTACTATTGACGGTGGATGAGATCAAAAGTATCCAATATTTATTTTGGGTTAGATATTTTATTTCTCAACAAAAACACTTTCTATACAAGTTTTTTTTAATATATTTTTATAGTTAAAATATTTTTAAAGAAAACTAAAAACATTTATACATATATATAATTAAATAAACTGAAAACTATTTGTGTTAGTGAATAAAAAAAATTCCATAAATAATAACTAAAAATAAAACTAAAAAAATTAAGAGACAAATATAGATCATGATATTTAATCTTGCAAGATGTGATGTTTACCCAGTTATATTTATTAAATTTATTTATTAAAATATTTTTTTTATTCAATCAAACGATAATAGAAATATATATATATATATATATTAAATTTATTGAATAAAATAAAAAAATATATATAAAGAAATAAAATTTAAGAAATTCTTAAAAAGGAGATTTTAAAATTTTAAAAGTAGGTTGATCCTATTTTTCCATTAATTTTCTATTTATTAGCCACATAAAACCCTAAATAACATAAAAAGAAAACTTCTTAAACAACTCCTAACCAACGCCGTTGGAAAAGCGGTGGAGGCGGAAGGGCAGATCGCTATGAATTTCGATGGAAAAGGTACACTCGTGATGGCGTTGGTTAGGGAGAGCAAGTGGTAGAAAGCTGTGGTATTTGATTTGGGAAGTAGCTGTTTATTTTTATTTTTTTATTAATATAAATATTCGGATTAGTTTGCGTGTATCTCTACTAATCTTATAGGCTCTAAAGTTAATGACTATGTAAACCTCCAATGATCATCATATTAATAATTACAAGGCTTGAACTTGAGATCACAAAAGAAACAAACCTATTGATCCCAAGTTTTTATCATTATACCACTTACTAGATGGTTAAAGTTGTTTATTTTACGGTGGATGAGATCAAAATTATCCCATATTTATCCTGGGTTAGATATTTTATTTCTCAACAAAAACACTTTGTATACAAGTTTTTTTTAACATATTTTTAGTTAAAATTTTTATAAAGAAAAATAAAAAAGTTTATACATGAATATAATTAAATAAATTGAGAACCATTTGTGTTAATAAATAAAAAAATTTCCATAAACAATAACTAAAATAAAACTAAAAAAATCAAGAGATAAATATAAATCATGATATTTAATTTTATAAAATGGGATATTTAACCGGTTGCATTTGCTAAATTTATTTATTAAAATATTTTTTTATTCAATTAAATGATAATAGAAATAGATATACATATTAAATTTATTGAATAAAATAACAGTGAAAACAACTATTATGCAAGGCTGCAAATACAAAAAATATTATTTGAAAATAAATTTTTTATTTTTTAAATGAAGTTCTTGAATACAAAAGGATAAAAAAATAGTAGATCAGAATAATTTTTTTTAAAATTAAATATACACACTACCATAAAAAAAATGTTCAATAAAAAAAAAGACTGATGAAATATATTAATTGAAACATAAATTTTAAAATTATTTAAAAATATACATAAAAAAAATTAGTGAAACGGGTTCCTTCGTACCAGGAGGGAGGATTCTTCCTTCATCTTTACCCAGAGTTTTAACAAATTTGTAATTTATTTTTTAATTGCATTGCATGACCTACGATAAGTGCTAGCTCACACCCAGCTACGTGGCCTTAAAGCAGCACTTTAAAGTTAAAACCACTTTATTATATATTTTATTTTATAAAGACAACATGCCATGTGACTTCCATTTTGGTGTGAGTGGCTGCGTTCGTCTCATCGTCTATGGTCAGATAATTTCTTCGTTATCTTGACTTTCACGAGTAATATGGGACAATGCCGATATTTTTATTGATTCCATTTTCAACAAAAAAAAAAAATTGAAAAAAAAAATTTATATATAAAGAAATAACCTTTTTTTATTTACACTAGAAACAAAATATCACTTTATTTTAAAAGGTCAAGAAATTAAATAATTATTTTTGTGAAATTTTTACTTATTTATGCGAGCTATTTTTTTATTTAATCTTATAAAGTAAAAGAACCAATAAAAAATTGATCAAATAATATTCACCGCTAAATAAAAGATGGCTAGTCGAGTAAATAAGAAATTAAATAATTTCTAAATCTTTTTTATTCTTTTTCCAATTTTTTTTAAGTTGAAAAAAATGAAATTTGACTCATCTTCTTCCTTTGATACAGGACACGTCTCCCTCCTTACCCTTCAAGGTCAAAATTAACCGAATTTGTTTAAAAATGGATTGAGGGAATGAGGCTGTGAAGTTACCACTCACACCGGACCACATGCACTTAATTGTGTCTATAAATATCAAATGGATTTCTGGTTTCATTAACCGGAACCCAGGTAAACACAGAGCCCAAATGCAGGCAAGCCATGTGAAGAATATTTGCCGGCCAACCGGCATTGGGAAGAGGCAGCGAGGCCACAAATGGCGCCCCCTTCCTTGATTAAACACAAGTAATTCGAAAGAAGCAGAGCATGTTTCTGTCAAATTATCCACCATCAGAAGATGCAAAATTTGAGACAGTGAAGGCAGTGGCCAATACATCTCTATCTATCTATCTACCATCAATCAAAAAAAAAAAAAAAAAACTCAAGTTTCTTCATCTAATGTAACTGTTTCTTTCTTTTATTGCAAGATCAATGAGAATCTTACACTACGCAGCTATCATAGCAAATGTTTCTCAACAACAGTCCGGCCAAACTTCTCTTGGACATCCTTTGGAGTTTCAATCTGGAAATAGCAAAGATAAAACAGTGATCACAAACCCTGAAAGAGAGAGAGAGAGAGAGAGAGATGTCCACCATCTAGGCAGACTAGATTACTTACAGCATTCAGAGCTTTAAAGAGAGCCCTGACAGTGTTATAAGGATTCCTAGAACCAATGACCTGCAAAAAAGTTGGAGCTTTCAATTAAAACTCCTGAGTATAGGAGGTGTGCTAGTGGCTCGGATTTGGCTTATAAGATCTTTACCTTGGATTTAACATTTTTGAAACCAGCTAAATTCAAAATGGCCTTGACAGTTTTTCCTGCTTTCATGCCTGTTCTAGTTGAGGCAGGCCACAGATACAGCTAAGGGGCACGGACAAACAGATAAAAGCTAGTAAAAAAGAGGAAAAGTGATAAACTTGAGAGAGAGAGAGTCGGAAAATGAAAGATGGGGAAAAGCAAAAACCTTGGTTTTCTTGTACTGTGTTTGTACTGCATTTGCAATTGTATGCTCCTCATGGCGCTCTATGTAGTGGAGATTCTGGAAGCATTTCTCACGTGCCTGTTTGTTCATGCAAATTAGTTCACAATTCAAAATATCTCAGACACATAAAGGCAATTGACAACTCAGGCTATTACAACTAAACAGAAAGCAAAAATAAAATAAAATTAGGAGCCTCTGAACACTCCCAATTTCACAACATAGGTCAATTTCTAAAATGTGGTGCAACCTCTTTCCACAGACATTCCTTTAATGATTATAGCCTTTTCAAGAGGGTAAGAGGGGCAACAGAATGAAATGGATTCAGAACTGGATGCATTCCTAGCTGCCCTGGCTTTACTGGTAGTATCAGGGGGGCCAGGTTAAAAGAAGCCATTGAAGAAGGTTAGGCTACGAGAGACCAATGAGTTCAATACACATAATCTTGATGATATGATACTAGATGAATGAAATAATGAAGCATATTAGTCTGTCATGGGAAAGGAGAACAAATTACTTCACCATTAAAAAGCAACATTATTCAAGGCCAAAAGCATCAAATTTATCACCAAGCACTGACAATTACAAAGTGCTGTGGAACTTGGAAAACTTGATTGCCATTTACTGGTAGAGGCGTACTCCCTTGGAGAACTTATCCAAATTTTTATTACTCTCTTTATCCAATAAACAAAAAAACACGAATCCCAAAACAGACACAAATTAACAAGAAGTTTTGAAGACATAGGAGGGCAGATCAAACTAACACTCCTGCCTGAATGACAATGACTCACAAATGAAACCAGGAATATCGATATCAAGATAGAATAGGTAAATCTCATGACAATCCTGAAATGCTAGAATATAGATACCGTGGGCAGCGAGACATGTAGTAGTCTAACTAAAACACATTTTGGCATGCACAAGCGTGCGCGCAGAATTTTCTGTTTGATTGCTCACAAAATATAATATGCAACACTAATCCCCAACAATGAATAGCAAGCATCTTTAATACATCATCAATTGAGAAGGCATTGTCGCAACAAAAGGACTAAAAATGTATGCTACAGACCCTTTTTTATGTTTCTCACACAATTATACTCTTCTATGCCAATGTAAGTAGGGAGAGCAAGAAAGCCTAGGAATAGCCAAGAGGCATCATATACTACACAACGAAAAATATTGTACATATGAAGGATCATCCAAGCTCAGAAGTATCTCAAAAACATCCATGCATTACACACCTTCGTGGACAACAAGCATTCTATGTTTGTGTCATAATGATGCAGAAGATCGCAATCATAGCAACATGTACGGGATTTAGATCAAAATCTTATTTATGCTAGGCCCAAAGAATGGCGAAGAAAGAAAAAGAAAGACTGCAGACTAGCAATAATGTGTGCGCCATGTAAAAAAATAAGAATTAAAAATCACTATAATAAAATAATAACATTTTAAATAGAATAACAACACTGTGAATTACCTTCTGGATAGCAACATGGACTCTTGGGCCTTTAGCTTTAGCAAAACCAATAACACCGTTATAGTTACCACAAGCTAACATAGCAGTGTACTTGACCACTCGCCCTCCCTGGGTCAGAAAACAAAAAAATCAGTAACAATTCTACATAGACTGCTCACAAATCAAAGGCCTCAACTGGTAAGGCAGTAATACCTTGGTAACTTTACAAGTTCGATTCACATTTATCACTCTGTCATCAAAACCCTGTCAATATTCAATAACATTTCAGATCATATATGGAGCATAAAACTTACCAACAATACCAAATAAATACAGAAAACTGAAAATATAAAGAATTAGTGTTGTGAAGCATGACTAATATGATGCCAAAAGCGGTGAAGCAACAATCGAAAGAAATCTTATTGTAGATAAATCAGCCTAGATACTTAAGGACGAAGGCAACCACCATACACGATGTACATAAATATGAACTTAAAATTGTAAGCGTAACAACTTCATGCAAATACTTTGAGACACAATGCGCATTCACAACCAAAGATCTTAAAGGTTGAAATTGACGGAACTGACATAGCTCAAGAAGCTATAAAATGGGTACCTAGAAATAGAAAGCAAGTACTTACTTTCCGGTACATTGGTCTTCTTTTCTTTTCTGTCAAAGAATTTCTCTGCTCCGCGAGATTCCTTATCTCCTCCTCAAGAACCTTCCCCTTCTTTCCAAAAGTATAATCCAACTCCGCTAACTTCTCTTCCAGTTTCTTGTCAATCTCATTCAGCTTCTCTAGCAGTATATCATCCCTCTCCTTCATGTCATCAAACTCGTCCTCCTCGTCCTCATCATCCTCATCCTCCTTCCCCCCATCATCCTCATCCTCCTTGCCCTCAACATCCACACCTGGTGTTTTTTTCTTTTGCTTTTCAGATTCAGCATCTTCTAAGGCATGGCCACCTGGTGCCACTCCTGAACGCTGAAAAAATCCATAATTGGCAGGATTATTAGGATCATAAGCTTCCTTCCATTCCACCAGTCTCATTGCCTTGTTTAATTTGTGTTGAAGGATAAATTTATCCTTTCCTTCTGCTACCTTCAAAAGATTAATCAAATCCCCAATCACTCTATAATCAGGACGAAGCCGAAAATGTTTTTGCTCGAAATTGTCAATTTTCTTCATCGATTTGAATGCATCATCAAGTGTCTCTGTCAATAAAAAAAAATTACTCAAAATCATCACAACCCATTACATATCCACAATAACATTACTTAAATAACAAACCGAATATCAAGAGCAACAATTTTATCACATACCAGCCTCAGAGAAGTTCTTGACTAACTCTTCGTGTTTGTCAAACTTCTTTAAAAAAAGTTCATCTCTTTTCTTAGCAGCATCAGTAGAAAACCAGCTATCATCGTCACTATCCGAATCAGCAGCTTCATTATCATAAACTTCCGGCTTACCTAAATCCTTTTGAATCCTTTTCTCTAATTTTTCTATCAATGGACCCACACCCAAGTAATCTTCTTCATCTTCTGCATCGATGTCTTTAGTATCGAGACCATTTCGTCTTCTTGCCTCTCTTTCCTTCTGTTTCTCGCGCTCTAGCTCATTCAGAAGTTCCCGGGCTACACTGGAGGAGGCACCAGAGAAAGTTGAGAAATGGGTTTTGGAGAAACGGGAGAGTGAGAGTGTTTGGGTGCTGGGAAAATGGGGGAAAGTCGAGATTTTCCGGGAAAGTTGGGGCATTGGAGGTTTTCTAGGTTTTTTCAGGGACTGATAGAGGAGTAAGCGAGACCATGATTTAGGGTTCATTTGTTCCTTTCTGACCTTTTCCGTTCAGGTGTTCGTTACGGAATCATTTGAGACTTGAGAGCAAGGAGAGAGTGAGAAAAACCTGTCTACTAGGGTTCTACAACCTTTTCTTTTTCTAAGCCCTAACAGGCCCAATAGGGCCCAAATCTGGCTTTCGATAACAGTGTCAAGCCTTCGAAGGTATCCGGAAATGGAAAGCATTTCTTCCTCACTGTACTCTTCAAATTGCTTAAATCGAATCCCCCTACTGTGTTTTGGTTTGATTGAGTCCCTTTAGGGAACGAATGTGGTTCGTCCACATGACAGGACCATTAATCAATAAAAATAAAGAATAAATAATTGGAATGTATCCATTTGTAATAATAATAATAAAATTCATTGAGCTAAAACTTTTTATTAAAAAAATTATTATAGCTCAATTAGTTAGTTAATAGATCTAGGTGATGTTAGAATTCTTCTTTAAAAAAAATTTAACAAACTTGAAAAATCAAGTTGAAGTTGATAATAATAATAATTTTATTGAATAAAAAAATTGATTTACAAAAATCAATTAAAAATAAAAGATAAAAAAGAATTTTTAGGTAGATTCAAGGTAGCTTAGATCTCTAATAACTCAATAGAAAGTTTAAATAAATTTTTCCATAACCTTGGAATTCTACTTAGCTAATGCTAAAATAAAATATAAATTCAAACTTAAATTTGAAAGATATTAATTTGATAATTTTAAATTTAAATAAGATTAAATTTTGTTGGTGTGTCAAGGTAAAGATTTTTACAATTCCACTCCCGTTTAAAAAACCTTGCCCTCAAGGTTAGGGTTATGATAGGTTCCTTTAGCTATCTTACTTCAATTTTTTTTAATCAAAGAATTGTGGAAAGTTAGATGTACTCTGCCATAGCTAGAAACTCTAAATGGTAAGCTACATTTTCTATCTTTGGTTGTATTTGAATAACTTGTGGTATTTAAAAGCTAACTTTTGATTTTTCTTCTAGTGCACACTTAATTGACAATATGATCAAAGTTTAAGGCACATAATCTCCTTCTTTTAATTCAAGTTCCTTTCTTATTATGGTCTACATGTATGTTCTGTTTCTTCTATGTTTTATATAAGTTTGATTTGATATTTTGTAATAGAGTTGCTCGAGCTTTTAAGTGCTTCTTTTCAACTTCATAAACCTTTTTTAGATTGATAAGTGCTTACATAAAGTCATCATAGATGGATGCCTTAAATTTAATATGTAGGGGATCCTCCCCTTTAAACGTAGAAAAATCTAACTTTATTAGCCTTAATTGAATCGAGTTGTCCCTGGATGGTTTGAATTTAAGTTGATGATGTCCATTGAACCTTTAAACCTGGAAAAATCTAAATTCATTAGTTTTTAATATCTAATATAATTATAAAAACAAAACACCATTTCAAGTAATCTAACTCATAAAACTCAAAATTCAATATTCTACACATTACTAACTATGCTTCAATTTATGCTAAAATAAAAAACCAATCATGATGAAAGTGATTCTTACCTTCTAAACACAAGATATCAAAGAAAATCAAGCTTTCTTCACCTTCTCTTCTTTCTCCCTTTAACTTTTGAAATTCTCACTTTAAAGTTTAAAAACTCAATAAAAGCCTTTAGATTTCTAGTTTAGATCATCAAAACCTTTTTTTGGTCTCTTAATCTAGCTTAAATTCATGTTTTTCTTTCATAATTTGATGAAAAAGTGAAAAAAAAAAAAAAAAACTCTAGACCTTCTTCCTTGTTGAATTGTGAGCCATGGCTTAAGACACAACCATTTATATAGTCAGAATTTAAGCTATTTACTACAATGAACTTATGTTTAACTCATGTGTTTTATTTTTAATTTAACTAGATACTCTATCTTAGTCCACTTTTAAAATACTGCACTTAAGAGTTTATTTAATAAAAAATTCTTTCCAATTATTTATTTTTCTTCCATTTTAAATTTAAATCTACTCATTCCATCATTGGGTTTAATTTCTAATATTTTTTTAAGACCATAAATTTTTAAAACATGGGTTTACATTTGAATTCTATAAGGCCTTTCACATTTAATAGCATTCAAATTGAATTTTCTAATAAGTATAGTAATAACAATAATAACACAACTCCCACCATCAATAAGCATGTTATATACCTTATTATTTATGTGACATATAGTGTGGAGTATGTTCTTCATTTGTTGCTTTACATTATCCTTTTGAATATGAACATTAAATGTTCTTCTAATCACCAAAATATTTCCATCAGTTGGATACTCAACATTACTACAGTCCTCAAGTGGTGACATCTCATCCTCTTTGGATTTGTCTATTTTAGATTTCATATCTCCATGCTTCCTTATAACCATAATCATTTTGTTTGGACATTTTAAATCTATATGTCCACTCCCCAAATATCTGAAACCCTTAATATCACGATTATGATTAAATGAGATTTTAGCTTTACCTTTTATTTTAGTGGTCGAATCTTTTCTCCTATCCTTAGATGATTTGGCTTTATTGCCTATAATATTTGGCTTTGATGTGGCAATCTTCTTTCCTATAATATTCGATCTCCAAGTTGAAATGAAACCTTAACTACCTCATTGATATGTACTGCCCTTTCTCTTGAACTACCTCTCTATTTGAACTACATTAACTATATCTCTATTCAATCCATTCAAAACCTTGCCATTGTAGCTTTTCTATTCTCCACAACATTAACTCTAATCATGAAAATCTTTATTTTCTTGTGGTAATCCTCCACACTCATAGAACCATGAAACCTATTTACAATCTTTGATATACTTCTTTATAATAATGACCAAGAACAAACCTCTTTCTCGTGAGTGCTTTTTTCTCATTCCAAGTCTTTTTGGGTCTCTCTCCATTTCTCCTCCTTCATAAGACAAGTTGATCCTATTAAATAATAGCATAATTAGTAAATATAACAACAATAAGTTTCACTCTTTTTGCCTCAAAGTAATGGTGACAACAGAAAATCAACACCATTTTCTTTTTCCACACCAAATAAGCTTCCAAATTGTTTTTGCCTTGAAAAGCTATAATCTTCATCTTAATGCTGCCCAAATCTTTATCCAAACCATCCCAAAATCCATCCTCCCTATCTTTTCTCTTGTGGCCGAATTACTCAAATGACTATACTATTAGTTTAATATGTCATGTAGTTAATCATTTGGTTATACATGTCATTATTATATTAATATAAATACATATTTATTATTAATAAATGCTTAATTTATCTTTAATATTCATATAATATTAGATTAATCAATTTAGAGTAAAGTTAGAGTTCATAGGACAAAAATACGTTGCAAAGGAAATTATAAAGTTGTTATAATTATGAGATTTTTATTGCATCAAAGCATTGTTTCTAAAATGTTCCTGGTCGTGCTCTCTTAAATATTGGGCATTCATTAGAGTCGTCGAAACTAAAACATATTATATTCTTTCCTTTATGAAAGGAAATAGTTGTTCTCAGAACAAGAGATACATAAAACTAATATATAGGTGCTTGTCATGAGACATGTATACTGAACTGATCGTATGAGAATTTCATATGCAGATATCATATATGTCTATGGAAAAGCTTACGTAATGGTTGTGTAAGTGATCTTTAAACTTAAGATCATTAAATTATCTTATATAGATAATGTTATGTTTTAATCATATTACATGTTATCTTAATTGAGGTAACGAAAGGGCAGACATTGGGTATAATAGTAATTATATAAAGGTACGTGAGTGATCAAGAAATGATTCATTACCCTATGTGAATTAGAAAAAAATATCTCATCTGTTTTCAAATAGTATTGACAGAGAAATCATTGGCCAAGGTGGAATGAGATTTGAAAAGAGTTTCAAATCTAATTCAAACAATCAATAACTATTATATATATAGAACAAACATGATTTAATATGGTAGACATATTACATGCTTTAATGTTAAATCATAACATTGTTGATAAAAAAATATTAATTATACTGAGAAATCGGTCATTAAAAGATTAAGTAATATTTGGGGGATCATGACACGTTGTTAGATGATATACATGATTTTCAAATACAAAGTAATCAAACATTGAATTGATAATAAATTAAATTATTTAATTTATTTAATTAGAATTAGAATTTATGTTTGGGTTAACATATTAGGAACCTAATAGGTTACATATATTAAGAACCATTAGTCAGAAATTAAATTGGGATGATTTAACTAAGTATGACTTAATTAAAATATATTTTAGAAATTAAGAATTATAATATAATTAACAAAGGGACTTGATTAAAACATCTTCAAATACAAATTATATTTCTAGACATAGAAAAACAATTAAGTAAGGACTTGATTGAGTTAATTTCTAAAATTATTCTGAATTAATAAATGGATATTATTCAGGGGGCAAGTTGATATTTTACCAATTTATAAGGTTTTTTATATTTTTCTATAAATAGTAAGATGTGCATTTTATTTTTTAAAAGTTGTTAGTTAGACAGAAAAATTATGTAAATACAAAATTAGAGCTAGCACTCTAGGCATAGCAATCCTTCTCTCCTAAAAAGAAATTTAGAATATTTCTCATTAGTGGTTCGTGTGGATTACCTTGGAGGTCGAAAAATTTGACTGCTTGTGGTTTGCAACAACCCAACCTTTAAAATAATAATTCAAAGTTGAAAAAGATTAGATCTTCATATAATAAATCTCTAAACAACTCTAGATCTATCTAACAGGATCCTAAAGACTCCCAAATAATTTTGTTTTATTATTTTTGCTACGTATATGACATTTCAAAACCTAACATGCGCATCCCTAGGCTTTTGGTTTCTATATGATCGAAACCTAACACAATGGTTATCATGAAAATCCTTAGGCCTTCTCATCTATATTTATTATTATAGATTCTTTTGGGGTGAATTAGCTCGGCTCACAAACCTTTTTTCCTTCCAAACCTCAATGGTATGACCCATCTAAAAAACTAGCCACTTTGGTTCTCAAACCAATCATCCCACTCATTAGTTCGATAAACCTTGTGTTCAGCAACTCTAATTATTACTGCATGACCAAATAACTTCATTCAAGATTATTCTTGTTTTTTGGTGGTGATGATCTACTCTTAATTGACATCGTCAGAAGCTGAAAATTAAGTTAGTAGCAAAACACACACACACAATTCTGACATAAAATTTTGGTTTTTCACTTTAATATGCTCTACCCTGCCTTTTACTACTCAATTCTCAAGATTCCAGTTCTTTAAGGAACTAGTTCATAACAAATCAAATATTAATATCTTAATGATACAATTAAATAATGTAAAGACTCAAGAATAATAAAGATTAAAAACTATCAATACAAAACTATGAATATAAAAACACGAGTATCAATACAAATTCAAGTGAAATATGAACAATACAGAGATAAAAAAAAACACTAAAAAAATTAAGAAACTAATGGAATAAGATTTAAATGACTCAAAATAACAAAGCACTTACACACACACACACACATATGATGGCTAACACTAAAAAAAACAATAATGCAATAACTATATGTTTATTTGTTATTGTTGTTGTAATTTTCAAGAAACCCATCTAAGTAAACATAAAATATCCCAAATCAAGATTTAACTCTAAGAAACCCCAAGAATCAAGATTTGAGGCACACCCTAAAAATCTTTTTTTGTGTGATTTTTTTTGTTTTTTATAAGTCTTTATTTAACAACGATCACAAATAATTTCTATTTAAAAAAAACAAAACTAGATGCCACAACTATTTTTTAGAGAAGATAAATAATTGGACAAAAATGGAGTATATGAAAAACTCAAAGATAAAAGGTATATAACCTGATTTAGAGCATTGCTCTGGTATAAATTAATGTGAACCCCGTGGATATAAAGATCCAAAAACTCACAATCAAATCAACTCTTCCAAAAAAAGGTAAGATCAAGTTTGTAATTGAGCTTGACACAACAATAATTTATACCTAGACACCACTACTATAAGTAACGGAACCCTCACCTAAAACCTATAAAGAGACAATTCTCACACAATAGCTTATGAATCTTATTGTAAGGCCTTACCGATGTTCGATTGCCATGAAATTTTAAAATAATATAGAGAAGACCTCTACGAACTTGTGATAAAATTTTGGCCCAATACAATGGTCAAATAAAAAATTATATTTGTTAGAGTAAAATTATACATTAGAAAAAAAAAATCTTTAACTGCTAAAGTTAATTAACTCATGAAGTAGATAGATAGGACCGTTATTGTGCATGAATTAATTTGACTAAGGTTTTATATTCAATTGTTGATGTATCTTCCATGAAACCCACCTTGGCCCAAATATTCTGAATAAACCCATTTAATACATGTTTAAGCTTCGTTGCCTTTTATCTTGTAATTAACCTAATTGAAAATTACAATTGATCTTTTGGTGCAATCTTGATTGTATCACCTTTGTTTTACTTCTCACACACACACACATATGTATGCTAGAATATATTATATTATTAGTATGCATGTTACATCTTTGATTTGATATCAATTGCAAGTCTGAATATATACTTGGTATGCATGCTAGAATTTTATTATTATATTTGTGTTAAAAGAATGTTTGCCATGTGTTTTTAATTTACTTGCTTACAAATTTAAAATTTTATAAAATTTAAAATATCTTCTATATTTTAAATGTTTTTGCTATGATAAACTAAACATCCTTATACAAGTATAATTAATTTTGGAAAACAATTTCATGCATTGTAATTATCTCTCGAGCTAACTATCATCTTAATGTATAATTTCTCTTTTTTTCAAGTATCATTAGCAAGTTCATAGAGAAGTTTCATATTGCATTGTAGTTACCATTTGTGCATTAATAATAGATCTAACAGTGAGAACATGCAATTAGATAAAAGGTGGTTTGATAAGAAATGAGAACTCTGTTGTGTAATTTAGTTTTTGTAAGGTTTTAAAATTGGAATGTTATAGTGTATCAGAGATATGATATTTGAATGCCATTTTTTTTTATTTCTTTTTTGATCTCTCTATTTTCATGTTGATGCCCCCCTTTTAGACATTTTATGAGAATGTTTAACTTATAACTACAAGGATTCATCTGGTAAATAGAAACCCATTAATTTTAACTTTAAAGAATTCATAGAAAGACCTAGAAAAATGACTAGAGGCCCTTTCTTATCAGATATAAAAGTTTAGCCTATATCTATAGATTAAGGGATGCAAATGAAGAAAATACAATTGATTACACTCTAAATTCTAACCAAAATAAATGTAAATATATGACAAAACATGATAAGTTATTGATTCCTCATTCTCCTTGTTGTAGTATTGTTTGGTCATATTAGTTTATGCAAAATATGGGAATTGTCTTGTTTAATTGCTACAAGTACTTTCTTTTTGAACTAAACAGTTGAGAAGAACCTCTTATTTTATTAAACACATAGTTTTTCAACTGGGTTGTTGCCTTTGTACCTGCAAGATTATAACAAAATTTACCCTTCAATAGCTCGAGTCAAATGGTTTTGATTGAGGTTTATAAAGATAATTCATTAAAAGAACCTCACTACACTTCTTAAAACTCCTAAATTGACTACATTACAGATATATAAATAACAACTCCACCTCTTATGTTTCCTTTTATTCAACTATTTATTTGATATGTTCATATCTCATATGGACTCATAATTATATAATCTTGTTCAGAATAAAGCAACTTAAAAGAAAATTTGTTATACTCTTCATTACATTTTAATCCTTAATTTCTAAAATTTATTTACAATCAAGTCACACATGATTAACCATCTCATTTTAATTTTTGATTAACGATTTTTATATATGTGACCCATTAGATTCTCTAACAGATATAAATCATAAACCTAAATAAAATATGATTAAATAAATTAAACAAATTAATTTATCATCAACTCAACAATTAATTGATTTATATTTGAAGATTAAGTATAATGTCTAACAACCTATCATGATCTTTAAATATTAAGAAAGTCATAAGTAATTTGACTTAACCTTTCAATGACTAATTTCTCAATGTAATGACTATCCCTTCATCATGAATGTCTCGATTTATATACTATAGCATGAAGTATGTTTGCTTTGTTAAATCATGTTAATTTTCAACATTATAGTCAATGATTCCTTGAATAAGATTTCAAAATTATTTTCAAAACTTATTCCACCTTGAGAACATATGAAATATTTTCTCTAATTCACCAAGGGTAATAAATCATCTCTTGATTACTTAAATATCTTCATATAATTTATGATATACTGAATATCTACCTGTTTGTTACTCTTGATTAGGACAATGTGATTATGATCAAAGCATAACATTCTATATATAAGATAACTTAGTAATATCAAGTCTAAAAATCACTTACACAACTATCATGTGAGTCATTCCATAAACATAAGTGATCTTTCTATATAAAATTCTCTTGCAGGTCAGTTTAATGTACATATCATTTAACAAGCACTTACATATTAGTTCCAAATATCCCTCATATGAGAGCAACTGTTTCTTTTTATAAAGAAAGAAACATAATATATATCAATCTCAACAACTCTAATTAATATATATTCTTAATTAAATATTAGTCAGAAACATTTAGGAACAATACTTTAATACAATAAAAATGTTATAATTATAACTTTATAATTTTCTTTGCAAAGTTTTTTTGTCCCATGAACTTTAACTTTACTCTAAATTCACTAATTAAACATTAAATATATGAGTCCAATATAAATAAATATTAAAAAAATATTAATTATAAATATATTTTATATAAATAAAATGAATGCTATATTACATATTTACTATTACTATTAGGCTCCTCCCTTGGATAATTTCTCTGCTATTACTAGAGAGGAGGAAGCACTTCAGCTGGTGTCCTTTAGGGACTCTACTTTCGGTATCTTAAATCTCCTGGAACTACTGTCTATTTCGTAGTTCCTCGAAGTAACATCATCAATTCAGTTTCAAGCCCATCACCCGCAGCTATATTTGCCAAAATCTGTAACCAATCTCTCTCCCTTCAGAAACCATTGGTCATGCTCAGTGAACTTGGCAAACAATTCTTCAGTTTATGTCTACTGATCACCACGCATTCTCAATTGCTAATTCTATTTGCTGCTTTTGATGTTAGCTCTGTTATTATCAGCAGCTTGTATTCGGGCAGCAGGCCGTCACTCTTGCGCTAACCTGGGATTTGAAGAAACAATAACATTACAAATACATGTAGGAGCTTTGAAAGAACACTCCACCAGTAATCTGAAATTAATTGTACATTTTATTTAACTTGCAAGAATTATTTGCTCCTCTCAGGTAACTTCAATGCGCTTTGGTATTGGTCAACCAATAATCTTGTTTTATTACAATATCAATTACAACATACTCATCCTAATTTTTATCTCAAAGTGCAAACGAATGTGATTCCCATACAGCATCCTCTCCAGTTCAAGTTTCCATAGCCAGACGAGTAGCAAACTTAAACCAAGGGCTGGAGTAGTAATCTTTAACTGAGCACTGGCATCTCAACAGTGATCGGTGAAGACGAGTTTTCATAAAACTTAAAACAGTCAAGATGCTAGATCAGGTTGCTTCATCTTATTCAAGCGCCATTGCAGCATGCCTTCGGAATTCAAGAGCCAAAAATCAACTCTTTCAAAGACCTAAGAGGTGAGCTGTATCCATAAACTACAGTGTCTCTCCATAGAGCCATACCTGTAATGAAGGGAAACTTTTATGTTCAGCGCTATCACAAGCTCCGCATAAGTGTAGAATATTGCTTGCTTGCCCCCTATTTTCCGGGCATGTGGGGTCGGGGCAAGGGCAGAGGCAGAGCAGGGAGTTATCTATGCTAAATTCCAAACATAAGCTACACAAGGATAGAGGGGCTACCTATCCATGAAACCAAACCAGCTGTTGCTGCCAAAAGAAATTTCCCACTAACGCTGTTGAAACTGCATCATAATTGAAGTTCTTCAGTTGCTAAGTCTGAAAAAAGAAAAATAGCTAGCAATTGCAGATGAAGATTCACTAACAGAAGATAACTTACTAGTACATGCATAAAATATTCCCATAACCATAGAAAAGGGAAGCCCATGTAGAACCAGTGAACCTGCAAAAGGTGAACATGCATCTGTCAGATACGGAAATTAATCTGAAGATGGATAATCTAATGCACTGAAATATCAAAGACATATCAAGAAGATTTTTTATTATCATCCTAACTCCTGGTTAAGAAGTGTTTAATATGATTAGTGCCCCCCTAGAGTGTATAGATTAAGATTTATAAATCAGAAGTGTCATTATTAACCTGGCAACAGAGCAGCCTCCTCACCATTCTCACTATGAAAAAAGACTAACTTTACCTACAAAAGCCATTTCTCTCATTTTCTTCCACAACCCCACCTGTGTTTTCAGGATTTTAATAAAAACTTTTGTGTTGATGTCATTTTACTATTCCTTGGTGATGAATTACTGTTAGCAGCTGTCAGTTATGGAGCATTGTGGTGATACACAACTCATGAGTAAAGTTCTTGTCAAATAAAATACAATGTTGAGACATGTCTAAACAATGTAGCAGACTGGTCGGAGTCCCTTTTCCTGACTCCTTTTGTAGTCAAGAAAAGCAAGCATATTGAGAATTCTCAAGAGTTGAGAGTATTAAAAATGAAGTAAAATAATGATACTTATTATAGAAATAAGGTGTTAGCATGTGAGATGATCACACTGTAAAACTAAGATTGCATATAACTATGAAATTTTAGAAAGTGTAGCATAAACATGGGTATATCTTATCTGTAGAAAAATGAAAGGCATAAAGAATGATGGGGTAAAAAGCAGTACCACATGAAGTCACGAGTAAAAAGGGCACGTGGGATCATAAGTCCATTTCCAATCATAGCAAGCAGCATTGACAAAGCCGATAAGCCTTTAATATTATCAGGATTCAGGAAATTTGTCCACTGAATAAGAAGCACGAGTCTTGGTCAGGGATGCAAAGATGAAATGCCTGATTCGATAAGCCAAATTCTCAGAGAAAGACCACATATATTACCATTTGTGACACTGGCATCCACATGAAGAGAAGTGTTGCTGTCCATCCAGATATTGCTCCAACAAATTTTACACCTTTTTCAGAGAGTTTTCCTGTTCGTGCCTGCAAAACTTAGCAGGTAAGTCTAAAGGGGTGCTGAATCAAAAGGAAGATTTCCTGTGAAAAACAAAGAAAGGGGAAGGAAATTGCAAAATTATAAATCTAAACACAAGTTTCAAACAGATTTGCTAGGCATCATGAGCTAATTACTTCAGTATCATCTCATTGTCATTACTCAGCCTGAAATCTTAAAAACCATTATAGACATGTAGGATGCAGGCACGAACATATTTGCTATCAGCTAAAAATTTGAGCTCAATCAGTCCTCTTTATGAGTGTTTACAGCGTCTCCCGTCATTTGATTTTAAGTTAGTAAACTTAGAAGCAAAGTCCATTCAAACAGAATTAAATCATCCACTTCTACATGCTTTCTCTTTTCTAATCTTTAACAGTCAAACATGACATGTGATTACATCAATATGACCAAAGGCGGAATAAAACCTGAAAAGCTTACCATGACAACAGCAGCGACTGCTGTGACAAAAGATATTGCCCCTGGCAAAATGGAGTTTGGTATATATGGGACAAATGTAGACCACATAACCTGCACTCAAATTTACAAAACCATTAAGAGAATATTCCATGAATACTTAATCAATGTTTTTAATCCCACAGCAGCCAAGATGAACACATAAAGATAAGAAAAAGCATAGGTGCATAGGTGTTTAGAGTTTTGTAAAAGTGAGACAGAAAATGGGGTACCTGAGGGAGAACCGACAATCCACAAACAGTGATAAAATCTTCCCAAAAGAGCCAGATTCCAGCATTGAGCATTCCAAAGTAATTCAAGAAATTTAATAGCAAGCCAGTTGCTACAACAACTGAAGTGACCATATAGTAAGGCAGAGGCATGGCCTCTGCCATTGCAAGCTGGGCAATTACAATGTAAATCGAAACCACTCCCAGTGTCTGCACCACAATAACCTCGGTTTCCCTCTTTTTTGCAAAGTACGAAAGCAATGAAAGGTTTCCAAGCAGCCCAGTTAACATCCCCTGCATTATGCAAACTCAGAGTTCAACGTTTCAATACAACTAATAAAACAGTCGTCTCAAAATGCTCATTTCAGGTCATGGGATAGCAATCATCATTTGATCATAAAAGGGAAAAAGACAAAACAAAAGGTGGGAAATTATGGGTATCACTCGATTAATCGGGCATATGAAGAAGCTATGAGTGAGTAAAATAAATAGAAGAAAAGGAAGGGGGAAAGGTGAGAATATTACCAGCCATGGTACAGCCAAAAGGGCAGTTTTATTTCCAGACATAAGATTTTTTGCATTGAGAATGATTTGAGGCATTTGGAGTAACAAAAAAGGGACATTTGCTCCTCCAGAGAATTTGGCTGTCCAAGAGTCCCATTCTTCAATTTCCTTACTTCTATTATTCTTTACCTTCACTGTTGAACCCTTTTCAAAACACAAAAAACAAAATCCTTAATCCAACACAAAGTCGTCACCATCAACACAAATCAGAAGGTTTTAGAGTGAGCAGTAAATTACCTGGTCGAGAGGGTGAGGGACGTCAGAGTCAAGAGCAGGAACTGGAATGAGTCGGCGATGAAGTGAAGTCAGAGAGAGTGAGTGAAGATGGAGGAAGGGCTTGGATGGAAATGAATGAGAGTGGTGAGGAGGCGGGCAATTTGAGTGTAATGAGAAAGAGTGGCAGTGAGATGGTGCTGCTAGTAGTGACTTGTTAGCAGCAGCTGCTGCTACTATCAGAGAACTTGCCATTTTCGTTTTTGAGGGGAGAATCAGAGATTGAGAGAGGGAAAATCTTGTATATACTAACAAGAAAAGGAAAAGGAAAAAATCAAGGTGGAGACTTGAGATTGGGCGGTGAGTGTTTAAGAACCTCCAGGTGACATGTGGCTCCTTCCTTACGGTGGGAAATACTTTTTATATAATGAAAATACTTTTTTTCTTTCTTTTCTTGATTTGTAAATAAGAGAGTAATGCTTGACATTAAAATCCTGCTTGGTACTGAGTCTCAGAGGGATATGGGGTAAAATTTGAGATATTTTTATATTTAAAATTATTTTTATATACTTTTAGATTATTTTAATATATTAATATAAAAAAAAAAAATTTAAAAGTAAGAAGGTGTCGGCATATTCATGTAATTGGTGTTCTAGAGAAATAGCACAGGAGTCCAATGCTATATATGAAATTAGATCGTGATATTCGAGAATATAATTGTAGTTATTTGTTAAAATATTTTTTATTTAAAAATATTTTAATTTTTTAAAAATTACTTTTAAAACATAAAAATAAAATATTCTTTAACGCTCCTCAATAAACAAATGAAAAGGAAAAAGAGACCAGCAGCGGTGGATCGGATCTTGTTTTTCTGAGCTAGAACTGGGACTGGGAAGGAGGATTCTTGGTAGTTACTCCTCGTTGAGTTGACTGGGAAGGAGGTTCTTGGTAGTTACTCCTCGTTGAGTTGACTGGGACTCCATTGATGGATCTCAATGAAGAAATGATGGGGTTTTTTATGGGATCTCCGGCCATGCATGGATGCTGCTGCTGCTTTCAGCCACAGCTCACATGTGCATTGAATTTTTGACCTTCGTTTTCTTCTTCTTAAACCCATAAAAAATCAATTAAATTCATTAATATTTGTTTAATACAAAGATTAAGCACCAGTTGACACGTAACATCTTGGACGAAGCACTCCAAATGAGGGTGGAAAAGGAATTAAAATCAAATAAAATTAAAAAGGAAGTCTATTTAAACATAATGCGCTCAAAATAGGAAATGGAAATGGGGGGACGAAGAACTGTTTCTTTTCTTGATTTGTTGCAACTTGTGTCGCGTGATTTAAATAGACCTTTATGAGCTGTCAAAGCTGGCTGGAAAAAAAAAAAAAAATTGATGGAAAACAGACCTGACGAGGGCTTTGTTGCTCGCACCACCAGGTCGGCGAGGCAAATGAGTGTGGTCGTGGTGTAGGTCACCTCCGTTGGAGCTGAGAGATAAAATGTCGAGAATGAGGCTACTTCTACTGGACAAATCGAATTGCTATGCTTTTTTTTTTCTTTCTTTCTTGTGTTAGGGTTTTTGCTCTCTATATTTTAATTTTTATGTGTGAATGGATTCTATTTATATTATCTAAGATCCCCTGGAAAATATGAAAAATTATACTGGAAAAATAATGTTAAGTATTTATACTGTTTCATTCTTAACCATGGGTTCCTAATTAATTATTTTTTATTCTCTATTATGCTTGGTCCTTTATCCTCTCTTCTTTTTATTTCAATCCCTAAACTTTTTTATTATTATTATTATCATTATGGTAAAAATTAAATTAAATATCAAAAACTAAATTGGACCAAAAATATAACTTTTAGAAATAAATAAAAAATCAGGGGTTAAAAAATAAGTTATCTTTCAATAATTATGACATAAGGTCATTGAAAAATTTATTTTCTTTTGACTTTGTATATTAAGTTCTCAAAAAGAACAAAAATAGCATCTAAAAGAACTTTTCAAAATGAAACAATTTAATCGAGAGGTGACTACCTCAAAACAGCATAAAAAGCAAAGCAAGTCTCATAAAGAGACTATTAAACTTAAAAAAAATCAAAACAAATCTCATCGAGAGGTGATTAACCTCGAAATAATTAAAAAATCAAAGTGAGTCTCATCAAGAGATAACTATCCTCAAAACAATAAAAGAGGTGATTAACCTTAAAACAATAATAATAATAATAATAATAAGTAGTCTCATAGGGAGGTGACTAATCTCATAATTAAATAATTAAATAAATTGTCATATTAAAATATGACATCCATCATATTAAATAATCAATATAAATAGTCTCATTAAAAAGTAATTATTCTCATAATCAAATAATCAAAAATTATTTTATCAAGAGATGACTATCCCCGTAATAAAATAATCAAATAAATAGTCTTATTAGAAGGTGACTACTCTCAAATCAATTAAAACAAATATAATATCCTCGAGAGCCGACTACACTAAAAAATTAAACATAATCTCCTCGAAAGACGACTACCCTCATAATTGAATAAATAGTCTCATTAGAAAGTGACTACCCTTAGATCAAATGATCAAATAAATAGTCTCGTTGAGAGGTTGTTACCCTCATATCAAGTAACCAAACAAATAATTTCATTGAAAGATGACTACTCTTCTTCAAATAAGGTGTTACCTTGATTCCAAAGTTTAGTTTAGCTTACTTAGCTATGCGATTTGACCAAAGATGTCTTGAATGAGACTCAACTTAAATCTTTTAATGATAAGGTTTAAAATTTCCTAATAATAAGGCATGTATTTTCTGATGACAAGGCTTGAGACTTTCTAATCACAGGGCTTGAAATATTTCTTATAGCAGGGCTTTAAAACTTTCTAATGATAGACCTTGGAACTTCTTGATTGCAAGACTTGAAACTTCTAATGATAGAGCTTGGAACTTCCTGATGAAAAAGCTTAGGACTTCCTGATTATAAGGGTTGAACTTCTTAATGTTAGGACTTGAACTTTCTAATGACATAGCTTGAAATAAAAGAAATAAAATGATATTGAAAAGAAATTTATCATCAGATTAGTGAGCTTATTTGAAATAAAAATGTTATTTGAAAGAATTTATCATTAGATTGTTGGGATTTACTTGAAATGAAATGTTGTTTTATATATATAATCACTTTTCAAAAAACTAATCTAAAAAAAAAAACCAAAGTTAAATTGAGCTAATATTTGAAACTAGTAAGCTTGATTTGTGAAACCCAGATTACCCTATAGAAGACAATCATAAAACAATTATGAAGCAAAATTCTCAATCATTCAAACTTAAAAAATAATACAAATAATAATCAAAAGAACAAGAACTAAATTTGATACAAATACAAACTGACAGGATACATTTAATTTTTGAAAGAGCAGATGCAAAACCCAAGGTGAGGAGAGAGAAAATAGGGGGAAGAAGAAAAAAATTCCACTAGAGCTCAATTGTTGTGCTATCATATACACATGTTTGACCGCTAGGAAAAGCATATTGATTTGCTCTTAACACCTCACACACCACCCAAAGAGAGCATACATCTTTCACTTTTTGGTCGCGCAATATTTTTGGTTTTTAAATAATATTTTATATTTATTAAAATATCAAATTGCCATAGTCCACTTCATTATAACTAAAACACTAGGATAAAAATACAAAAAGCCTTTGGATGCCAATTCAAAAAATCTTACTTTTAATGGTAATTTAGTTATTTTAGTATACATTAAAAAGTAAAAATTCATAAAAGCCCCTACTTGCTTTTTAAATAAATTTTGCTTTTAAGGGTAATTTAATCATTGAACTCCACTTTTAAAAATATAAAAGATCAAGTTATCCCCGATCAATTTAATAATGATTAGTGGACCTTAAAGAAAAACAATCGTATCATCTCCAATAACTATTTTAATGATTTTGTTTGAGAAGAACAAAAATATCAATATAATATTTCAATGTATAATGTTTTGTGTTTGCCTCCACAATGAAACACTGAACTTCTTTAGATTTTTGTTAATAGTTGCACAAATACTATTAATATTATTTTAAATCTTTTTTGAGTCTCACATTGAGTTTTTTTTCCTTTGATGTTAAGAGTACTCATGAACAATTTATATATTAATTAATTAAAAATAATGTTTTTTGAACAATTTTAAAACACATCCTTTGTATCAATTTGATAGATTAAAAGAAAATTTAATGAGTGTTTTTTGGTGATTTATCTCAAATCTAAACCAAAACGTCACCCATAAACACTATCAATATGACAAAGCTATCCATATTAAAACAAACTAGATTTGTGGATTCGTGTTACGTTGTGAGTTGAATTTGTTTTATCAATTAAAAAAATCAGAGCATTGTTGGCTACATGTGTTGCCTGAAGGATATAAGAGGCATTTACTTGCTGGCGTGTGCGTTGCAAGTTTTAATTCTTTAATTTCATGGATAACAAAGTTATTTTATTGTGAAAAATATATTAAAAAACTATTCTATCCCTATAGAATTTAAAAATAATAATCGAATCATGATGAAAAAACCATCTTTTCTGTTATCTAATTCAAAGTTTTTGTAGTTGAAAAGCAATTTCATAGTTACATCATTTCAATGAATACTAGATGCCATGCCCACGTGATGCCGTGGGCTTGTGGCATGCTTATACATTGTCATTGGTTTATGGAAAAAATAAAAATAAAAAAATTATATGGAGAAAAATTGTTGCAATTCACAATATTTTTAAGGAAAAAACTACAAAGCTAAATTCTTAACCAGTTTAATGTTAAAAAAATAAAATCAACAAAGAAAATGTTGGAAAAAATCATTAAAAAAAACAACAGGAAAAAAACAATGCAGGGAAATACTGTATCAATTTATAGTGTTTTATGAGGAAATCTACAGTTGTAATTCTTAACCAGCTTAATATTAAAAATAATAAAATCCATAAAGATAATTTTGAAAAAAATCATTAAAAAATCTTATGTGGGAACACTGTAGCAATTCATAGTGTTTTAAAGAGGAAAAACTACGAAGCTAAATTTTCAACCAGCTCAATATGAAAAAAATAAAATCGACAAAAACAATTCTGGAAAAAAAAAAATCATATAAAAAGAGAAAAAATCACATGGGGAAACACTGTAGCAATCTATAATGTTTTTTTTTTTAAAAAAACTACAAAGCTAAATTATCATTCATCTCCATATCAAAAAAAAAAATCAACAAAAACAATTCTGAAAAAAAACACAAAAAATGAAAAAAAAAGGAAAAAAAACATATGGGGAAAGTTAAAGTTGAATTCTCAATCAACTCAATATTAAATTTTTTTTTTGACAAAGATAATTTTGAAAAAAAATATGTGGGGAAACATTGTAGCAAAACAAAAACCATGTACGGAAACACTGTAACAATCCATTGTGTTTTAAAGAAAAAAACTACGAAGCAAAATTGATAAAGATCAGTTTTTTTTTTTAAAAAGAAAAAAATTCATAAAAAAAAAACCATGTAGGGAAACATTGTAGTAATCCATAATGTTTAAAGAAAAAAACCACATAACTAAATTTTTAACCAGTTTAATATTAAAAAAATCAACAAAGATAATTTAAAAAAATAAAAAAAGAAAATATAAAAGAAGAAGACAATCTTGGGAAAAAAAGAAAAAAAAATGTAAAGCCCAAATAAAAAAAAAACAAAAAATAAATATAGTAAAAAAAAGAACAAACAGAAAAAGCTACAATACTTTTAAAGTATTAGTTAATTGGTTCGTGTCTGTGTGAATGTTAATGTTAATTTTTAATTTACCATATCAAAATGGACTTAAGCCTGCGCCTCTAACTCCTAGGTCCATTATAACCCCGGGCTCAACAAAGCCCTTAAAAGTCCATGTTCTGAACCTGTTCCTGATTTCTATCGGAGACCATCATCATCATAAACATTAAAAAAATTCCAAGTTCCTATAAGATTTTGCAGTACAGTATCGGTCGTTAGGGTTTGCTGTTTTCTATCGCTACAATTTCCAGTATAAGGTAAGCTTATTGTTATCTCTATAGCATTAGAAATTTGATTTGGAGCAAAACCCTAGAGATTATTTCATCGGTAAGCAATTCTTCATTCCTCATTCGAATTTTAATCTCTGATAGATTTGGTTTCACAGAGTCATAAAATCAAAGATGGATGATTACCAGGAGGAAATGGAAAGATTTGGGATGGAGAATGACTTCGAAGACGGCCGATTTATAAATGGAGAGTTCTACTTTAAAAAACAGAAAGAAAAACGAAAGCAATCCAAAGACGATGTTCTTTATGGTATCTTTGCGGATTATGACTCCGATGATGATTATGTTTCCTCTTCGCGAAAGAGGAGAAAAGACTCCCGAAAAGCTGACCTCACTAAGCCTGTCAATTTTATCTCCACAGGTAATGTAGAGATAGATGTCTTACTGATAATTTAATGACTTGTAATGCTTGTTGGTGAAAATTATGTGCTTATGAAAGTTGTTTGTTTGTTTGCAGGTACTGTTATGCCTAACCAAGAAATTGATAAGAATTTGAGAGACAAGAACAGTGATGTTATGTTTGCTGCTGATGATGATAACAGACCTGGAATAGGGTCTGGTTTTAATACTGGGTTAGGGTTTCATTCAGGGCTTGGTGATTTTAATGGGGTTAAAAAGAGTGAGGATTTTGAGGATGATGGTCGTGACGAGGCTGAAGATAACTTTTTGCCAACAGAGTTTGGGAGAAGGATAAAGGAGGGGGCAGAAAGGAGAGAGCAGGAGAGAATGGAGAAGAAAGCAAAAGGAGTGGGGAAAAACAAGGAAGTGAAAGATGGGGGTGTTGGGGTGTTTGAGAAGCATACAGTAAAAGGAATTGGGATGAAGTTGTTAGAGAAAATGGGTTATAAGGGAGGTGGATTGGGGAAGAACCAGCAAGGAATTGTAGATCCAATTGAAGCAAAGATGAGGCCAAAAAATATGGGAATGGGGTTCAATGATTTTAAAGAAACATCAGCTAAGGTGCCTCAATTCGAGGAGAAGGAAACTGTGAGCCAAAGCCAGGGTCAGATGGTGGGGAGAATGAAGGAGAAGCTATGGTTGAAGGGTAAGAAGAAGCAGAAGCAGGAGAAGTATATAACAGCAGATGAATTGTTGGCAAATAAGGAAGAACAAGGTTTTGAGGTTTTTCAAAAGGTGATTGATATGCGAGGGCCACAGGTGAGGGTGCTGACAAATCTGGAGAATCTGAATGCAGAAGAGAAGGCGAAGGAGCATGATGTTCCGATGCCAGAGCTTCAGCATAATGTGAGGTTGATCGTGGATTTGGCAGAGCTTGATATACAGAAGATTGATAGAGATCTGAGGAATGAAAGGGAGACTGCTATGAGCTTGCAGCAGGAGAAGGAGAAGTTGGAAACAGAGGCAGCACGCCAGAAGAAGCAATTGGATAATGTGGAGGAGATCATGGGTGTGCTGAGCCATATTGAGGAACAGAAGTCTTCAGGAACTTTGACCTTGGATTCACTAGCAAAGTATTTCACAGACATAAAGCGGAAATTTGCAGAAGATTATAAGCTTTGCAACTTGTCTTGCATTGCTTGTTCATATGCTTTACCTTTGTTTATCAGAGTATTTCAGGGCTGGGATCCTCTTAGGAATCCATTGCATGGATTGGAAGTAGTAGAATTATGGAAGAATGTGCTGCAAGGCGAGGAAAGTAGTGATATATGGGATGAAGTTGCACCTTATGCACAGTTAGTAACAGAAGTAGTTTTGCCTGCTGTAAGAATATCTGGGATTAATACTTGGGAGCCTAGGGACCCTGAACCCATGCTTAGATTTTTGGAGTCTTGGGAGAATTTGTTGCCTGCAGCAGTTGTTCAGAGCATCTTGGATAATATAGTTATGCCAAAATTATCTAGTGCTGTGGACTCATGGGACCCTCGTCGGGAAACCGTTCCCATACATGTCTGGGTACATCCATGGCTGCTGCAGTTGGGATTGAAATTGGAGGGCTTGTACCAGATGATACGAATGAAGTTAAGTATGGTTCTTGATGCGTGGCACCCTAGTGACGCATCTGCTTACACTATCTTATCACCTTGGAAAACTGTGTTTGATGCAGCCAGTTGGGAAAATCTTATGCGCAGATTTATAGTTCCCAAGTTGCAGGTTGCGTTGCAGGAGTTCCAAATAAACCCGGCTAATCAGAAGCTTGATCAGTTCTATTGGGTTATGTCATGGGCTTCAGCTATTCCAATTCATCTCATGGTTGACTTGATGGAGAGGTTTTTCTTTTCGAGATGGCTGCAGGTTTTGTATCACTGGCTCTGTTCAAATCCTAACTTACAAGAGGTTCATAAATGGTACATTGGTTGGAAGGGACTTCTTCCACAAGAGCTTCAGGCACATGAAAATATTCGTTATCAGTTTACTCTTGGACTCAACATGATTGATCGGGCTATTGAAGGTATGGAAGTGGTCCAACCTGGTCTGAGGGAGAACCTCAGTTATATTAGGGCACAGGAGCAGAGGCAGTTTGAGGCCCAGCAAAGAGCTGCAATGCATTCTCAATATCAAACTGCCGCTGGCATGGGAAGCACAACGCAAATGGGTGGTTTTGGTGGTGGTGCAGTTGAGATGACTTTGAAAGAAGTTGTTGAGGCCCATGCACAACATCACAGCTTGCTCTTTAAGCCAAAACCTGGCAGGATGCATGATGGTCACCAGATATATGGGTACGGTAACATGAGCATATATGTGGATTCAATACATGAAAGGTTATATGTCCAGAAGGAGGAAGATTGGTTACTGACAAACCTTGATAATTTGCTTGAGATGCATAATAATTCTCTTAAAAAGAGACGGTGAGTAGTAGAGCCTCGAAGATGTGTTAGGATTTGGGGGTTAACGCCGGACTGGGAAGCCATTCCTTCAGTTCATAGGTTGTATGTTTTATGCATAAAAGGCATTGAAGAGGTTAGCTATTTCTTATTCTTTGAGCTTGTCGGTGACTGAGATGGCTTTGTTGTAAGAAATTATATCATTTTTTCCTGGCATTATTGTGATGCAAAACTGCTTAACTTATTTTAACTGTTAGCTGGTCTTGTAAATATTTTGTGCCATGATATTCTAAATGATAATAGGTCTTTTCTATTCACTTAGCAGCGAATGTTCTTTGTTTCTTTGTTTTTTAAGCCTCTCTTACCTTTTTCCCCTGGATTTCTTTGTCATTCCTTTATCTCTGTTTTTTTTTTCTTTTTCTTTGTTGTTTTGGGGATTGGCATTTTTTGTTTTTATCTATAATCCTGAATTTATGCAAATTTGGGTTAATAGATGTGAAGATGGAAGATATTGTTCTTGTATAGTAACTTTTTTGACTTATTTGTGAGTTTGAAGTGTGTTGTGGTTTGAACAAATATTTTGAAGCATAGAGCTTGAAAAAATTGTTTAGAGAGGAAATTCTGCTGTTTGAGCTGTCATGTTTTCTTAAACCGGAAAGGAGGACCATTTAGTAGCAGTTGGAATATTTAACAGTCTAGGTCTCATGTTAACATACTTGGTAATGCGAGCTTTTCCAGAATCTTTTTTCTGCTCTATTTTTACTGTCTTGCTTATGTTTTTGTACTTGTGTTTTTATAAACTAGATAGAATAGAATGCAGAATTCTCATTTGAATATAAAAGAAGATATTTCACTGGTGCCTGAATTGGGATTCAGCTCGACCATGAAACATGGGATGAAGTATATATGAAAGCTTCATCTGAGGGGCTGCTGTTGTGTCACTGGAATAAAGGAGAGGGAATAAGGAGCATCCATTGCTTTGGTCTCTATAAGGTACACTGTTATTGTCTCGGTGCATGAGCCTTGGACAGTTTTGAGGGAGATGATATGGACCAAGTAACTTCCAATGATGTCATAAAACATGCCGATATATTATCTGGTTTCGTCGTCGTCTCTCCTCTCTGATTATACTTTCTCCCTTGAGGTTATAACTGCTTTTCATTATTGGTTATTTGTTGTGGACTTGGTGTGCAACTTGAGATATGTTTAAATTTGACAGATGAATGTTTTAGAATGCATGTAGTTCGACTCTAGAGGTTTTGATGAGGAATGGGCAGTTGAAGAGACGATGCAGGAAGGAATTTGATGACAGGGTTTCCAATGCGGTATGTGTGGAAGTGGTAGGAGCGAAGGGGTTTTGAAGCTCCAAAAGATTTACGAATATATTTCTTCCTATTGGGATCCTTAGCGGAACAAAGATATATTCGTGAAGCTCCACGAGGGAAATTCCAAGTTTAAATCACTTGAATCATCCATGTTCGGTTTTTGTATTCTTAAGCTGGTTTTCCTGGCCTCTCTAATTTGGTTTCAGATTCTTTTTTCGTATATATACTTGCGCAGGTGCCCGTTTCAGATTGACTTTACTGAGCTCATATCAGACTTCTGGGTATATTAGTGACCAATTCATCAAACACCTTTTTTTTTTAATCATGGCTCTAAGATAAAAATAGATACGTACATCGAAGAATCCTTTTACATGACATTAGAACTGGAAAAGCAGCAGATTCCGGAGGCTGCTGAAGAGAATTTCCAGGGGCGGCGGCGGGTGGCGGGTGTTAACAAGCCAATCTGTTAACAAACTTGTTATCAGCAAAGCTGCGCACCTTGGTAGGCAACTAAAAAAACTCGTTGCAAATCCAAAATAAAGTGCTGCACCTTACTCTATAAAAATACACGGGAAGCCGCCCCCCCTTTTTTTTCTAAAATATTTTGGGATACCAGTTCTTGCGTTCCGTAGAACATTAGAAGTCAATTCTCTTGAGCTGCTTTTTTAGATCACTTGTTTTTAGGTTTTTCATTTCAATTTCTAGCGTTACACTTACCAAATAATAATCTTAGAAGCTTTGAGCTGATTCTGTAACTTAAAAAAGAGTTCATGTTCTTCCTCATCTGGTGTAAAAAATAAAATAAAAATAGAGCTCTATCTCCCTCTTTATACAGCTAAATTGTCCCACGAGATTCCAAAATAAAAGAGAATAGTCGGCCTTCTTTCTTATTAATTTAGATTTTCTACCTTTTATTGTTATATATTTTTCTTTTCTAATTCAAGCAGTTACGTCGACCAATTAGAAATAAGGGTATATTGAAATTTCTTAATTTCTTATTTACAGAAATGGAGTAGTTTTCATTTTATTTCCCAAAACAGAAACTAGTGCCATATAAGCGCTGAAAATGACATGTAAATTAAAAAACACAGATTAATTAGGATTTTGATTAATATGGATTTTTCATGACGGCAAATAAAACTTTTGGTTGTTTGGATCTTCACTATGCACCGGAGAAGGGTGCTAGTTGTTAATGATGTCTCATTTTATAAGTGATGATCTTTCAAAATATCAATGCAACTTAGGAGCTTAAGTATTGTTTTTAGAAAGAAAAAGTATAATGATAATTTAGAAAGAGAAGCCCTGAAAATATATATGTTAAAAAATATTGAGAATAAAGAGATTGTCCATCGCGTCTAAAGGGTTCACGATTTATAGCCCACAAATCTTATTCTTTTATGGAGAGGAGGGGCTGATGTGTTATTATACTCTGATAGCATTTAGCAAGGGATAAAAATCTCTTACACATAATTAATGAGATAAATATCTCTTATACATTATTATTATTGATGAAAATGTGGTTCGTCCTTAAATTTTTTTTATACACTTAGAGGTGTTGAAAGATGAACATTTTTTCCCTCAACATTTTATGTTAATGATGATAAGAATAAACAAATGAAGTTTTGTAGCTCAATAAGAGGCATAAAAAGATTGTCAGTTCTATATCTATTTGGGCTTAGCATAGAACTGAGTCTAAAGGTGTTGGGTTTAACAGCTCGTTAAACTTATATATACTTGGGCTCAACACGTAGCCAAACCCAGGTATGTTAGGTTATCACCCTGCCTTTACCCCTTTTAATCACGGGCTTCTTGAGCAAACAGATAATGTATAAAATACATTGATCCATTAGTAGTCTCCAAGTCTTTATGTATTAAATATACAAAGATCTGGAAGGTTTGATTTTAGTGAGAGGTTTTTTTTTACTGAAGAGTTGTTTCTCTACCAATAAGAGACTTTTTACCTTTTCCATGAGATTTGTTTGCCTCACGCAAAACTGTTAGGATTCTTCGTGGCTAGGTTGCTTGTTCTTATTGAAAGAGATGGCTGGGTAGCCTATTTTGTAACATCCCCAACTTTTGGGTACAAATTTTTTTATAATAAATCTGTAAAAAATGTAATTTTTTTTCATTGCTCGAAAAAATGGTCAACTAGTTTATTTGAAAACTCAATTGGTCAACCAGATATACCAGGACCTTACTCTTAAGTTTTGATCAATATCTATCTTGGGTATTACTCAAATTAACAATATTTTTATTAAAATTTCGACAGAGTTTTCTTTGTATTTTAGGCATCTCAAATGTCTACAGAAGAATGAAGGGAAGGTTAAGATGTTTGCCTAACCACCGGTCTCCAGCGTCATCTAGTCGTCTCCCTCGACTTTGCTTCCAGCAGCAGCATGCCCAAGTAAGCTTCCTTCCGTGCTTGCTAAAATAATTAACATGTTATTGTTGCATGCATGCGTGAATTATTCACGCATGTGTGCAACAGTGGTCAGCCGGGTCACTGGTTTGGGTCGGTGACCAAATTTGGCTGCTGGGTCTAGCCTAACCTGCACGGCTAAGCTTGCAGATAGGCTAGACTCAACCCCTCCAAAATAAATAATAAAAATAATAAAAAATAGTTTCATTTTTCTTTTAATTCAAATTTTATGGGTTTATTCACTAGTACCAAAGTTAGGAATACTATACCTTTTGGGTTACGTAATATTTACCAACATCAAAATTGAAAATATTTGTAGTCAAGTATTTACTGGCACCAGAGTCAGGAATATCCTAGGTAGACCATGAAAAACATAATACAACAGGCTCTTAGCAATTTGAGACAAAACTAGCAATGAAGTTTGCCTTAGGTAAGACACTAAAGGGATGATAATATCTTTTTTTTCGTGTAACCAATCCCGTACCATATAATCTCTGTTGACAAATTAGGATCCTTAGTGACCATAATATTAGGTGGTGACACCTTAAACTAGATATTTTCCCCTCAAAGAACAAGATGTCATATATTTATTCTTTTTCAAACAAGAAACTTTTAATCTATCATCGCGATATCCGAGTATGATAAGTGACTTATGCCTACAAAAATCCTTTTTGGTGGCTTTGGGGACTTTTCAATACTTAAGTAAGTATCATTTTAGAGAAAAAAATACAATAATATTTTAAAAATAAAATTTTTTAAAATATACATGCTAAAAAAATATTGCCAATGAAGAGATAATTACCTATACCTTACATTGATCTATATAAAATATAGTGTAAGAATCTCAGGTACAACCATAGAGTACATATTCATAACAATTAGAAGAGGTAAATCAGTTGCTCATGGAACAATTAGTGTAACTAATATGGGTAGCTTTGGTTGGACTCAAATTGAGTCGTCAATGATTAGTTTTCCGCTAAAAGACTGGGGATTATGGAGCAATCTATAACTGCTTGATTTTAGCTAAACATCCAAGCACATTTTTTTTTTCCTTTTTTTTGAAGGTGGTAATATTTAAAGAAGATATTATTAGTTTTATTTTTCATTTTTGTCTTCATCATATTGATGTCGACAGGTGATAGATTAAGCTTCCGATAGAAAGATATGTTTTCAACAGCACTAGTTTCCTGAATATGATTTTGTATGGATGAGAGATCACTACCATCTCCTGTGATCGATGGTGGAAGCTCTATTTATGGTCAAATTAAGCTCTCATGTTAAGCATTTAATAATAAGAATTGATTGGGAACAACTTCTTGAATAGAGGTACCAATATGGCCTTAAGCCAGTTGATACGTCTCTGGTCGGTATTCATCAGTATTAGAAGGTGGAAGCTCATGAGGAACTAGTTTAACATGCGTATTTACAATTGAGTTAGTTGATCTATTGTAAGGAGGGGTTGTTGATCCCGAATAACGCACCTGAGTATGAGCATCAGAAACCATAAAGTTGTCTTTTTTCCGTAGTATTGTTCTTAGTAGCGCGCGTCCCTTCTTTGGTTAGTTGTCTTGTAGGGATACTTACTAGACACTACATTTGAGTCCCAATTTATATGCTTGACTCGGTAGCCATCAACGACATTTAATGCATCTAGTACTGTTCAGCGATGGGAAAGCTGTCGACGCCTGTTTAGTTGGGTTCTAACTAATCTGGTCATTTTGGACGGTGCTGGGAAGGAAATATGACTAGATAAATGCTTTTCTTCAATTTCATCAGGTCTGGTGTTTGTTTGGTTCCTTTTCTAATGATTGAGTCGTATGTTAAGATGCCACGCTGTTGTGTGGGGATTGGGTTCTTATCTAATCCAATAGAAATGCCTTTGTGCGACACCCATGGTGTTCTGCTCTGTTTTATCTCTAGTTATTGTGTCGACTGTTCTTTATGAAATCAACTGAGTTCATGCTTCATTTCTTTGAAAAAAAGCTTCTGGACAGCCCCTTCTCAGGTCTGGTTTAGATGTGGGTTTTCACTTATCCTGTTAGATTTTCATGTAAACAGGTGCTGGATTTTAAATTCTCTTAAATCTTTCTTTATGAGTTTGAACATATTTCCTTCTGTATTATCTGGATTGCATTTTTTTTCTTTTCTTTTGAAAGGACTGTTGAGCTAGCCTTTCGATCATCTACTGTCTAGATTGGTTTCTGGTTTCATCCCTTTTCATTTCCTTTCAAATAGGTGCTTGATTCTATTGTTTGCTTCTGTATTGCAATATGAGTTTAGAATTAAGGGCTTACTGTTTTTTTGTTTTCTCTTCTTCAGTTGAGGTCTATGGTTGTGGGTTCTTACTCCTGCACTTTGCTTGCGTTGGAAAGCCTTCTCAGACTTTGGTTCATGGCAGGTACCATTTGACTCTCCATCTGATTCCAGTGAACTTCATTGCATTGTCCAAATGTTTTTTCTTACCATTTTTGTTGCAGCAATTTACATTTAGTTCTTTCTTTTTTCTGTGGGTTGGTATACGCTTGATTCTGCTTGCCTTTTTATGTTTGTTATGATATCTGGTTGATGTTTTCAATTCATTGTTGTGTTGTACTGGCCTTTCATGCTTGGTTAGGATATTGAAGTGTCTTAGTCACTCCTCTTTGTTGCTCTTGAATATATGATATATCTTTGCTTCTTCGTCTCTGTTTTTGTGTTTTCTCTTCATGTAATGAATCTTTCAGGCTCTTTTTAAGGACTTGCAATCTTCATGGACATAAAGGGAAGAAAGAGAAGCTTCTTAATCACATTTTTTATAGTATAGATAGTTTCTTGGAATTTTTTTTGTCATTGGTTATCTTTCTTGCTTTGCTTGCCTCGTGATTTCCTGTTATGTGATTGCTGTGCGGGCAGGTGGTGTCTTTGCTTTTTTTCTTGCAGTCTTTGTTATTGGTTATATCTTTGACTCTCATACTGTCATTTTTCCTTGCCTTTAGGTGCAATACAAATCGTGGGCTTCATGGGAGCATTTGGAGCATATAAATTAGTCCCAATTGTTCCGTCGTTTGCTTTGCACTTGTCTTCTTCTTTTTGTTTTTTTTTTTTTAAAAAATTTTCTTAGCCTGTTTTATATTTTTTTGAGTATGTGAATTTCGATTCTTATATGATAGAAATTAATTTTCCAATGCACTCCATTTTATTTGTTTTT
The DNA here is from genome assembly GCA_030145905.1 of Populus davidiana. Taxonomy (NCBI): domain Eukaryota; kingdom Viridiplantae; phylum Streptophyta; class Magnoliopsida; order Malpighiales; family Salicaceae; genus Populus; species Populus davidiana. Next base: position 6,700,285 of record CM057801.1, on the reverse strand, counting down.
ATATTTTTTTAAGTATGTGAATTTCGATTCTTATATGATAGAAATTAATTTTCCAATGCACTCCATTTTATTTTTTTTTAGTTTCTTTGATTTTATATTCCTATTTCATTTGTTTAAAACATTTCCTGGAATTAGTAAACAAATGTAATTTTATTTTTCAATTTATACAAGTTGTGCAGCCAGTGCATTTCTTAGAGGAATGAGATGAGTTTAATCAAGAGATGATTAAGAACGATGAGGTTTGATATAAACTTGGTCCAAAAAAGAAAAAAAATACAACCTTAGCATTGGGTAAGAAACGCTATCTTCATTGTTTTGGTCTTTTAACATGTTTTTCCGTATGTGTTTCTTTGTGACTCTCTGGTATTTGTCCTTTGTCTCTATGTTGCTTCCCTTTTTATTTTTGTTTTTCCTCACATGCTTTTCTGCTTATGAGTATTCAAAGGATTAAATTGGCTCATGTTTTGGCCTGAAGGATTCTGTTGAATGTGTTTGCTGTTGTTGCAACCTTTTCCAGGTTTGTCTTTGGTCACCTGTTTTTTTATTGCCATGTTGGTTATTCGTTTTTTTCCTCTGGAAATATAAACTATGTTTGCCTTTTCTGCTTTTCATCGGTTACTCTTGCTCTTTGCCTTTTCTACTCTCCATCAGTTACCATTTTCCTTTCCATTTTAGCTTTGTTGCTTCAATCGCAGTGGTTCTCACCTTTATTGGTGTTCACTTGCACTAACTTCTTGGTTTACTTGAATAAATCTTTTCCTCATTGCTTTACTTGCAGAGCTATTTTCCCTGCCTTTTTTACTTACTTTTTACTCTTTGTCCAGATTTTCTTGCAGACTGCTCGCTTTTTAGGTTGTCCAGCCCCCCACCTGGTAGCATTAAAGATTCAATGTGCTCAAACATTTCTCCTATAGGTTTAAAGTTTCTTTCTTCTTCTTCTTCTTCTTCTTCTTCTTCTTTTATATATTTTTGTCTAATGCACTCTGCACTGCATCTTTATACTTCTGTTTGAAACAGACTGAGAAGTGCAACCTCGAAAAACTTCATCAACTATGTTAATGAGACATGAGCATTAGGGTGCAAGGATTTTAATCATGACATTGTAAGCTCACAAGTTATGGCTATACAGCAGTGAATAGCGCTTGCCACCCTGTGATGTGCAGTTTACTTTTGTGTAAACACATGAAAGAAATAGAGCAGCTTTATTTTTTCTGATATGGCTATGCAGCTTTATGTACAGAAATAGAACTGTACATGTGTTATCGAACTCAATTTTTTAGCTTCGTCATATGGGGATTAGATAGATTTGCACATTTTCTGATATTTTGATTCTTTGCACTCTTGAATCTTTGGCATACAAGGTTTTTAAGATTGTTTGTTTCCAACCTAAGTCAGCCTCATGCCCTGCTCCAACAATTCTGAACTTCTCATTTTCCCATATGTTTAGAAGTATTTGCTTAATGGGGCCAAATTTTTTAGTTTGGCTGACAAGAAAAACATGTCATTAACTCCAAACCCCGTTTAGAACGACCCAAATTTACGTAGTTTTTTCTATATCAGTCAGCTTCTTTTAGATTGAAATTGATTACGATTGATAGAGAGGTTGAGCTACTTTTTTCTGGCATTTTTTTGTCTGAATTATTTAATTTCTGTTTTGCTTGGTATCAATATGTATATATAGATAAAAAGTTAATTTTTGTTTCTCATATCCTTGTGCTCTAAAAGACACAAGAAAAGGAGGGCAAGAAACGTTTATGTTCTTAAGATGTCCTTTCTTTATGCCTGCCTCCACCATACTGCTCAGTGTCAAAGGCTACAATACCCCATGCCTGGATAAATAGAGAGTCTGTCTCTCCTCTCTAAGTGCATTGGTGGGCTTCGCCGCCTCTTGTCTTATCGGATGATGTGTAGAGCTCTCTTCTTTCCGTTTTTGTTTTTCTTTTACACTATACAAATTGCTTAGTATGAGCTTAGTTTGTTGATAAGCGTAGATTCGTAAATCTGTATTAATACATTGGATCTACGTCGAGATTGTCTCTTAAAGATGTATGTATGATCATTAGTCGCCAAGATATAATGAGTTGGCCAAGACCCGAGAATAGATTTCTTGGAGTGAATCATCTAAAAACTAAAAGACTGATCTTCTTATTTACTATAAAATTATATTTTATAATATCATCTTTAGCTTACTTTCTTTCTGTGAAATATGCCTTTGAATCATGAAACCGAAGGATTGTTCACACGATATGATATTTAATGGTAACTGATATTATTATTTTCCTTATACAATTTACAATGGCTCAAGACGATTAATGTATTTTTTTTTTATGTTAATTTTCTCATTAGCTTTTAATTTTTATTTTCAGTAACAATTTGTTTTTCAATTTTATCCTTCAATATTTGATTGGTTAAGAATTAATCTTTATAATTTTCTTCGATTTACTTTTCATGGGATTATTCTGGTCAACTCTAGTCATAAGTTCATTCGAGTTTACTTCACTTAGTTTTTTTTTTTTTTTTTTATCATTTTTATTAACTATTTTTTTTTCAATTTCATCATTTTATATTGAATTGTTTGTTAATTAAGCTTTGTTATTTATTTCGATTTACTTTTTATTACATTATCCGATCTTATAACTTGGGTCATATATTCAGCAAGCTAACATGTGTTGACTTAGAATGGTTTTTTTTTTAAAAAATTTTAATTCTCGTTCTTCATTATTAGGTTGGCTGAGAATCGAGCATTATAATTTTTTTGTTTAGTTTATTTTTGTTTACCGTGATTTTTTTTTTTATTATCATATAATTGAATGAAACAAACTTATTGAATTCAACTAGATTTATAACCCGAATTGCATTTTTTTTTACACTTTTAAAAACATATTAACAGTACATAAGCCTTCTTTTCATATTGAAAATTATTTTTATATGACCTGCGGCGTAGCACAACCCACCAATCCTGTAAAAGCTAAGAGAGTTGGAGGTTGCCTTACGTGCCTCCACCTTTAGCACCTCCCTCCTAACTCTCGTCTATGGGTAAAAGTCTTCCTCCATTATCTCTCCGAATACATACATACCTCTATCAATGCAACCATATTATTCGATAGTTTTACCTATATTTACCTAGTATTATGTTCATGTTTTATTTATAAAATGCTTTGATAGTCTTTGTTTTATGTTTTGAAGGCATGTTTTGATGTAAGATTTTAAAAAAAGAGAGAGTGAATTGAAGATAAAATTCAGACCATATTCCAACTTGTCTCGAATATGAAACAAATTTGACCTCTGATCGATGTTTTATACAGAATCGGAGTTGTAAAGGTCAAAATAAATTGATTTTGGTGGCATTAGAAAACTAATATCCATACCTTTTTATACATATATGGAAAGAAAAATAAAAAAAATAAAATGCATAGAAATCACAGTCTTCAAAGACAAGTCTCGTATTCTGCCAGTTTTGACTTTTGATTATTCCAACTTGAATATCTTGAGTTAGAGAAGTTCATTTGATGCAAACTTGATTTTTTTGGATTTCTGACTCAAAAACCTATCAACTTACCACATATCAGCAGAAAAAAAAGAGCTCATATGAGATATATGATTTTTCTAAGACAACCCATAAATGCTGTCAGTAGACAGGTTTTGTGAAGAAACAAGTTCAACTTATTTAAATGTAGATTGTCTATTTTTTAGGAGGATACAAACGGATTAGAGGGATGCATGAATTATGGTTTCCTATCAAAGAAAAAGAAAGAGAGGAGGCGGCCAAAAAGAAGAAGAAAACTCCACTATTTTCTCCTATACCCAAAATTAATGATGTTCTCATTTGTTTTCTTTATTAGTTTTTTGATAGACATCCAAGGCTAAGTTATTGTTTTTGGTTGAAATGATACAGAAACCTTCTAATTTTAAAAATTATGAGATCTATTCTATCTTTTCCTTTCAGTTTATATGATGAATATAAATGTTTTTCTATGCTTATTTTCTATGATTGTTTAGTTTGATTGTTAGAGCAGATTCTAAATTATTATTCTAAACTAATTTACTATTAAGTTTGCTATCAAAATCGGAGTTGTGATATTTAAACTTGTGAAGCGACTAGGTTTAATAATTATGGCGAATCCATGTTGTTAATCTTAGAGAAAATATTCAATTAAATCAAATATAGACTACAAATAGTTATGCTATCTAGATTTATAAACCTATCTAGTTCTTAAGGATGCCATTAAATTAAATTACTAGTGTAAGACTGAGATTGTTTAATAGTTAGGGTTAGTTAACTAATTAATATTAAAAAAAAATACATATTCAGAATATAAATTGATGTATCATTACAATGATTAATTTTGATTTCTATAGGTGGACGTTTACTTAAGACCAAGGTTTTTCTCTTGATTGTTTACTAGTGTAAACACTATGATTGTTTAGTTTGATTGTTAGAACAGATTCTAAATTATTATTCTAAACCAATTTACTGCTAAGTTTGCTATCAAAACTGAAGTTGTGATATTTTTTGTTTTTACGTTTCAAAAGCGTTTTTGAAAAAAATTGAAATTTTTTTATTTGCCTTAAATTAATATTTTTTTTTGGTGTTTTTAGATCATTTTGATGTGCTAATATCACAAATGATTTTTAAAAAATATAAAAAAAACATTATTTTGATAAATTTCTGAGTAAAAAACACTTTGAAAAGCAACCGTAACCACACTTCTAAACAGACAAAAGTTGTGAAGCGACCAGGTTTAATAATTATGGCAAATCTATGTTGTTAATCTTAGAGAAAATATTCAAATAAATCAAACAAAGACTACAAATAGTTATGTTGTCTAGATTTATCAACCTATCTAGTTCTTAAGGCTACCATTAAATTAAATTAATAGTACGAACACTGTGATTGTTTAATGGATAGGGTTATTTAACTAACTAATATTAAAAAAAGATAGATAATCAGAATGTAAATTGATGTATCATTTCAATTATTAGTTTTGATTTTCATAGGTGGACGTTTCCTTGAGATCAAGATTTTTCTCTTGATAAGTTTCAGATTTATTTAATTTAGCTTAATTATTTTATTGTGTTTACTATAGCATAGCTTAAATAACCTTAAAACCCCCAACTTTGAATCATCTAGTATAAAGACCTGAACTAGATCTTCTTCGTGAGATCGACTCTTTACTTACTCTATATTATTTTATTTATTTAAATTAAAATAATTAATTTTTATGACCATAACATCCACTACCAGAAAATCGGTGAAAACCAACGGAATTACTGATGAAATTTTTTCCTCAGTAATTTTTACCGACGGAAATAATTCAGTCTCTAATTCTATCGCTATATACTAACATAAAATATCCGTCGGTGATACGATCGGTATATATCAACGGAAAAAATCTGTTGGTATATACCGACCGTATCACCGATGAATTATATACTTTTTTGGAAAGTTGCAATGGTGTGATGATGTGGATTTGTTTTCAGATAATTTTACCGACAGAATGATCGAGGGATTCAAATTGGGATCTCCGTACAGTGATGTGGCACATTCACTGGCGGACTCACCGACGGAACATGTTCGTTGGTGATTCCATCGGTAAAAGCCAATATATACCCACTTTCCGACACTCTATTCCTCTATTTCTCCTTCTTCTTCCTGTTCTTCTTCCCCATCCCACCTCTCCTCTCCCTAACTACAGCCAACCACCCATCCCAACTATCCCCCTCTTCTCAACACAAGCACTCAAGTTTCTTATACTTTTATACGTGGTCACAACAATATCCGTTTTTGTGGATTTTATCATTTTTTTAAAGTAAATCTATCCTTTTTAGTTTTAACATTTAAATGTGAATTTTTTTTTTTAATATATGTTTTTGGTTAACTTATGTACTTGTTTGATTGTTATTTGTTAACTTGTAGCATGAATGTATAATTTTATAGTTGTTCTAGTTTGTTTTAGATTTTGTCAAACTATATTTGTTTGTAAATTGTTGAAACTTTGTTTGAATTACACCGAATTAGATGTGTTGTGATGAAATAAATAATATTTTGTTTAACGGGTCCGTTTTAATTTTTATCAATTCTATTACGAAGTTGTGATTTCCATAAATTTATATATGAATAAATTTGTATGGATGTTGATAGTTGATAATTGATAATGAATATTTAACATAAGTGTTTTTTTTAGTTTGTTGGATAATATCGAGGCAAACCAATATTTTTGTTATGTTTATTTATGTAACATAGTTAATTAATATATGTTATCATCATAATTTTATAGAGGTTTGATAAAAGTCATGGATGATCGTTCATGGATGTATCAGGACTCACCCCAAGGATTGTGGAGGATGAATTATTGTAACGGGGTTCAAGGTTTTATTAATTTCGCAACATCTATCCCAAGAACTTTTACTAATGGCGGTATTAGGTGTTCATGCAGGAAGTGTAAAACCAAAAAGTTTTTGCATCAAGATGTTGTAACGATGCATCTTGTAACCAAAGGGTTCATGGAGGATTACCTGTGTTGATATGCACACGGTGAACTATTTGTTCCTAATGAGAGCATGGCAGAAAGGGTGGTTGGATCAACTTTTAGTGCTAGCAACGTGCATGAAATTGGAAATGACAATAGTAATCCTTACAGGAACATGATTATGAATGCAATGAGATTGAATAAGGTAATGTCAGTGACTGTCCAATCATAGAAGAAGAACCTAATGCAGATGCAGCAAGGTTTTTTGATCTGTTGAAAGATTTTGATGAACCATTATGGAATGGATGTACGAACAACAGTAAATTATCGATTGTAGCACAGGTGTTCACCATCAAGTCAGATCACGGGTTGAGTGAGGCCGATTATGACAAGATTATCGAATGGGCGAGAAACATTTTACCTGAAGGGAACAGGCTAAAAGAGAACTTCTATGCTGCCAAGTCCATGATGAAACCCCTTAGTTTAGGATACCAAAAAATTAACATGTGTCCTAACTTTTGCATTTTATAATACTTTGAAAATACTGAGTTGACCGAGTGCATGACATGTGGGCATTCCTGTTATAAACCCAAAATTGTTAGAAGGAAGACTGTCGTGGCATATAAAAAACTTAGATACTTCCCAATCAGACCTAGACTGCAGAGGTTATTCATGTCACCAAGAACTACTAAGCACATGACATAGCACCAATCACATCATGTGGTTGATAGAGTGACGGTGCATCCTTCTGACAGCAAAGCCTGGAACACTTTAACAGTGTGCATCCTCACTTTTCAGCTGAATCAAGAAACATGCGTCTTGGGTTGTGTATAGACGAATTCAACCCATTCGGGTCATTTGCTGCTCATTCTTGTTGGCTGGTCATAGTGACAGTTTATAACTTGCTAACGGGAATGTTTATGAGGTTGGAGTTCATGTTTTTATATATGGTCATACCAGGTCCAAGCAGTCCAGGGCGGAATATAGATGTTTGTCTTTATCCGTTGATTGATGAGTTGACGTATATGTGGTCTTCTAGAGCTTTGACTTATGACATCTCGAGGAGATAGAATTTTGTTATGAAAGTGGCTTTAATATGGACTATCAATGGTTTCCCAGCTTATGGAATGGTTTTTGGTTGGAGCATGCATGGAAAGCTAGCATGTTCATACTGTATGGAGAACAACAATGCATTCACGCTAACAAACGGGGTTAAAGCTTTTTTTTTTTACTGTCACCATCGTTTCTTGCCACCGAATCATAGGTACAAAAAGAACAGAAAGGATTTCTTTGTTGGCAGAGTTGAAAAGGGTGTTGCACCCTCGCGTATTTCCGGTGAAGAATTGCTTGATGTTGTGTTAGAGTACGGTGACATTGTGTTTGGTCTCCAATCAGGTAAGCAGAAGTTTCCTGGTTTTGGTTTGACCTATAATTGGGTGAAGCAAAGTATCTTTTGGGAGCTTCCTTATTGGAATACCAATCTTCTCCGCCATAACCTTGACGACATACACATTGAAAAGAACATGTTTGAGAACATTTTCAACACCGTCATGGATGTGAAGGGAAAGACAAAGCACAACATCAAGGCTAGATTGGATGTAGCATTGTTCTATAACCATAAAAATATAGAGTTGGTTTGTGATGGGTCACGGGTCGCAAAACCAAGAGCAAACTTCATGTTAGAAAAAAACGCATAATTAATAGTCTATAGATGGCTTAAGAGTCTGTGTTTCCCCAATGGACATGCCTTGAACATATCAAGGCTGGTTAATACAGAGGAATGCATATTATATGGAATGAAGAGTCATGACTGCCATGCGTTTATGCAAACACTCATCCCATTAGCTTTTCATGATTTGTTGCCAAAGGGGATATGAAATGCACTAATGGAGATCAATCATTTTTTTAGAGATATATGCTCCAGTAAATTGAATGCTAATCACATTGAAAGGCTTAAAACGAATATCGTCGAGGTAATATGCAAACTTGAGATGATATTCCCTCCATCATTTTTTGATTCAATGGAGCATCTACCCATACATTTACCGTTTGAGGTAAAAGTTGGAGGATCGGTTAAATACAGATGGATGTATCCATTCAAGAGGTTAGATATTACAGTTGCTATGTAATTCATAATTAAATGTTTTTTTTTGTTTTTTTAACTGATATTTTTTTATTAATTATATATATATATATATATATATATATATACATATATATATGCAAGTACTTGTTCAATCTTAAAAAAAAAAGGTTAAGAATAAGGCGTATGTTGAGGTATCAATATGTGAGGCCTATATTGTTGAGGAGATCTCAACATTTATCTCATACTATTTCAAACCTCATTTGAGAATGAGGATCAACCGTGTTTCACGGCATGATGGTGGTGGTGAAATACCTTCAAGTGGAAACTTGTCAATATTCTTCAATCCTGGATGACCCACACCTAAAAATGTCGTGAGGGGAAGATTTTTGTCTAAAATAAAGTTTAGACAAACACACAATTATATCCTATTTAACTGTGATGAGCTGAGACCTTTTATTAAGTAAGTAGGTGTTCGACTTAAACTTTGTCAAGAGTATACTATTTATGTTTTGTGATACCATAAACTTATATAATTTGGAACAACCTTACAGACAACATCGACGATACTTACTGTCCAATAACTCACAGCTGACCAAATCCTAGATCTTTCAATTACAAGATGAACAATTTACCACGTGGTTTAGAACATATATAAGTCCTATCACAAACTCATTATCTCTTACAATGTAATTAACTGTACGTTAATATTACATAATATATGTTTATTGATTATTGTTGTATTTAATATAAAAGGTTTATCAAATAGGAGGTAGTGCTACTATTTCACTGTCTTTACTAAGCCTAAGCCCTGAAAGAAGAGTCAAGTGCTATAACGAGTATTTTGTCAATGGATATGTCTTTCATACTGAAGACTACGGGCATGGAAGAAAGACATACAACAACGGTGTTTGTATTAAGGGATCGACTTCTAGTGAGTTTGAAGATGACTACTACGGTAGATTGGAAAAGGTCATCGAACTACAATATCATAGCGAGCAGAATAGAGTGTTTTTATTAAAATGTTATTGGTATGACACAACTGATAGAGGAATCATAGTAGATCCTTACTATGGTCTCGTTGAAATCAACTCAAAAGCTAGACACCGCAAAGTAAACGACGTCTTTGTTTTCGCAAAGCAATGCCAACAAGTTTATTACACATACACCCTTTTCTTTAAAAGACCGATCAAGAGTTGATTGGTCATCCGTTTTAAAAACAAAACCCAGGGGTCGTGTCGAGGTTGTTCAGGATGAGAACGAAGACACAAGTGTGATAGATGAAGTCTTTCAAGCTAGTGAGTTGGTTGAACCATACCGAGTTGCTCTTTCGATTGACTTAGAAGAAAATTCAAATTTTCGTGTTTTCAACGATAGTCTTGTTGATGTTGATGCAGAGAAGTTAAATGTTATTTTGAGCTATAGTGGACTAGAGAATGTTCATGAAAAAGATGATAACCACATTGAAAAGTGTGATGAAGTTGATGATAACAATTCAATTGAGGACGAAGATGAAAATTCTGACTAAACATGATGTAAAGCCTTATTTTTATAATGTAATATTAAGGATGATATTTTAAAACATGAAATATTTATTCTTCTTTAATTGTCAGCTCTTGTTATTGCATTGTGCGTGCTGTAAGTTTGCAATTTCAAGATTTTGTACAAGAGGATAGACATAAATACATGGAGAAGCTGGCAAAATATTAACAGTTTCACCGATGGAACTACCGACAGCATGGAACCCGTTGGTATTATACCGAGAGTTGAATTTTTTTTATATAATTTGCCACAATCACCGACGGGTACATCGACGGACTAGTACTTGTCGGTACTTTACAGAGAGTTGCAAAAAAATTACAAATTTTTACCACTATCACCGAAAGATTGGCACCCATCGGTATTTGATCGAGAGTTGCAAAAAAATTACAGTCCCTACCATAATCATCGAAGGATACACCGACGGATTCACCTACAGTTGGCGCACATCGCGAAGTGAACAGTTGGTCAGTCGGCATAGTTACCAATGGATTTGCCGACGAACACGGCAAATCTAAAGCGTCCGTGCTCTAACACACGTTTACCGAATGAAAAGTCTAGCGGGATTTTCAAAATTTTTGGTGTGAATATCAATTAATTACCGACGGACATTACTAATGGAATTTAATGCCACCGACAATAATAAATATTAATTAATGTTCCGTTGGTAATTCCATCGGAAACATTGTAATATAAAACCCTCTCCCCCCCTCCTGGTTCATTTTTTTTTGTCTCAGCTCTTCATTTGTATTTCTCCTCTCCTCTCCGTTTTTATTAAGTTTTTGCAAAATGTTTTATTGTTTTGGTGGTAGTTTTAAACATATTAAAAGGTATGTATTCTTCTTTCTTTATCTTTGTATTTTTTTTATTTAAATTATGATTATTTTTTTGGTGTTCTTTATTTTGTGTATTGTTTGTAGATAAAATCTTAAAATCAACACTATTATGGTAAGCATTTTTTATTCCTAAATTTATTTTGAATTTACATAGTGTTTTTTAGTTTTGTGTATTGTTTGTTTTGTGTTTAGGATGGTTTGTGTAGTGTTCTTTAGTTTTTGTTTTTTTTTAGTTATTAATTTTATGATATTATTGTTTGTATTGCCATAAATGTTACTGTTGAATTTATGTTAAAATGTTAATTTAAATATATAATTAAATTTAATTAGTTTATCTTAATTTTAGGATATTATTTTTTGTATTTCCATAATTTTTATTGTTGAATTTATGTTTTAACTATTAATTGAATAGAATTAAATTTAATTAGTTTATCTTAATTTTAGGATATTATTGTTTGTTTTGCCATAATTGTTATTGTTGAATTTATGTTTTAAATGTTAATTGAAATATAGAATGAAATTTAATTAGTTTATCTTAATTTTAGGATATTATTGTTTGTTTTGCCATAATTGTTATTGTTGAATTTATGTTTTAAATGTTAATTGAAATATATATTTAAATTTAATTAGTTTATCTTAATTTTAGGATATTATTGTTTGTTATGTTGTTTATTATTTTGATTAATTTTAATTGTTATTTATGAATTTGTATTGATGTTAGTTGAAAATATATAGATGTTGAATTTCTATAGATGTTAGGTTGTATATGTTAGGTTTTATACAATTGATTTTGCAATATTTGTGTAATTATCAATATTTGTAGGTATGAAAATTATGGGTAGTCTCTAATATAGGGGAGATGATGTCGATTTTTTTTAAATGATTGAATTTCTATAGATGTTAGGTTGTATATATGATGTTACTGGAGTTAATTGGATTGTGGTTATTGTAAAGATTGCATGTTTGAAAACTGTGAGTAGTCTCCAGTATATGGGAGGTGCTGCCGATTTTTTTTTAAATAATCAAAGTTAATTATATAATAATTCGTATACATTTGTGTAGATGCGTCGAATGAAATCTACAGCACGTCATCAGCAGACAGATGTAGCTAGTTCTTCTAGCAGCGAGGAGGACATCTTCTTAGGTGCTGATCACGGCGAGGCATCTGCGCCAACTTGTGATACTGCCTCTTCTAGCGCGGTTTCACAGCGTAGAGGCCGTGTGCCTTCACAGCAGGGTCAATTCACCCCCAAGTACCAGGCACAATGGAAGGATTACCTCTCAATGTAAGTTTGTTTAGGTTTTAGTTTTTTATACTTATAACATAATTTATGAACAACTAATTATTATTTTTTAATTTTATTTAATTTCAGGTTCACAAACATTGAGGCTGCCAGGACAATAGCATCGACGTTTAAATCGTCGACGAAGAATCCATTGTTTTAAGGGAGTCGGGTCTGCAGACATCCTGAGTGGAGATCTAATATTGATGCATGGTTTTAGTGATTTCAGGTAGGTGTTAATTTTTAATTTCAAGTTTATTTTTAATAAATAAATTTTGTAATTTTATATCTTGTAATATTTTTATTTTAAATGAATTATTTATATACACAGAATAAATTTGAGTGGGATAGCGCGGACAACAATGTTGTCAAGAGGGTATGGGAGAATCACGCGACAACTAGGTAACATCGAAAATAATATTTATTTTTTATTTATAATTTTATGTTCTAAATTCTAATTAGTTACTATAGAAGTAGGTTGTGTGATTTTTGGTATGACACCCAAAAAAAGCAAAAAGATATGCGAGGGACAACGATCTTGAAGGATGGAATGAGGTGGCGGTTTGGTGGGAATTCAAACCGCCATTTATCTCAGGAGAGATATGGACGACATATATTGACCACGTGACGTTAGAGCAGTTCTCACAGTGCTCACGGTCTGGAGCCAACAACCGGAACCGGCAAATTCATGGTTCGGTGACCACGCACACCGGCAGCTCCATCCCGTTTAATGCACATGCAAAGCAGGTTGTAAGATTAATTTAAATGAAATATATCGTTAATTAATTTGTTGTTGCTTATAAATATATTTAACTTACAACCTTTTTTTTCCTTACTGGCTACGTCTTTTGGACGTGAGTAGAGTCCAATGGAGTTATTTGTAGAGACGCACGTGTGGAGTCAAGACCGTCAAAAGGGAGTGCAACAGTACGTGGACAACCGTGCTCAACACTTTGTGGTATGTTCGTTTAATCATTTTATTTCATAAGTTATTATTTTCTTGAATTGAATATGATGATTTTTAAAAAACAAAATTTCAGAAGATCTATAATAGCCGATTGAGGGAGATATATGGGGACGATCCTTCAACCCATCCGGATTTCAATTCGGATTTGTGGATGGAAGTCATATCATCTGGTGGACCCGATAAAAATTGAGTCTACAGGCTCTCCAACACTAAGGCCGAAAACTTGCAATCGGCCCATAGTGTCTCGATCGTTGGGAGCTCTCCATCAGTATCGAATACCCAGTCAGAGGAGTTCATAGCGTTAAAACAACAATATGAACGCCTCTCGACGGATTATGATCAGCTCCATCCAATGGTCATGGAGATTAGATCAAAGATGGGTGATGATCCATGTGCTGCTTCTTTTTGGTCGTACAGTCCTGGCAACAACCAGCCTCCTCCTCATCCTCCTCTAGCTCCGCCACTATTTTAGTTTAATTTTGTTTTTTAAAACATTAAATTTGTAATGAATATTTGGATGAATATTATTTAACATTATTTTTACATTTTTAATGTTTAATACAAATTTATTTGGTTATTAAGTTTTTTTATTGTTAACAAATAATTTTTTTTAAAAATATTTTAAATAAATACCAACAGCTTTCCAGACAGAACCAGGTCGTCGGCATTTTACCGAGAGTTGTAAAAATATCACCACCCATACCACAATCACCGACGATATATTCCGTTGGTATTTACCATTACTATTATTGATGTATATATTCCGTCGGTATTTGACAGAAAGTTCTAAAATATTTATCGTCCATGCCATAATTACCGACGGACTGATGAACATACAAACAAAATTATTGCGTCTGTAAAATTCTCGCAGGAATTTTATTTTTGACGTGCTTTGCTGTCTGTAATATCATCGGTGTTCCGTTAATATTTGGTTTTTTTTAATTACCGATAAAATTGGCGATCGAATGAGAAATTACTGTGGATTTTATCGACGAGTCCGTTGGTAAAAATATTACTGAAAGTTTTCGCGCCTCATATTAACGAACTGAGTCTGTTGATAAAATTGTTTAATGGCGCAGTGATCGCAACATTCAACCATATCTACATTGACATCCCTGGTGCTTGCATATGCAGGATTGTTTGAATAGAAACACGTGGGTCAATTTTTGCAAGTTAGTGATTAGCAATCAGGTGACGTGGAAGATGACTCAAGTGGCCTTGCATGCTTTGTTATTTAGCGCACGAGATCTTCATGTTATTCTGTCTTCGCTTTTCGGTTTTCTTTTTATTTATTTAATATAATAGTTATTTATTTTAATAATTAAGCAGAGTGAGCCTTGCTAGGGTGTCTTGGGATTTCTCGAAGAAAAATCAAGATCAAGGTTTTTGCCAGTTCATAACTGCAGTCTGCAACCATTTCTACATATATGTTTTCTCAAAATTACTTGTGGGAATAATCATGATGTAGGATCACTCTCCTTTGATGAAGTGTTTTTCTTTTTGGTACTATTCACACATTTTTAATGGAAAAATGAAGACCACCCAAAAAAAGAAATATTAAAAAAATGTTTTATAAATCTTATTCCAAATGAAAATACAGAGGAAAAGGCTCTGGAAAACAGTTTTTACAAATATTGATTAAGAAAAAAAAAAAAAAAAAACACTTCAATTGCTGGCTTGTCTTTCTCGTTGGTCTCATCCCATTCGGTTTGATTCTACTCTCTCCCTATCCCTCTTCTTCTTCTTCTTCTTCTTCTTCTTCATCATCATCATCATCATCTTCGTCTCCTTCTTCTTCTCCCTCACCTTCTTTACCGCTTTTGTTTGATCATTATCCATCCATGGAGCTTGAATCTTCCTGGCTCTTGCACACTCTTTATGCCTTCTGTTTTATCCTTGTCTTCATCATCATCGTTTCTCCTCGTTTCGCTCTCTTTCTCTACTTGCTGCTACTAAAGCTGTGGTGCAACTGTGAGATATGTGATGCTTATCTAAACTTGAGCTGGGCCAAAAGTTTTGATAATCTTTGTGATTGGTATGCTCATCTCTTGAAACATTCTCCGACAAAAACTATTCCCATACATGTTCTTGGCAACATCATTACAGCTAATCCAGAAAACATTAAGTATATGCTTCAAACGAGATTTGATAATTACCCCAAAGGGAAGCCTTTCTCTTTGATACTGGGCGACTTTTTGGGTCGAGGCATATTCAACGTTGATGGTGACATGTGGAGGTTCCAGAAGAACATGGCAGGTCTAGAGCTCGACCGGCTCTCAATAAGATCAAATGCTTTTGAGATCGTTAGATGTGAGATTGAGAAACGCCTTCTTCCTCTACTAGTCTCCTTCTCGGGCAAAGAAGATGGGATTTTGGACTTGCAAGATGTTTTCCGAAGATTTTCATTCGATAGCATATGCCAATTTTCATTTGGGCTAGACCCCAAGTGCTTGCAGCTGTCTTTACCCATGTCAGAATTCGCTGTTGCTTTTGACCTAGCTTCCAAACTTTCGGCCGAGAGAGCCATGGCTGTGTCTCCCCTTGTGTGGAAGATCAAGCGGAGGTTGAATATCGGTTCTGAGAAGAAAATGAAAGAGGCTATCAAGATCATCGACATTTTAGCACAAGAGGTAATGAGGCAAAAGCGTGTAAAGGGGTTTTCAACTCATAAAGATCTTCTGTCTCGGTTTATGCGTACTGTAGATGATGAAACATACTTGAGAGATATTGTCATAAGTTTCCTCTTAGCAGGCCGTGACACTGTTGCTTCAGCTTTAACCAGCTTCTTCTGGTTACTGGCGAAGCACCCGGAGATCGGTTCAGCAATCCAGGTGGAGGCAGATAGAGTTCTAGGTCCGAATCAGGAGCCCAAAAGTTTCGAGGAAATTCAACAGCTTCACTATTTGCAAGCAGCAGTGCACGAGAGTATGAGACTTTACCCTCCTATCCAATTCGATTCAAAGTTCTGTCAGCAAGATGATGTCTTGCCCGATGGCACTTTTGTGAAGAGAGGAACTCGGGTTACTTATCATCCCTACGCAATGGGAAGGATGGAAGAGATATGGGGTCCGGATTGCCTGGAATTCAAGCCAGAGAGGTGGTTAAGAGATGGCGTCTTCTTCTCCGAAAACCCTTACAAGTATCCAATATTCCAAGGTGGATTTAGGGTGTGTTTGGGCAAGGAAATGGCCTTGATGGAGATCAAGAGTGTCTGCCTCTCACTGCTCCGACGTTTCCACTTCAAATTAGTGTTACCATGCCACTGTACCCCACGATTCTCTCCCGGCCTCACCTCTACTTTTAGAGATGGGCTCCTGGTTCTGGTACGAGAAAAGCTAACTCAACCCTCCCATCGCAATTATATGGTGCACGTTGATTAGCAACTATCCAAGGGCGCTATTCGCCAATGAGGGTGAAGGCGTGTATTTCACAAGGATGTGACGTGGTATAATGGCCTACATGTGCTCGAGCACCATAACCAGAATGACTGGTTACTGTCGGCAGAAATAAGGATTTATCTCGTTCCAATCAATGGTCAAGCTTGTTTTATTTCCACTGAAGATGTGTAAGTAATGTAGTGTTGTAAGAAGACGTATACATACATACATTATACATACATACCTGCAGTAGCTTCATCTGCTTATATTTAGGGCACACAAGAAGCTTAAACCTTCCATTATCTGTAAGATTTAAGTATGGAAGCATGTAATGTTTATTTCTGGTATCCATTATCTCTTGGCTAATTATGTTGTATTTCTTAAACTCCTGTGTTAGTGATTCAACGCCTCGTTTGGGATTAATTCAAGCTAGGGCTCCAGACATAGAGCATGTAAGCAGCTGCTTTTCCCTTTAATTTCCTACATGTAGCGTTCTGTGACCTCTCCTTGTTGGCGTTGGTCTTTATGCGCGCCAAGGCCATCATGTGAGGGGTTGGAGGCTGGTGATGAAGAGAAGATGGAAAGAATATTTATGGTGTTTTGCCTAATTAAACCCTCCTTTAATCACTCAGTACCGTTACTTGGTTTAGTTAACTTTGTTTGCACGATGGAAACCCTATCGAGTGAGCTTACAACTTGAAGCCATAATCATCGAGCAAGGAAGTCTTTTTAATTTTGATCTGGGAATTAATCCATTGCTATATTCTCAATTAAGAGGTTTTTTGGCGTTCTAAAGATATTTTTTAATAAATTTGAAATTTTTCATTAATTTTTTTTGATATTTTTAAACAATTTTAATATATAAATATTAAAAATAAAAATAAAAACAATCGGTATATAATTTTATTTTGTATATGTTAGATAATAATATAAATTATATTTTGGACCTCATCTAACATATTAAGCTACTGGATTGAGATGATTATTTGATATGGTATCAGAGTCTTGATGACCAAGCGGTCACGAGTTAAAATCTCATCATCCTCATTTATTTGATAAAAATTAAGCATAAAATAATATAGACCTATGCAAGTTTCAAGCTCAAAAAATTTTCATTTGAGGGGATGTGTTAAAAAATAATATAAATTATATCTTGAGATCGTTATTAAATTAAGATATTTATCATTTATATGATAGTATACAACTTCCAAATTAAGTTACAACTACTTCTGGCCCCTCTATTTTTAACTTCAATAATATAATAAAATTGAAAATTTATCTCAGCCAGTTAATTCAATAGTCTTCTTCGTTAAATAATTAAGTCGTTATCATCCACTTTCCTTTTTATTTTTGTTAATGTCATCACGCACTCTCACCATACCCGGCCAGTAGTGACAAATTATATATATATATATATATTATTGGCTTTAAAAGGGGCTTTTTGATAAATTTTAAAACATATGTGTGTTTCGCCAATAATTTTTAAAATCAATTTTAATTACCTTTAACCCTTCAAAATTCTCAATTAAAGATTTTCATATATTAATTTTCAAGGCTTTTCATCCATATATATTTTTCTATCAAAATCACACTTATTTTTTTTTTAATAAGAAACATTTTGACTTTTTTTTTCCGAGTGATTCTAATGGAATAATACTTAATTGATAAATTAAAATAATATAGTAATAAAACTGATAAAAAAAAAAGTTTGGGTGCAAAAGTGATCTTGCCCCAATGATTTAGTGTTATGGTTGACATTTCCCTTTGTATTTTTATGAAGATTATTGCAAGTTGGATATTCAAATTGTTAAAGTTGCTACTGGATCTCCTTAAAATAATTTCATTAGGCACTTAACAAGATGTATCACACTGTTATTTATGGATTTTATGATTTAAGCATATTTAAAAGTGTGGTTGCGTTTGCTTTTTAAAGTGTTTTTCACTCAAAAATATTTTAAAATAATATTTTTATTATTTTAAAAAAATTATTTTTGACATCAATATATCAAAATAATAAAAAAATACCAAAAAAAAAATATTAATTTGAAACAAAAATAAAAAATAAAAAAATTTAATTTTTTTTAAAAGAGATTTTGAAATACAAAACCAAACAGGGCCTATAAACTTATAATTTTATATGTGAGGTAAGAGCTAAATGCATAATTAAAGGTATTATTATTAATACCATACATTTATTTTATATCCTGTGACAATAATTCTCTTGAAGAAATTGTCAAGCATTGATCTTGTCATGAAGAACATTTAATTGTGAAGAACATATCGTAGATTGATCATGTGGCTGAGTTAGAAAAGAAGCAACCTCAAGATTTTATTTATGAAGAAGTGATCAAGCAACCGAGTTTCAAACAATTAGAGCTACTTATTTATTATAGTTTTCAAGGGTTTTAATATTGTTGTTGATGTTGCTGTTATGTTGATCATTATTATTATGAAAATATTATTTTATTAGGATTTTTATTTCTAGGATAGTACTAGCTAGGGTTTCTTGGTATCCACTTAAATTAATTATAAACATCATATCAGAATAAAACCTGTTTCTTTTGCTCATTTAAACCCTCTTCCATAACTTTTATTTCAAATTCTTCAACCTTCTCTCTATAGAGATTTACCCTCTTTTATAAGATTTTTTTTATTGCTCGATTTTAGGCTTTAATATGATTAATATATAAACTAAATCTTCTATTCTCGTGATGCCCTGCAGAAAATAATGTTACTACATCCAAACCATGCACGCATGTAGGGGGTGGGGGGGTTTTACCAAAGAAGTATAGACACATATTAAAGTGTAATGCCTGCAATCACAATATTTTTAACCACTTCCGTAATATTATTAAAAAATAATATAAATTATAATTTAAAATTTTATCTAAAAACTTAATTTTTTAAAATAAATTAATTCTTTAACATAGTATCATAACTTTGATGATCAACGATTACGAGTTTGAATCTTATTATTTTTATTTATTTGATAAAAATTAAACATAAAATAATACAAATCTATGCAAGTTTCAAATTAAAAGAACTTTTACTTGATAAAATATATTAAAAATAATATAAATCATATTTGAAATCTAATCTAAAAATTTAAACAAAAAAAAACATCAGTATCTTAATTGCGGGTAACCGATGGGCCATCACTTTGTCCAATTCATCTTGAACTACTCGTTCAGATTCTGCATCAAGAGCACTAGTTGCTTCATTTAGCAGTAATATCTTTGGAGCCTTTCCTCGTGCTATCGCCACTCGTTGCTTCAGCCCACCTGACAATTGGATGTCTCGGGATTTATGACTGGATCATACCCCCGCACTTCCCACAAACAGTCACTTCCATAAGCATTTATGAACTAATTATTAATGTCTTTACAAATGCAACTAAATCAACTATAATTAAGCCTTAGAAATGCTGACAAGAACTTCTTATGGTCTCTGCTGCTAAGAGATTTCCGCCTCCGTAGCATTTCCTTCCTTTCCAAATGAAACAATGGTGTCATTAAATAGCAAAGGTTCCTGGCTTCTGGATCTTGATTCCTTCTTGTGTTATGTAACCTGAATTAGAATCATAAAATACTTGCCAAGCATACAGATCCCTGGAGATTTGGAAATCAGGTTTTGTGGGATCCTTGAAACTGACATGTTGAACTCAATTTCTTCTTTAAAATTTTATGTTGTTCATCACTAGAGTCTATTTTGTGAGTTTCAGTCCAGATTTGCAAACACAGATCCCTTGCTTTCATGAGATCAGGACCAAGGGAATACTTGTTCGAGAAATCCTAAATGATGTCATATAGTGAGATTAAAAAATACCTAATTAAGAAACTTAAGGAATCATTTTACTTCTCGCGTGCTGATCAGTTGGGCGAATGTTTGAACAGAAACTTTTAAGTACTGACAAGGCAGGGAAGAGACTTACACGAACACCTCAGAAAAAGCTGTGTCGCCAGAAACGACGACAAGACAGGATCCAGTGTAGAAACCGGTAGCGCAGGAAGATAAGTGCAAGAAAAAAGACAGTCGAAATCCCATCCCACTTACCAGCCATTGCCTTTTTTCCTGTCTGCTGGGGCCTTCACGAGACTAGTGGTAAAGTTCCATCACTTTCTCTTCAGTACAGAAAGATGCGACTGTTCTAATAAATTTCGTACAAATGGCAATGTTGGAAAATTATCTCCTTCCAAACCCTGAGGCATTTGTAAACTGATTAATTAATCCATTGCATGACAGAAGAATGGAAGGAATGTGCATCTTAGATAACTTTCTTCAGCCAGACAGTCCTCGCTTTGATGGTGATCATGATTTAGGGCAACAATTGAAGATTTTTAAGGCAAACAATTATCTTTTCCAATCCGGATCAATTTTAGGAAACCTTGGAAGATATTTGGGATTCAATGAAAAAATATACCAAGTAACAACTAGAGTAAAAAAAGATCAACAACTTCAAGCATGGATTGATGAATTTGAATTGCTTATAATAAACATGAAGAAGTAAATTATATAGATTATCTTTCACGAATAATGGAAATTGTTAACAAGATATGATTCTATAGCAATGATATAGAGGATATCACCATCATTTAAAAAATTCTTTGATCATTAACGCTAAAATTCATTTTTATTATATGATCAATAGAAAAATCTAAAGATATTGATAAACTCTTCATTGATAAATTATAAATTTCCTTGTTAATTAATGAGTAAAAATTGAATTAACAAAACAAAGAAAAACAAGCTAATAATTTTTTTTTTCTGCCTCACAAAAAGAGGTGATCAAGAAAGAGAAAAAAGCACAAACAATAAATTGTAGATTTTCACATCATAAAAAAGTTGCTACAAGTGCTTAATGCTTTTAACAATTGATATCAAAACTTTTCAACAATTGGCAGCGTAACTTACGTTAATTAGGAGAGCAAGATAGCAAGGAAAAGAACTCAACGACAACTCGTTTTTGAATAAAAATACCACAACGCAGCAGCCCCCACGGCAGCAAACATCAACGCGTGTAGCAGCTTTTTTCTCCCTTAATGAACCTTAGCAAAGGAATGTCAGGTTTAGTTTATTATTTGTCTGCAAGCAAAAATAGACTCTCATCTACCTAAAAAAATCATAGTTGAAGAAATAAAACGTAGGGCGATGAGCAAAAAATTAATTGGTGTCTGCACTATAGAAAAACTTGTTTAAAAGATACTCATTTTTAAAAACTTGTTTTTCTATAGCAATTGTTTACAAAACTTGTTACAGACAATGAGTATCTTATTGCTAAACCGAGTTTTTAAAAATATCATTTTAAAAGAGAAATGATTACATATTAGTTGAAAATCTTAATTTAAATAAGAATCCTTATTAGATTATAATTGTCTGTAATTTTTTTTATAAAAATATAAGGATCCTGTATATAGAATTTAAAAATGTTAAATCAATTATCAACAAACATTGAAAGGGTTAAATTCTTGTGTGTTTAATTTCTAACTTAATGAACTCAAATATATTTGTTACCTATTAAAGTAATGTTTTATATTATAATAACGATTGTTTTTTAAAATGTATTTTATTTGAAAATATATTTAAATAATATTTTTTAATGTATTTATAAAAATTTATTTTTAATATCCATATCAAAACTATTTAAAAATATAAAATATAAAATAATTATTTTAAAATTTTAATTTTTTAAGAAAAAACACACAATACCACCATAAAAACAAACACGATATGAAACAATAAAGGCCCCCCCAGTCTCAATGTCATCCTTGAGGACCGCTCCACTCACCCTGGGCCCTCAGAATATAGCAGGTCAGGGACTGTTAGGACAGTTTTTGAGCTGGGTAGGTTTCCAAGATTGAAGGGATCATAGGTTATACGAGGAATAATCTTATACAAAAGTGTGATACATCAGAAATCGACCACATCCTCTGTCTTCATCGTTTGTCTTCCAGCTGGCTCCATATTGCTGTCTAAATGCTTCTAGCTCCATATCTAGCTTGCTAGGCGACCGCATGATATTTGTTGTTGTTGTCATCCAACCTGAAGACTGTCCGTGCCATTATTTTTAATTATTATAAGCATGAATCACTTGTTTGTATTTAATCGGATATGATAAATATCATAATTACTAGTCCAGAACCAAGGTATATGAGGCTCAGTGTGAAATTATTTCTTAACTATATACTAAACTTAAAAGGAGCTAAGTTCAATTTATATGCTAAACTCAAGAGAAGTTGGGTTCAACTTATAATTGCATCCAAGAATCGTCAGGCACAAATACACCATGACCCTATATGGGGTTGGGCACAAACGTATCCCTGACCCACGTGGGATACAGACGCATTTTAGCTCAACGTAAAGCGGGACGCGGACGCATCCAGATCCCATGTGAAGTTGGGCGGGGACGTGTCAGATCCAAATTAAAATTGAGCGTGGACGTGCCCTTGCCCAATATAGAGTTGGGCGAGGGCACTCCATACCCCAACCTAGGGTTGGGCGCGAGCATGCCATGGCTCAACGTGAAGTTAGAGGCAAAAAAAAAACATAACCTTATTTTTTGTTGTGACTTGTGTGATGACTTTTAAATGAGAAAGTTTTTTTAGAAAACCATGACCCATCAATATGTTTATCTAATAAATTAAATTAAAAATATTTGCGTATTATTGATTTTAATCAAACATTGAGTCAAGAATTTTAAATAAAAATGTATATTAAGATTTTTTTTTTTAATCTTAGGTTGCAAAGAGCTTTAATATTTTTTATTTAAGTATATAATACTATTTTTTATTATAAAATAAATAATTTAAACTCCATTGAAAAAAAATTATAGTATAATTCCTCTTTTATATATATATATATATATATATATATATATATATATATATATAACATATTATCATGAGTTTTTAATTTAATAAGAAACAAAAACCATATGGTGGGTTGGGCACAAACATCAAAAAAAGATGACACAACCTTGTAAATGGGAATCTTCTCTTTCAAATGGTGATGGTTGGAGCCCCTGAAATGATCGGGAATATTACATTCATTTCCTTGAAAGTGACATCCTAATCATCTTTTATTTTTTGAGGAAGATGATAAACAAAGATAAGCAACGTGCCACTCAGTTTCTTTATTAAAAACAAGTGACAAGTCATATGCAACTTAAAAATTAGAAATTTTTAATTGGGATTTTGTAAATTTTAATTTGGTCCTTATTTTTTCAATTTCAACGCACACACCTTCAATTGACTTTAAAACTTCTCAAGTGTTGCAATTTCACCCCTAAAAACCTAAATTTAAATCATTTGAGTTAGTGTCTTTTGCTCTTTGATCATTGATTTTTAGATTATGTAATTTGTCCTCAATTAACCATTAAAATTTTATTTTTTTTCAAGTATACCTTTGATTTGATTAATTTCATTCCTTGAACTCACGCACCTTATACACGTTGGTTCTTGGTTTTGAAATTCTTCAATATAATTCTCAATAAGCCTTCAATCATTAAATTTCTTTCAATTGAACTGCTGATTGTATCAATTTTGCCTTTTCAAATTTCAATTGTGCACCTAATCTAAATTACGCTTCCAAACTTGATTTTTCTTCAATTGAGTCCTTGATTGAATCCGATTAAGCTTGTAAAAATTAAATTAGATCTTCCAAAGTTCTAATCTTCTCAATTAAACCAAAACTAGGCTTCTAAACTTAATTTATCACCAATTAATTTTTTAATAAAATTAATTTGACCCGTTAAAAGTCTAATTAAGTTTGTGCACTTAATTAATATATTTAATTTTGGCCTTAATTGATTTTCAAACTTAATTAAATCTTTTAATTAGGCCTATGATTAAATCAAATCAACCTATTAAAATCTAATTACGTTCTTAGATTTATTGTTTCTGCAAATTCATTTAATATTCACTTAAAATAACCTTGAATTTGTATTGTCTTTCACATTTAGATCCTTCAATGGTGGAATTGAGTTTCCAATATTATCAATGATCCCTTTTGTCCTTTCATCTCTCATTTATGCATTTAGATCCCTTTTTAATATGTTTTTGTCAACAAAGTTGCTTGTCTCCTACATTTTTTTATTTTTATTTTTGAAACTCTTTTATTTTATATTATTTAATTTAATAAAATAATACTAATTTTAGGGAACTCAAAATTGGGCTATGACAAACCTCAATAGATAAATTTATAGCCTTAAAATATAAGAAAACAATTTGCTTAGAGATAAAAATAATAAAAAAAACAACTCGGAATCACAAATTGCCAAGCCTCTTTTTAGCAAGATGAAAAAAAAAAAATCATCAGCATCAAACTCTTCTAATTAAAAGGAATCCATTAATACCATAATCATTGTTATTTTATCATTAGAATTTTGACAATCAACAACTCTCTCTTTCTTCTTATTTTTAAACGAGTTTTTCTTTTCGCTCTCAACTCAAAATTAAAAAACTAAAAAAAATGAACTTTTAGATAAGAAAATGCTGATAATTTGAGAATGATTATGAATTAACCCCTCTCTAATTTTATTATAGACTTTTAGTTATTTTTAATTAAATTATTTTTGGACCTAATTCCATTCTATAAAGTTAAAGATTGTATTAGAAATACAAAAATAAAAAAGAAAGGACAAAAAATGTAAAACACAAATATATACATATATATATATATATATATATATATATTATGATGCTTCATTGTTCATGTAAATAATAAAATACCTTAAGAAAAACCTCAAATGTTTTAGTATTTTTTTTAATTTAATTTGATTTAATGTCTATACAACCAATAATAGTTATACCTTTCTAGGATCACCAATATGCCATTCCAGCATCACCCAAATACGCATGTATTACCGTAGAATGTTATTCAAATAAAATCAAAATATTTTTTTTATATATTTTTAATTTAGTAATTTATATATATTTATATAATGACTTGGTAATTTTACCTTGAAATATTTAAGTTACAAATTTGTAATCGTTTGGAATAATTTAGAAGCCAATATACAACCGTATATTGGACTTTTTAAAAAATTAATTGGGCCCCAAATTTATATATTCATTCTCAATTAAACTCCAAATCAATTAATTTGATCAATAAAATCATAAATATTTAATAAATTCTTAGCCAAGTCTTTTTGTGATGTTCATCAACATTTTTCAAATTAATGTTGTTTTAGTGCATAAATATGCAAATTATACTAGAAATATTAATGCTTATTATTTATTTATTTAAACCAACACCATTGTAATGCAAAAAACATGCATTAGACATAAATTATTAAAATAAAATTAATAAGAGGACACAGCTGAGAAATATTGAGATATTTGGGGTCTAATTGATAAAATTAATAAGTTTGGGATGCAATTCAGAATGAGTATATAGATTTACGACTAAGTTGAGGTTTCCTCTATTATATCTTCTTTGCTTCTGGCTGTCTGTACTTATCTAACCCTAAACGCACAAAATAAAAACTCTCTCAGGCATCAAACATCAAACATCAAATTAGTTTTAAAAGCCCACTTTAAACCCTAAAATCTAAATTCGCAGGTACACATCTGAGTTTTTGTATATAGTTATGCTTTGGTAGGGTTTTTGACCTATTTTCTTTCTTTTTGCAGATAAACCAAGTAAGAAAGAGAGAGAATAAAAAAGCTATGAAGAAGAAAAATCAAGCAAGTGGAAGTGGAAGTGGAAGTGGCGACATGGATGACAAGGATCAAGAATGGGACATCAAGAAGATTATGAAAGACATCGAGTTCTTCAGTAATTACATTTTTTTTATTCCTTTCTTTATTCTCACCATTTTTTAAAACAATTTTGTTCTTCAGTGTTTGCTATCTGCTGCATTATAATTATACTTTATGTATCTACGAGAAAGTTGTGTGATGATGGATTGTAGGATGAGTTAGGGGCTATCGAGGAATTGTGGGTTTGAGGTTAGGAATTTCTAGCAGGCATTGAGAGGAGATGAGATGAGATTGAAGAGTTTGCTCATGCGGAAGAGTGCAATGATTTGTTTTGAAGTTGCTTTTGGGTGTTTAAACTCTGCCTTGTGATTTTCCACAATGCTAGTACAGTGCATCAATTGATTAAACTGGAAGGTTTCGAGAATATATTTACAATGGCAACGGTTTTTTAGAGAATACAGTGTAAAACTTATGGAAAAAGAGGTTGGAAACGTAAGAGTTATATGGTGTCATAGGCTACCCTATTACACCTTTGTAGCAGCATTTAGCAATGTGAGAGTTTTGAGCTTCCTAACATCAAAGCCCACATCTTCTGATCAGAATTTTGTTTCCCTTCCCCTCTCGTGGTGGAATCCCTTTCCCTACATGTTTCTTTATTTTAAATGCACAATGTTCTGTATTTTTTTTCCGGCAACATTGGAGTTGTGTGCTGTTTTTGAAGCAGCTAGTTTCAGGCTCCGAGTCTACTTGTTTTTTCTATTGAGACTTTTTTTGCTCTTAATAAAAGCCAAATTGGATGAAGGAGCTAATAAGATGGAGCTCCTTTCTGTTTTGTAGAACCTGGAACAATGTCGATTTCATTGGGTTCGGTTGCATAATTTGATGATTGATCTGTTATTCATGTGTGACGAGAAGCAAAGAGGATGTTTCATCACCTGCTAATTTTTTAACTTGCTTGTTCTACTGTTCAGACCCAAAGGATGGGCTACAGCTTCCAGTTTTAAACATGCCACAAGGAATACAATATTTTCTTAAACAATGCACTGTATTCTTTTGCCACCATTTGTCATAATTGTATGGGTTCTTCTGTTGGGCATATAAAATGGACTCAGTGCATTGTGAATTTTTTTTTCTAGTGTTATAGCCAGAGGAAAATTAGGTTGCATCATTTGGTAAAAGTTGCTGAATCTGGCTTTGATTGTGGACATGTGTCTGCTGTTAATTCAAACTTGGAAGCAATAAATATTGATCTGGTTGAGTTTGTTCCATTCATTGGGATGCTGCTTCTATCTTTTTGGTTCTTCATTTGCATCTTATTGTGATTGTTTGAATTTGTATTTACAACCAAGAAACTTTGTAGTATTTTTGTCACTTTAATGTTTTGTCTCCCAGGTGCCTCGCATATGACATGGAAAGAGAGGAAAGAATTAGAAAACCAGAAAGTAGTCTCTCTTGGTGGAAAGGTAAAATCTCTATGAGCACCAATCACGTTGCTTTGTAGTTAATGTAGTAGATATTTTTTATTATGGAGTCTATGCTTCTTCCATATGGCGCTTGATGAATATAGTCCTGCTGCGCTTTGTCCTAAACACAGCCTCCTAAGAAGCAAAGACTACCTTTAAGTGTAGCCCGTGTGCAAATGAAGAAACAAAAGGAAAGAGAAGAGAAAATGCTTGAAATGAGGGAACAAGAGGTTGATTCTCCATGACCTTTCTAATTTATGTTTGATCTGATTGTAGAAATCTTGTTGCTTTGACTGTAACTATTCTACATTTTAGAATATGGTTCTTGGAAGATTTGGAGGTGGTAGTGGTGCTAGACGAACAGTGGAGAGGCGCAAACTTGAGGACAGGGTGCTGAGGTCAACTGAAGGTCATTTTAAAAATGGCATACTTGATGTGAAGCATTTGTTGAGTCGAGCGCCATCTAGAGATGATGGTTCTAGCAGTCATATGGTCAACAAAGGGAAGAAGCACAGTGGCAAAAGGAGAGATGATGGTTCTAGCAGTGATATGGTCACCAAAGGGAAGAAGCACAGTGGCAAAAAGAACAAGGGAAAGAAAAAAGGTGGTGGGAGGAAGCGCCATTGAAAGCGGGCCTAATTTGAGCTTTTTCAATAACAGCAGTGATAGAATCTCAGTGTTGCTAATGTCATCTTTCAAAACCTGGATCTTGAAGGATCCGGACAAGATCCTTGATTCGGTATTGGCACAATGTATGATGCAGAATATGCAGTTTATGTATGAGGGATGGCTGAGCATTTTTCGTTCTATTTTAAAGATGAAAACAAAAATTTTGAGCGGTTGCGTTTTTGTTTTGGTTGTTTATAAATAGCCTTCTCTAATTGCTGGGTTCAATTTCTCGTGGATAGCCTTCTATGTAGCATCTTTTCCATGGACTAAAACTACATGAGTAATAAAAAAACTGAAAAATCTATAAAATTAAAAAACCCAGAAAAAAAATAATAAAAAAATTAGAATTGTGATAAAAAAATGATTGAACTAATTAAAATTTTTAAAAAACCGACCGGTTTGGTTTGGTTTGGTTTTGATTTTATAAGTTTAAAACCAAAAAAACTGAACCTAAATTGAAAAATAACCAAGTCAAAACGGTTTGAACTAGTTTTTATCCTAAAAAATTGAACTGAAACCGGTCGGTTTGAACCGGTTTTGTTTTTTTTAATTTGATTTAGTTTATTTTTTTTATAAAAAACAAATTAAATTGAAAATAATCGATATTTTTGCATTTCTTCACACTAGATAAACACGACCGATATTGAAGATCTTGAGCCCATGTTTCACTTATATGCATGGGGTATGAATTCTTGCTATTTGTTGTTTTTAAATATTTCAGTTCATCATTGTTGCCGTTTGTTTAAATCTAAATTAACTTACACGTGTCAATTGAATCAAGAAAAAATGACTCAGGAGATGTGAAGTAGTCGATCAAACTAGCAGCCATAATCGGTGAAGAACTAACTAGAAGTCTCTGAATGCCTCTCCATGGAGAATCTCTCGTTAAAAATAATACCATAATTACATGTAGAATCACCTTGTATTATAATTACAATCTCTCTAAATAAAATAAATATTAAATGAAAAACAAAGAGGATGCGCACAATGTTTTCAATTTTTTTTTAGTCTATATTTTTTTTTTTCTGATCAAGAAATTTTTTCTTTTTAATTTTATTATTCAATATTGTGTTGATTGGTAATTGAGCTTGATGATTTGTTTCATATTGCAATTTGTCAGTTATCTCTGTTTCAAATAAATGTCCCAACATTAGATTAGTTCTTGATTTTATAAAAAAGAATTAGTTTAGTTGTTTGTAAAAAAATAAGAATGAGGGGACCAAAATTAAAAGCAAAGTGGAATGGCAACACTTTATTTTAGAAAAAAAAATAATTTCTTTTTTGGTTCTTTATTTTTTTAATCCGATCATTGGATATATATTTTTTTAATTTTATCTTTCCATATTGTATTTATTGGTAATTTGACTTAATAACTTGTTTTGTATTGCATCTTTCAGTTTATCATGATCTCAATAAAATATTTTGGCATTGAATTGATTCTCAATTTTACAAAAAAAAATAAAGTTTTCTTGTTTGTGATGAATTAAAGATAAGGAGACCGAAAATGAAAGCTTGGTCCGATAACAACCATTTAAAACAAATAAAATAAAAGAGTGTCAATGCCTTTAAGCTTAAGATTTTGGTCAATCTCTATTTCAATCCTTAAAGTTTGCAAATTATATGATTTAGTCCAAAGATTTATTTTATTCACATTTCAATCCTTCACTTTGAGAAAGTAGAGAGAGTCACCATATTACAGCAAGGGTGAGAGAAAGTTAATTAACATGTTTTTTTACAAGAAAACTTGTTGATCTTAGAGTCACCATATTACAGCAAGGGTGAGAGAAAGTTAATTAACATGTTTTTTTACAAGAAAACTTGTTGATCTTAGTGTCAACAAGTCTTATTTTACGAGAAAAGTTCTATTGAGATCTTTTTAAATCTATATCTTGCTTGAAAAAAGTAGATCAAGGTTGAGAAATAAATTTCATTCCTAATTAGATTTTGTTTTTTTGGACTATTTTTTGAGTTTGTTTTGGGTTGATAAATATTTTTTTTTGAGGTTTTAAGGATATTTATTAGTTGTTTTTAGGTGAAAATTGTTTAAAAATAAATTTTAGAGTTAAAAAAAACCCTCCTTGATTTTTTAGTCATCTATATGATGTTAGGATTCTAATTAGCAGATGATGCATTGTCTGCTTTTTTAAGAAATAATCAAGAAGATGACGTGTCGCCTACTCAAATAAAAGAAATAGGTGTGTGGACCTATGCTTAAAGGCTTACACTCCTGGGCTTATTTTTAGTGGGTAGATGTGCTGGGTTTTTCAAGCTCGCATGACTGGTCCTTTGTTGTTTTTTTTCCTTTCCCAACAATTTAGCTTGAATTCTTAAAAATAAAATAATTTAAAATATATTTGGTTTATATTTTTACAATTATTAGATTAATTAAGAATATATTTAATATATTATTTTATTAAATTTCATTTAATTTTTACTTTGTTATTAAATAAGATTATAGAAATCTCTTTAGAATATAAATTGGTGTTCTTTTTTACCGCCCGTCATAATTAACTTTTTTTTAATTTAATTTGTTTGTTGTTATTGCTTATTTTTCTATCATATAACTAAATAAATAATAGTTTCAAAAAAAGTAAACCTAATATGGTTCATGACCTAGGCTACATGTTTAATAGCTTGATCCAAATCAATCTAATATATTATCGCCTCAATGCTTACAAAAATAGGATGTCATACTGAATCTTATTTTAGTCAAGCCATATT
The DNA here is from genome assembly GCA_030145905.1 of Populus davidiana. Taxonomy (NCBI): domain Eukaryota; kingdom Viridiplantae; phylum Streptophyta; class Magnoliopsida; order Malpighiales; family Salicaceae; genus Populus; species Populus davidiana. The sequence goes on along the minus strand of CM057801.1, from coordinate 6,669,179 downwards.
TTTAATTCACCAAGTCAACTAGGTCATATTAATTCAATCTCCACATGGTTTAATTTGAAACTTGAGTTATGCAAAGGTTTGGGTCGAGCAATTTTTTCTATGACAATGCACAAGCATTGTATTATACTCATGCTTTCTAATACACTCACATTAACATTATTAGGTTTTTTCTAAATAAAAACTTGCTTTTTAGATAATGATTAATATTTTTTACTACTAAAAATCATGCTTGTTGCGTTGGACATTTTTTTATGTTAATAAAAATTTTGTCCACCTGCAAAGTAAAGTAGGCCAACTATCTTGTCTTTAATTATTTCATGTAATCAAACTTAAATCAAGCAATTGCCTATACAATAATACTATGGCATGATATTACAGTAGACAACCATTTTTAAATTTATACTAGCAGATGTAGAAGCATTAATTTATCAATCATGAATTTATGTCGATGATACGATAGAGTTTTGGTAAACTATTAGCCTTTTAAAACTTAATGGAAATGTAAGGGAAAGTTATCACATATATATTGATCAAGTATTCATGTATGACAATGTACTTTAATGTTCTTAGTGCAATCATAAAAGATTTGATTGACAACAGCTTAAATAGAACTAGTGTCATCAACTTGAAAAGGATTAGGAATAAGTTAATGAATAAAAATAAACCTTAAAGCCAAACAATCTCAAAGCATATATATGACATAACATGATATTTAAACTTGGTTAAGGATTTAGATACTTTATCCCACTTCTTACTCTACTAAAAAATAAAAGCATCACTAAGTAACATACACCAAAGAATAACTGGATGACAAGTATCAGGACAACCAGCTCAATCTACATCCATAAAACCCATCAATTATAAAGAAGTCATCGTAAAAAAAGAATAACTTACAACCAGAAGTGCTCTTGAGATAACAAAGAATACGCCCTATAATGGCCAAATAAAAATAATAAAGAGCTTGTATAAATTGACTAACTTGCTATACAATAATAATAAAAAAACAATATCAAGCTGAGCAATTATAAAATAATTTAACTGTCTTATTTAGTCAAAATAGTCAAAGACCTAGCAGAGGCTATAAAAACTTTTGCGCTATGGTTTAGGACTTTGAAAGCTAAGTGCATTGGAGTCATAATTAAGTAGCATGGATAAAGTTACTACTTGAGGACATGTAGTGGAACATAAAGATAAAGAAGAAGTTTGTAAGAAACAGGTAGTTAGTTATCAACACCCTCATTGATGATGTTATTTGTTTTGAGAAAGTTCTAGCAAAACAAATAGAAAAGAAACTACTAAGTGTGACACACCTTGTTAACTATTTAAACAATACCGTGAGTGCACTCATTGATTGATTCAAACTCTAATTTTTAAATAAAAATAAAATGTTTATTTTTATTCTGATGTTAGCAATTATTTCATGAATAATTTTATTTTTGAATAAGAAATTAAAATCATATTATTTATTAACTGAAGTAAAAATATCATTAAATAATTTTATTTATAATATATAATTTTACTATCATGACCAATATATATAATTGTCGACAAGGTACAGGTATGACATCTTCAATGAGTTGCCATGCCACTACAGGTAGACTACTTCCGAACTCAGTCCTTCGTCTTGCTAAAACAGTTCCATGAAAAAAAGTCTTATGTTCCTACGAAACTTGTACAGTATACCAAGTGCAAAATTCTCAAGATCTTTCATGGAGAAGTGATTTCAAGGAAGGAGAAAGCCAATAAAAAAATATATATATACAAGAAAAGGATTGTAGCTTTCTACTAAAGAACGACTGATAAGAAAATGATTTTGATTTGACATACAGAATTTTTTTCTCCTTGTGATGAACACACTTTTTTAAAAAAAATCTGCTTCGGCTTACAAGCTCTTAATCAATGTTCTAACTCTACAGAAAGTTCAGGGTTATAGGCATTGGAACATGAACTCCTATACTTCAGATTTATAAAAAAGGAAAAAACAAAAGAGTATGAAATGGAAGATAGAGTTTGTTTTCCTTTCTGTATGTATACACACAAAACTTAATGTTTGACTAACATGGCCTCCAGCTTCCCCTTCCTCGCAGCATGTTTTAGTTTCTCAAGTGCAACGAGTCCGACCTGCCTGACTCTCTCTCTGGACAACCCCATGCTGATAATAGCAAAAATCAACAAACTATAAATTTCAAGGCACTCAAATCTAGTCCTCATTTATACAAAGTCAGCAAGCAGAAGCAGTGCAAAAATTTACTCACCGCTTGCTAATGTCCTCCCATGTGAGGCATTCTTTATCTAAACCATGGTAAAGACGTATAATCTCTCTTTCTCGTTCTTGAAGAGCTGAATCGATAAGCTTGTTTACTTCCTCCTGTCCATTACATTCCTCAACAAATTAGTCTTTTTTCTCTTACAATCATCTGGAATCCGAATACAGGAGGATGAGTTATATATGTGTATATGTGTGTGTATATATATGATTGTGCCTGTCAAAAAACTCAACCATCCTTTGAAACTCTACTTCACAAAATATCTCACTTAGTGTGGTTCATGTTTTTTGAGTTTTATGGTGTCTACAGCATCACCTCATGGTAAACCTAAACTGTATAAGTTAATTGCGGGTTTGTTCTTCCATTCAAAAGTTTTTCCTTCTCATTACAAATTTTCTTGTTTTCTTGTTCTTTTTACCTTGAGTGCCCACTCATCTACTCCATGCCATGGGTTGTTCTCGAGGCGATTATCTGCAATGTACTTTGAAAAAAGAGAGAAAGAAAATGAGTCAATGATGAAAAATACACACATGAGAAGGATTTGCAGAACGGAGAGTTGAGCTTCACTTACACTATGGTGTGTTTCTCCTGGAAGACCATTCAAAGAGGGGAACGCTTCCCTATCAAGCGAGAAGACCTTACTGATAGCCTGCGTATGATGACATTGTTTGGTAGGCAGAAAGAGAGACTGAAAGGCTATAGAACAAGTAGATTCATAAATTTAGTACCTCAGTGGCATTCCTAACTTTCCTTTGGGACATATTCAAGCTTTCTGCAATTCTCTGAAAATAATAATGAAATAAGAAGATTCGTATGGGAAACAAGAACAAAACAGAATAAACAAAATTAAATATCTCCTCATCAAAGAAAACGGGATTAAGAATGTTCACAAATGGTCAACTTTTTGGAAATTGAATGATGCACCAGCACTCAATTCTTATACACAGGAAAAATTAAGAAACTAAATTTATGTGATCTTGATCCTGGAAAAATAATGCACTTACATCAATTGATGGAGTCACTCCTTTCTCTTCTAGTCTAATCTTCGCATTCCGAATTAGGCCTAACCTTTCATGCAAGTGATTAGGCAATCTTAAGGTTCTTGAATTCTCAACTAAAGCTCTCGAGACACCCTGTGTCCAAACAAAGATGTAAAAATGCATTAGTCTTGTAATATCAGTGATGACTACCTGGCATATTATCGCAGCAAACTCATTTTTCAGTTACGAATTGCTTTGGGATAAAAAAGAAGGGCCGTGAATGCTAAACTTCATAGGATCACAAGTTTTCAAATATAGGTTATGAGAAAGTAATGATGCAAAAGATTTGTGTGGTTATTATCTATTGTGGGATATGCATACAACTGCTGGTGGTAATATCTGATGCTCCAATATATAAAGTTGTCTACAATGTAAAAGGAAAAATCAACCTTACCTGACGTATCCACCAATAAACATAAGTTGAGATTTTGAACCCTTTGGAAGAATCGAATTTCTCAATACCTCGCAGTAGCCCAATTAAACCTGCCTGCATGAGAAATATTACAAACATTACATATAAGAGGTCGGACACAACTCTATCCAAGCTGCTCAGATTCATGGATACCGACATTTCATACTTGAAGTGAAGCAAAAGACAGTAACCTGAACAAGGTCAGCCATTTCAGCACCCATGTTATCATTTTTTTGAGCAATAGACATAACCAGACGAACATTGCTCATGGCCAGCTTCTCTCTTGCCAAGGAGCATTGAATCAATTGTGACTGTAAGTCAGCACGAGAAATCCTCAAGGAATCCGCAAGTTGTTCATCTGAGGGCTCACAACCTAATCTCTCCTTCAGACTGAAATTTCCAGATTCGAATATATTGATCATACAGCAATGGAATGAAACACAAATGAAAGATATGGATCGCATGTATTAAATCATGATTTCTCTTCCCATAAAATTGTCCCAAGTTTCGAGAACACGGAGCAAGGAGTGAATGATAAGGAAAGAAAAAAATCATTACCATCCATACCGTTGCCCTCAATTATATCTGCCTTTGTCACATTCAAAATCTATTTTACGTCAGAAAAATGCAATAAAGCTGCTTATCATAGAATCAACATGGTGTGCAAACAAATAACTACACTGAACTACAAAACTTCTCTTATCATTAATATTGTATTCTCACCTGGATTTATGGTCCTCTAAGGAAAGACCAGCTCTAATTATCCTTGACAGACGCACAACTTCTGTATGGGGAAGCACCTCATCACTTACTACACCCTTCACATAACCTTTCAAACGATTCAGCAGTAGATCTGGACTGATATCCGACCTCAGCAGCTTAAAGTCGCTACTACGTGACATGAATTTGCTTTGGTTCTGATTTTTTCTCTTGTTGTTCAACCTTCGTTGTCGAGCAGACACCCCAGAACAAGTGACAGGTATCTTCTTGTTACTTTTTTTAATTTTTGAGTCACTTGAGTTTATCCTCTCAAAAGAAAGATTCCATTGCTTTTCTAGCATAGACTTCTGCAGCAAAATGAGAGCTTCTACTGAATAGTCGAGAACAGAACTTTCTTCTTCGAAGTCATCTAATGTCTTGAACCATGTTGCCACAGTTGAAGAAGCAGAAGCAGTATCAATAAGTTCTTTAAGGGCTTTATTGGAGTGTGGATTTCGATAGGAGGAGAAGAAGCTGGGGCCATATTTTGATGACTTTTTTGAAACAATCACTCTCTTTGTTGTTGTAATTTGATAGTGGGCTATTCCATGATCATTGACATTGGAAAGCTTTTCTGTGAGGTCTGAATAATAAAAGGAGGAACTCAGGGGCCTCTTTCCTGTGGTGAGTCCAATAAATGAAGCTGTGGCCATCATATGGATACTTTCAGGTTTGTACAATAATCATCACAAGCTTTTAGAAAACTGATGAACCAGTCTACCGCTCTTCAGGCCTACTCTATTCACAAGGCTCCGTGCATGTAGATATTGTTTAGGATAAATCTCCCTAAAGCTCACTTTGATAGCCTTCTGGAATTAAAATCAAAGGAAATTGGGGGGAAAAAAACAAATATTAGGCTCCTCAATAGGTCAAAAAAACAAAAGAGTAACTATATGTTTGGTAGATTGTAAAAAAATGTATGGAGACAATAATGATCCTCGTCGCATCACATTCCATAACAATCTACCAAATTTCGTGTAAGTTCATTGTATTCAAACTATCCAAAATAAACAACTACATGGGTATCAGGGAATGTGGTCACAGATATGTATATGCAGAGGATTAGCATCCAGCAACCAAGTAAATACAGCTATAGAGTTGAACTAAGAATTTCTAAAAGCATCAATCTCCAACCATATAGGAAATGGAAAGAAATATAACAGTGAAGTTAAAAACAAAGATCCCATCAAATACTAAATACAAAACTAATATGATGCAAATTAAGTCTTAAACCATATTTTAATTTTCTTTACTACATTAATAACAATTGAGATAATTTACCATGCCTGAAACAGGTATATGTTATAACATCTTCAAATCAAGCTTTAGCCAATAAAGTGAGACTTTGATGTTAAACCATAAATGAGTGGAGGGCAGATACATTAACTCAGTCCCAATACTCCAAGTGTTCAAGCAGAAGCCCATAAAGTTTGCAGAGCTAATGATCACAAATGGTGTTTACAGTTGTGGGTTATTCTTCATATTTCCTACTATATTTTCAAATTATGAGCTATGAAACCTCTTCTCTGTCTAAACTGTCCCCCAGAAATTGGGTTCCAAGATCCAAACAAAGAGGCCAAAGGAACAAGAATAATTCAGTTTACAGCAGAAGAATAAGGAAACGCATAAGAAAATTTAGAGAGTTTTGAAAGAAGAGAAATGGTGTTTAAAGTTGAAGAGCTGCATACCTGGAAAACAACAGTTTGTTAGGAAAACAAGAGAAGCAGAAGGTGATAGGGAAGAGGTGAGGATTCCAAAGTGAGCAAGGGGCAGAGTGGTTGTAAACTGCAACTACTAACTAGCCTTGGCACAACCTTTTTTGTCTGAACGTATGATTTTTTATTATTGTTATTATTTTCAGTTTTATCCTGTTTTGATAAAAATAAATACAATGATTTCAGTAAAGAAAATGGAGGGTTACAGCTTTATTTATTTTTATGCTAGAAAATAATTTTTAATTTTTATTTATTTTTTTTGAATCATGTACTGATATTAAAAATAAATTTTTAAAAAATATTATTCTAATTTATTTTCTCTCAAGAAATGCTTTAAAAAACAATTATTGTAAACACTACCTAAAATATTGCCACCTCACTTATTTTAACATTAAATCAAACACTCTTAATTATATATATAATTTCTAATTTTTTATTTGATTTTTTTAATTTTAAATGTTTTGCTTTGTTATACGGATATAAAAATAAAATTTTAAAAAATATTATTATAATATATTAAAAAAAAAAACATCTTTAAAAAAACTGCCATAACAATCCGAACACGACTTCAAAGTGGCAGAAGATATGGGAAGGAGAGTTGCTATTGGCCAATAGAGATATTGGGTCCATGTTTGAGTGGTGTAGAGATTGCCATTTTGCCTCTTCTAAAATGATCTCTTCCTTTTCTTCTCTGTTTTGTTCTTTTCCTAGTTTTTGTTATTTCTTATTCTTCGTTGTTTGAGAGATGGGAACTGAGCAAGAAATCGAGGGGTCTGCGACAAATCCATGTGTCACCACTTCAATAAACCATGTGCTTCACACACGCTCTCTCCCTCCTCTTTACACTTGCGCATATTTTGTAATTTCATTATTATTATTATTATTTTGGGTTTCTAAATCTAAACAAGTCAGACACCACAAACATTATTTAATCTCTAAAGGGTTGAAAATTACATAACTTCATGCTCGATACGACTTGGATAGATTGGTTTGAATAAGTATTATTTATTTTAATCAAAAGACGAATCCTTGATTCGTTTATGCCACCTTTCTTCCTTGAGAAGTTGTTTTGAATCGTTTTTTCACAGCACAGCAGAGACTCCCCACTTCTTGATTAGCCATCACCATTGGCCCAAGAGGGAGTATATCCTTATAGCTTCACCTGTTTTCTCCAGCATCTTGCATTTGAAAAGTCCAATTTACACCAACAATGTAAAAACTCTTCACTGCCAGCGAGCTGGGAATCATAAAATACCTCTATTTACCCCAACAATCCACCAAATTCATTGTAGAGCTTACAGCAATCTGAGTATATACGATTCAATTTACACTTGGAAACAGTTGACTCAACCTTGACATCTTGACTCCCAGTTGAATTCTTCCTCTGGCCTTAAGTTTAAACCTTCGTTGATAAACTTAATCCTTCACATGCATCAAATGCAATAACGATTAAGATTGCGTAAAATGAAAACCTGAGAAAGGGGTGGTTCAGGGCCACAGAATTGTTGGAACCAAGAAACAAAAAGATTGCACGTCAAAAATCAGGGCATGAAAGAAACCACAATGATGAATTATATTTTATGCAAGCATAATGAATGAGCATGTTTCAGATGAGGATTTTCGAAGCAACAGCCCACTAAGTATGTGAACTAATAATGGGGAACAACTTTCTTCCAACACTCGATAACAAAATCATCGAAGTAAGAAATTCAGGTGGCTACGAAACTAGGCAATCCTTTCAAAGTCTTTTCTTCCTCGGGATGGTGGTGGAATGCTATTGAAATTGGCCCTACGCCCTACAAAAGATTTCCAATAGTAGTTAATAAATTTCAATTCAAGTGGATCTAACAAACAATTAAGCAAAACAGTCAGAAAGTACCCCATGGCACGCTGTTGTTCAATGAACTACTTCCTGGAGAACGTTGCCCCCCGGAATTGAAGCTGGATGAAGGAGGCTGGACCTTGATATGATTCCATTCACTACCCCGAACAGTGGTCCTTCCATGACTGGACCGCTGAAGGGGTTGCTGTCCTAAACGGCTTGGAGAATTTTGTGAGATATGAGGTGTAAAGTATGAAGGCTTTGATATTGAACGACCATATCCAGCATGAAGATCATGTGCTGAAGGCGGGCTTCCAGCGTCAACATGTGAAAATGCATGGAAAGGCCCATTTCTGACATAATCATAATACAACCACAAAGGAGTGAAGAATAGTAAGAAATATTTAATAGTAAAAACATAACACCCACTGCTCCCTTCTCGAGAAATAAGAAGGAAAAAGGAAAAATAAATGGTAGAAAACACGAGTTGTATATATAATAGAAAACATGAAGCAACAATTTCAGCATTGTCATAATTTTCACTGATGAATTTTCGAGTTTTGAAGTTTCATATATACAATCAGTCAATCAACAGTTTCTACATTTTCTTCTATGTTGAAATTTCGTTTGCTTGAATAGTGAAAGTTCTTGCTGCCCATTTTGCGCAATGTTTGATTTTATGTTACTCCACCACTTGGGCAATAGTTAAAAAATATTCTAATAATCATAACTTCAAAAAATTCAGGCAACCATGTAAATCGAGAGAAACTGTATGCTTTTTACTCTGACACAAAGCATACCTTTGGTTTGATGAGCTGGAGCTTGCATTTGAGGCTCGGTTGGGTCTTCCAACACCTACCACTGGAACACTGGAACCAAGATGCATGCTATTGCTAAACTCAGTGCTTATGGAACTCCCATCAGAACCATCCTCTTGAAGAAGAAGTTCATCACTGGAAAATGAATAACAGATGCCACACTAAGAGATTAAACAAACACATGGTAGAAAATACAAGTGCATACTATTTTAAATTGCCCTTGAAATATTCTTTGGAGATGTGGTGACAGGTGCATTGCCACCCATCGCTCCACCAATTAGTGTTCAGAAAAGAGAAACAGTCAACAAAAAAGTAAAATAGCCAAAACAACTGTTATCTTATGTTTTTTATGCTTTTTAAATGTGCTTATTATCATTTCTTGATGAAATACCAATGTATTTATTGAAACTTTATTAACTGATCATGAACACTAATACCAAAGTCAAAATGCTTTGAGCTTACATCCCATTCAAACCTTGAATTAAGAAAATACAATAGCATGATGAAGAAAATACAGCTCCAAATTTAGCACTGGCTTACTCCTAAACAAGTCACATTATGAAACGTGATGTGAATAAACCTACCAGTAAAAGATGAAGTCATACACATGACTGAATCCCAACATACAGGCAGACAGGCACCAGCAGCCTAAAAATGGTTAACAGGGGCAGAATGCTACATGGGGCTGATAAGAACCCCAAGGGTGAAGTGCTGGTTTTAGTCATCTAAGGTTAACAGCTATAGAAAAGCCTGAGGTTCCATTTAATGAAAAGATTGGTTTCTAACAGTAATAATGTTAGGGGGGGAAATAAAAGGACAACCATGAACTGCTTTCATCAAAGGCTAGCAATAGAGCAAATAAACACCTTATGCAGTGTGAATATCTCATAAAAACAATAGGGAATCATAGTCACATCTTGCTAAATAACAACTTTTATAACATGTCAAAACACACAAGTTAAATTTTTTAACATATTTGATTCAATAAATTCTTCTTTTTTACTGAAAAGAACCTAAGCATTGGACAGACAACTCTCTTTTTATGCCATGTTCAATAAAACCATCAAAATCTGTTCCTTCCAATGTTATTTTGTTTGCAAGTATATGTGAACGTAATATGCAAGGTATCAATGTAACTCAAAAGAACATATTATAGAAACTAACAATATAAATAACTCTCATTGTTACCTGTAATTGGGATCCCAGTCCCCTGGATCCGGCAGTGAAAGGCTAGCCTCGAGCTTATCATGAATAGGCCCTGCACTTTGAGGACATTTCATATTAGGAGCAGGCTTAAACGAGCCTGGAATACTCTGAATGGTTGAGGGACCTGCTGCACTTCCACTGCCTCCTTGTTGCTGCATCCAGCTTGACTGCCGATGTGAGGGTGAACTACCAAGTACTGAAGGATTTTCCTCGGGTTGGTTAGAGCAAGCACCATCAGTGGATTGTCCTTGCCAATTTGAAGATGTACAATCTTGAGATTGATAACTTCCAGAATGCCCCCAACTTTTTCTTCTATTAAATTGTGTAACTGCAGCCATTTTTCCTAGAGGCGATCCATGATTGCAGCTCCTTGCAGGGGAAGTTGGACCATAATGTCCAGGAGAACCAGCTGAAGCTTGACTGTAGGAGCTCGGTGGAGTAAACTGTGAAGGACTGGTTCCAAGGGGAAGTGGTGCAAAATTCCCTGCTGATGGACTCATACCAAGACCATTTCCATGTGAAAATTGAATAAACCTCCATCTTGCATCTGGACTACTTCCAAGCAATGCCAGACCAGCCTGTGGATGCATGTTCATGCCAGATGGAGCAACTGGTGAATAATATGCAAACATATTACTGCCATCTCCATAGCTTCCATAGCTGCTTCCAAGGCCAATGCCATCATTATAGCTACCATGGCTTCCTACACTACCATAACTAGTACCATGACCATATGGAACCGCCTGGAAATGTGGGCTATTATGCAAGGAAACTCTGGCCCTTCCATGATTCTACATAAGAAAGACGAAGTTATGATTATATATTTTCCCCTTTTCTCTTATTCCCCAATTTTTTCATGCGTTTGCAGTGATGCAAGGCATCTTTCTTATTTTGAAGGTAAGTTGTGGACGAAAAGTGTTCAATCCTGGCTAGTTAAAAAATAATGGGAAAAAAATAAAACATGTGAGCTCACATTAGGAGAGAGACCAGCAGCAAACCAATGCCCTCCACCTGGGTGATGGTCCACCTTGATATTTTGGGAAACAGGCTACAACCATAGAGAGAGATGAGTACACTATCAAAAGAATAATAATCATTAAATACACCTAAACTCCCAGAAAACTATTAGTACAACATATGATACGTATAATAAAACAAGAAGTCTGACCTTTAGAAGGAAAAAATAGGTAAAGGAGATAGAAAAATGTGCATGGACAGAATAAAATCAACATTTTTTAGGGAACATTAATTCTTCTTCCTTCATACGAATTAAATAATTTCCTAGCTCATTATGCGAGAAAGATGATTGTGAACAAAAACCAACTACTTAAAATAGAGCAGATAGTTCTCTTTAACTTCATAATTATTTAGAAAACATAAACATATATGAGCTTATTAGTGAAAGTAAGAATCAAACATATGGGCAGGATGGAGCAAACCAGGCAATACATGGGTCAGTAAATTAATTATAAGAATTAATCCAGAAGAACAATAAGCTGGTTACTCTTTAAGGAGAATATCACAATCTTCCAGTATGATCCCAGATTAAATCTTAGAAAGTCAATTTAACAGCTCATACACTACTCTACTTACCATACGAGGGGTCTCCAGGGGAGGCTTGTATGGGCATGTGAAAGGTTCCCCAGTTACAAAAGGATGTTTTGAAGCCTGCACATGAATTAATTATGCCTCCATGTATCCACAAATACAAAGTTATAATTAATTATGAAAGACGTTGCTCAAAACCAAGAAAAACTTAAATTACCTGAAAAGGGGACCACCGTTTCGCAGGATCGAACTCAACAAGACCCCTCAAGAAATCAATCAGAGCTAATCGTATTTGACTTTCTGTAATGTGTTTAACAACAGCAATTAGCAGCTTCTAGAAATGATAGGAACATATTAATTAAAATGGTTTCATAAAATCAGATTCTTCAGATATAAGAACTACCTTTCTTCATATCTTCCAGTGGCAAATTCTTTCTGTAAGGATAGTTTGTAACAATTGCCTCAAGGTTCATATGATGGAAATACTCCTTCCCAATAGATGGTTTCTTCCGCTCTCTCTGGAAACAAAACCAAAATCATCACAATGAGGATGAGAATAAAATGCAGAAAACAATAGAAAAGAAAGATATACCCTTGTCTATTGATATTAGCTCTTGAGGAAAGAATAAAAGAAGAAAAAATCACTTAGGAAGCTCTAACTTGTTCTTCTATTAATTGATTTTCCACTTCCAAACTACAACACGAACACTTACAGCTTCATATTCTTCAACTGTTAATGCTTGGTATGCATTTCTTCCTCCCAAAGAAACTTCGACACTCTCTAGATTCTGGACACTCCCAATGCACTTGAAGAACTTACTAACATTCTTTGCCTCTTTTAGGACATAATCTGGGGGTTGTCCTCTACAAAATGTCAACAAGAAAATAAGCTATTCTTCAAATAAATAACGAACACAAGTAACACAACAAATCAAAGCATTAAATACCACCCCCTACTAGTTCCAGTGCTCTAATAGGCATAGACAAATCACCTGCAAAATAAGATCAATTCCCAATAGCATTGGTTGCACCCCCCCTGCTCATATGTGCTTTTGAACTTTTATAAATTAGCTTACTATAAGTAATAACTTTGGGAAAAAAACAAGTACAATTTACTTATATGTTCATGTATGGTTCTTCAGAATAATTTACCCACACACGGCTGTCTTGACTAAGATGGTGACAAAAATGGACAAGATGGTGATCGCATTGGCCCACTAATGAACTTGCTTAGGGCTTGCTTAGCATAATTACAGGTATTAAACTCTCATAACAGTCAGTTATATCAAACTGCAAATCATAAATCCAACTTCGATAAATGAATTTAAAGAACTCTCAAAGGAGACACAAAAAGCTTCCTCAAAACACGTTAAAACAATAACAAGAAATAGCAAATCATTCCCTTTTCTTTTGTTTTCTTCTCTTTTTTTGGAAGGATTCTTAGAAAGTAGATTGAACTACGATATCAAATACTCTCCAGAAAAAAGAAGCAAGGAATGAAAAGTAAACATAGGGAAACAAAAAAGAGAAGATCTATGTCCTTCTGACAGGAGAAGTCCATGATTCAACAGGAGGCAGCTCACACAAGGGCCAGGGTCTTTAAACAGCATAGATGTAAAAGTGTTCAAGGTGCCGTGGACCTTCTTTTATGCTGAATCATTGAGAAATTCATGAATTTTTTATAAGTTTTCCTTTCTATTATCCTAGTTGAAGTACAAGTAGATGCAGGTGATATTCAAGCCCCCCTAATTCACTATTATGTTGAATCATTGAAGTTTTCTTTGGGTTATTCTACAGGCTCCATTATATTTTCCCTTTTGTGGTAGTGCATCTGTTCTGCGTTGTACCACTGAATAGCCAGCTAATTATATTTCAAAAGCAACTGCACAGAGCCTTGAACTTAATTCAATTGATCTTCTCCAACAATTATAATAGTATAGGTCTTTCTGAAACAATAGTCTATTGGGATTGGTCCAGCAAAGCATTTCATATTTCTTCCATTATATAGAGTCATAAGCATTTCAGGTGTGTGTCAACAAGCATCTACAAGTAAAGCATCTGCAATAAAGAGATTAAGGTATAACTAGCAAATATATCTACAAATCAATCTGACTCCCAATTGAGGGAACATTTATGTAAAGTAGCAAATATATCTACAAATCAATGACTCCCAATTGAGGGAACATTTATGTAAAGCTAGCTAACATGAATGCTGGCATTCAGCAACAAGTTTGCTTGGAGAAATTATTTAATACGGAACAGGCTCCAAGCAAATGTGAAAGGACTTTCACAACCACAGCAATCAGACATCTTACGATTTCAGTTTAACTAAGAGTTAGATTAATGCTGTTCTACAGTAGACTTATTTCCTAATCCATGCAAGTTCATGAGAAAAGATTACACCAGCTTATGTGACCCTTCATTTTGGTGCATGAAAACCTAATTCTGTCATTTCGCTATGTGCCATTGCTTCACTCTTAACAATCAAAATTCAATAGTTTTTTTCATTCTACAATTCATAACTTGAAATGATTCTAACTCCAGCTTCAGGAGTCTCGTTTAAAAATAAAAAATAAATATGATGAGTATCAATATACTCATTTCAAGCTATCTCTTCCCGTACATACAAATGATAACAATCACGAAACCAAAAGATTGGCACACCCACTGGAAAGGGTGAAAAGAGGTGATGATCTGTTACCCACATATGGTCCTACTGAAAAGAGTCTTGACAAGGAGATCCTTAAGATAGTCCGAAGCCTACCCTTCATTTTTGCATGAAGTGGCTGTTATCAAGAGCCAAACATGCACCCTTCTGGCTGTAAGGTTACCACTGCACCAATCAATGGCCCCTTGCAACATTGAAGAAAAATGATTTTTTCTTTTCATATACACAGTTATTTCCACAGTAGATCTATCAATAATCATGTCATTTTTCTTGTTTAATGGTCATTTTGTAATTCAAGAAAACACATACAAAACAGAAAGGACATCAAATTCATATTCTTAGCAACACACTTAAGATATTTGCAAATATATTTCACTCCTGTACTGCTGATAGAGATGACTTACCCAAGTATTTCAATCATTCTCCTCAAGAGATCAAATTCTGAAGCACCAGGAAAAAGTGGCAATCCTAGAAACAATTCTGCAACTATGCACCCGAAGGACCACATGTCGATAGCCGTAGAATATCTGGAATAGATTAAGGTCCCAGATAACACCCCCATGATTCTAGGATGAGAGCATGAGTGTACACAGATGATATAAAATAATCAAAAATTCATGAAGCAATATTTTTTTCTGAAAGGATACTGACAACCAAGAAGAACTTCAGGAGATCTATAGTAACGGCTCTGCAGATTAAACAGAGATGCCATTACAGGTACTTCACAAGTTGATAGAAATAAAATGAAAAGATGGAGCAGACATAAAGATAACCTGAATGTAGGAGTAAACAGTGCGGTCTTCCATGCATGCTGATCCAAAATCAATTATCTTAATTTCTGCAGGCTTCAAACTGTTTTTTCAAGATAAAAAAATTTCAGTTGAATAGAAATGAAATTTGTAATACGTTTGAGGCTAAACACATCATGAATAATTAATTACCTTGTGCACAGAAGAATGTTTTCTGGCTTCAGATCACAATGGATTATCCCAGCATCTTTTAACAGAGCCAACCCACGTAAAATCTTTTTAAGAACACATTAAACAAGAAATGAGAACAAATTCAATTCAGATATAATGCAACATGGCAGCAATTTTAAAGTTGCCATACCTGCTTAGAGAATAATTGGACAATGCTCAATGATAACCCCCTAAATTGATTTAGCTTGATAAGCTCATACCTGGATAACTTTAAAAGTCAAGTATATGCTGCTAAAAAGAAATTAAAAAAAAAAACAGATGACCAAAGATTCGCAGAAAAGGTAAGTCAGGAAAGCAGCTTTTCCAACAAAATGCAACTGCACACTAAATGCAACCATGTAAATAGCCCTGAACTTACAGATTTGTGTCAAGAAGTTCAAAACAGATGCATAAATGCCGCTGGTATACAAAGTAATCATATATACGAACAATGTGATGCTTATCCTCAGGATCATACTTCTTGTTTAACTGTTATAGGAAAGCATGGAGCAAACATTAAGAGACATCATTACTAATATCACAACAAGTGTGGCACAAAGAGTTGAAGAGCTTTTTAATTACCGTTGTCAAAATAGATACTTCAACCAGAGCTTGCTGATAGTAAGCAGGTTGGTTTTTTATTATCTTCACAGCAACAAAACTGTTAGTTTCTGCAACCCAGCATTTAGCAACCTGCCCAAAAGTCCCATGACCAAGAACATCCTTGACTATGTATCTGCAGATATGATGTGATAAGTGAGTCATTGATCTCATATGTACTACCATGCAATCTAATTGTGTGCTTCTGTTCTTGTCGCCTACTGAATGGAACTTCTAAAGAAGGAAAGGAAACAAACAGTGAAAGTAAATATAGTATCAATGTTTCAAAGACTGAAGAATATTCATTCATATTGGAGGAAGGAAGACCTAAGAATTTAATGAATGTATTGAATTTAATATTTTCTTTAGATTGTCTTAGAATCTGTTTAGATTTCTGAACTTCTATCAAACTTCATCTTTCTTTCTTTCGTATATTGAATTTTGCTAACTTCAACTTTTTATTTTGTAGATGACAAAGCACAGGGCTCATAATGATTTAGAAAAGTAAAGTTATAATTGGGAGAGAAAAAAACTGTAAATATTGCAGTTCCAATGCACTAGGATATTCTGTTCTCCCAAAACACTCTCTCAATCAGAATAATTTAGTTCAATTGCCGGATTAATTATTATTAGGATTCTTGTTCTTCTAGCTAGTATAAAAGAAAAGGAGGCTTTTTTTCTTTTTCTTTTTTTGAGAATTCAAGGGAAAAAACAGGTCAGTGATACACACATGTGCATGAACAAAATCACCTAAAAACTTTGATAAGAAAAACTGAAACATCAAGCATCCATAGAGAGAGAGGCTAATACATGAACAAACATTGGACCTGCTTGTATCTAGGAATTGCAGAGAATGTTTCATTACAACTACATGGAATTCAGACTAGAATTTGTCTATCATCAAAATCAAAACTCATTAAAAAATGGAATAAGCACAGCTTATTTTTACAAAGATGTCAAACAGGAATCAAAGATGTAAAGAAAACTAAACATATGGGTCAAGGACTCAAGGTCGTAAGGGACTTTATACGAATTTTTTTTTTTTACCAAGTCACTCAAAATATAATGCAGAATCGTTTTTGTTCAAAACCAGGTACAGGAAGAAAAAAAAAAAAGGAGTTCCATGAAAAATAAATGCAGAGGAATCAAAATGACAAACATAAACAAACCTTCTCTGTGTGTCTAAATTTACCAAAGCAAAGTTCACAGTCAGAATAAGATCTGAGTTCACATTATCATGGCCGTCGTTGAGGACTCCAGCTGATGGGCTGGTCAAATATCTTTTTGGATTTAATTCTTCGGAATATTTAAATTGTGGATTGCATGTCTGATATGTTTCGACTATGTCTTTGGTTAGCCTTGCAACCAACTGCATCATTAAAAGCTTAAGAGTCAGCGCAAAAGTGTACCTCAAATAATTTTAACTCAACAGTACTCCACTACTCAAACAAAATTTGGTTAATAAAACAATAAAAATGTTCACTTAGCCAAGCTAGAAAATAAAATGGCTGTTTGAATGGATTCTTGCAAGAAGATCAGTGCACGAAAGATGAGAGATGTTACAGCAGTAGTCAATTAACCATTCGCATCTATATGCATCCCTATAGGCAATGTTAACCAAAAATAGAATGTATCCTTAACAAGTTCGCACTGACACTTCAGATGCTAATATGATGTCTGAATAATGTCAAGACATGTGCTCGCATATATGTCATATGTAATCTTTCCAAGAGTGTGACATTTGGAGGATCTTTCACTGCTGCTTTTGCTTTCTAGACAATTGTTTGGGAAGCTGGCAAGAAAAAAGCTCCTTGACTTAGCCTGGCCGAATGAAAGATCATAGGAATTCGAATCAATGTTAGATAGACATGATAAAGAAAATTCTCAATGTCCACAACTACCAAAAATGTTACTAACTTTCTTTGTTTCAAATGAGTTGAAATTGATGTCGGATGATGGGGCCAAAATGGATGCTCAAATGTCATAAAGTAAGAAAAAGCATCTGGCTCGCTATACGACTGGACTCTTAAAACTTTCCAGTTTAATTTGAAATTGTTCCCTTTATTGAGTATCCAAGCTAGGGGAGCGTTACATATTACATGTGTCACACATGCAAAAGATAAACCAGTCCTTAAAAAAATAAATCTTTCTAACCCTCTAAATCTAGTTATGTTACTCTTCCCTTTACTTGCTCTATTGTGCATAGACCTCAACAGATCCAAAAAGAAGGTTCTTACAAAGACATAGGGAACGATCATGAACTTTGGGTCATGGATTGTGGCAAATACTCTTTCGAAGTAAGCAGTTCAGGGTTTATTTATTTATTTATTTTTGCGAAATCGGCAGTTTAGGGATTAAATCAGGATTTTAAGAAAAGTCCTAGATAAACAGTTGTGACAGTTCATTGTGAAGAAAACAGTATCTGCCATGATAATTGATGTCAGCTCCTCTTAACTCTTGAGACCGAAATCCGTATAATTTTCAGGCTTCTAGGGAAATAACATAGTTAGGGTACTCATACTTAAAAGAGTGTGTTATGAAACAAGACTTTTATTATTATTATTATTATTATTATTATTATTATTTTAAACCAGCAGTATAAGGATTAAATATGAATTTTAACAAATTACTGCTATGTAACTAGTTGAAGTCATTGTGAGGTCAAATAGCATCAGCAATGATAATTGGCGTTATTTATACAAAGGTTGTGAAGTCAAATAGCATCAGCAATGATAATTGACGTTATTTATACAAAGGATCACAAGAATGGATAACAATAGAAGCTAGGGATTCACATGCAACCAGTATTTAAAGGTTCATAAGAATTTAGATATAGGTAATGAGTTCTTCTCTTCATGGGTTTTGATGCAGAAAGGACTATATTGTATTTATTTTTTGGAGAACATTTGATTTCAGTTCTCTTTAACTCCTAAGACCAAAATCTCTAAGGAATAAGGATGGTTTGGACACTCATACTTAAAAGGAGTGTGTTGTGGGACATAACTATTGATCAGAGATCTAAAGATTCGCAGATTGGATAGGGGGGGACTAAAGTTGGGGAAGATGACGAGGCTAATCAGAAACCTAATGAGAAAAAAATTGTGTTTACAGCTGAATCTTTTTATGAGGCTCTATTACAAAATAGATGTGAAGTGGAAAAACTCAGTTCCCCAGGACAGAGCTACACAGAAGTGTAATCCTCCTAGATTTCTCCTTTTGCATGGAAGGTAGCTTGGGGTATGATTTTAACTATGGATAAAATCCAAATGAAAGAAGTTTTGGTCAATTAGCATTTTTTGTTCAAAACAGTTGCTACATCTAATCAATCATTTATTTGCATGGACTAGGAGTTCATGGTGGTTGGCAAACAACGCTGTGGGTTTCTCTTGGTCATGGTCACTCCAGGACAAGAGGGTTTAAAAATCTGGGAGAGGGTTTCACTATTATTTTAGGCTATGCTAGAAATCTTAAAACTTAAAACTGACCAAGTCAACGAAGCATGTAAATCTAAGTGGCTCAACATCAGTAACATAAAAATATCAGCAAACATGAGACATGTGAAATATATAGCTCCAAGAGTTCCAACATAAGAAGAACTCAAAGGCATCCAACCATTGGCGCCATCTTTGATCATCATGGTCAATCTTCTGCAGTTGTAATAAAAAATAAGGGTGGATCACAGTCTCCCTGTCCTCACAAGAACTAAGAACTTGATAGGAAACATATCGACATGATCATATGGTTTTACATGGTTAAAGTTAGAAGTGCTGCAAGGGATACTCCAATCTGGTAACAGTAGTGAATTTCGCAATGAAATGCTTTAATGATATGTGTCCTAGCCAAATTCAAAAGAAAGGATTTCTTCCCTACCCCTCAACGGCAGGATAAGGATCCTCCAAGCTCTCACATCTGCATTGTAACTATCAATCCCAAGTGTACACTTTCCATTATTAATCCAGAAATGCGTGCAACTCATAAGTTTCACAGTTTAAAGTCCAGAAAATTGTCTTTATTATAACTCCTCTTTGGGGATTATAACATTGTGTTACTCTTCACAATGGAAAATACTACTGCAGAAACAGAATAATGTTGTAGATATTTCTGGAATGTCATATGACATCACAACCTCAAAAAAGCCTATGCCCTTCCGGCCATAAGCATTCCAAGGAAGATATTCTTGTAGTTATATACAGAGCTTTCTTTCTTGTTCATTTTTTCCATAAATTAGCAAGACAATCATCTGCCTTTTAATTAATAATCTCCTAGAAAACACAGACAGATTCCATAAACAGCTACCATTAGGCCTTCATAAACATTTTACTTTGAAATGCAAAAGCTAAGGCAGTTAGATAATCTCAATGGTATACATGCAGACTAGGGCACCCAGTTATCACTCAAGCTATACCACTTAATTTTCAAATCCTAGACTTTTTACTTCAACCTTCGTATTAAACCCAAAACGCTCATATTCAGCATGCAAAGTAAAGCCCACATAAACCACCAACAAAATCAATCAAATCAACAACATAATCCAAAATGACAAAAGTAAAGGAATAAAAACACTTACAGGTCTTCTTACAACAACACTCAAAATTTGCTCTTTGTTGGCAGGTTCACTCTCCTGCCTGTACTGTCCAAATGCCAGCTGCCTCGGCCGCCATGGAATTGATGGCTCATCCAATTCATTTGAACCGACTTCATCCATTGATTCCACAACTGTAACTAAAACCCCCTAACGATCAAACTTGAATACCCAATATCTTCATCTATATAACAAAACAAAAATCAAACTTTTTGAGTGAATTTGATAGATGATCAGCAATTAAACCAACCCATTTGAGTCTCTTTAGTTGAGAAATCCAAGAATCCACCAGAAGATTCTAATCCCATTATCTCTCATTCACTCAAAAAGAAAGTCAAAAATCAAAAGATGCATCTTTACTTGATCCATTGAAGGGATCAAGAATTCACACAAGATTCAATATTTGATTGAAATTCAAGAGATTTTTGCTATTATTGCTATCGATTCTTGACAAATATATAGATGATGAAAACACGCAAAGCTGTGAGGACAACAAAAGTAAAAAGGAGAAAAAAAACTGGATTAAAGAAAAGGAACCAAAATAAATATGAAGAAGATAAGTTATTGTATTTTTATTATTATTTAATAATAAAAACAAAAAGGATTAATTGATGAATAGATACAGGATTGAGGGCAGATAGTTTTTGAGAGAGAGAGGGATTCTGCTGTCTGTTTGTTTGTTTTTATGGAGTAATAGATGGAAAGAAGGAAAGGGGAAATAATTTCGTTCGTTGGTGTTTGCGCTCAAAAATGATGACAGAGTTCTTGTTTTTTTGCTTTTTTTAAGATTTATGTTTGGTTATGGACTCTAGGAGAGTAAATTATAAATTAGTTCCTCTATTTCTACATAATTTCGCTGGTCTAAAAAGTTAATTAATTAGTTTTAAAACTTAATTTAATATTAATATGTTTTCAAGATTGCCTTATTTTCTCATTAATATTTTGATATTATTTAATTTTTCTTTTTATTTTTTAACAAAAAAATAAAATAAACTAAAATAAAAATACACATTAACCCTTTTTATTTTTGATATTTTAATTTGAGTCATTATTATTTTTATTTCTAATTTTTATTCTCAATTCTCTTATAAAAATTTTATTTGTTTTTAATTTAGTTCTTCAATTACAATTTTTCATATATTTTTTTAATTTGGTCCCTATTTTTTTATTTATAATCTTTTTTTTTAGTTTTTTTTAAATTTTATTTGTTTTTAATTCCATCATTCAATCAAAAGTTTATTATATATATTTTTTTTCAATTTCATCCTCTCTCCTTTTCTTTTTGTTAAAGTTTTTTTTTTTCAGTTTAACCCTTCAATCAACATTTTTTTTCGTTGCCCTCGAATTTATTCTCTATTTTGATTTTTACTCTCATTCTTTTAGTTATATTTTTTGTTTTAGACCTTTTTTTGCTATTAATTTTTTATTTTATTTCATCCTTTGGTATTTAATTTGTTAGGGATTGAGTTTCACAAGTTTGTTCAATGTGGTGTTTCAAGTCAATAACACAAGTCATGAGTTTAAAAAGTTATTGTGGGTCAAAATCCTTTTATTGGAGCATTTTCTTTTTCAATTTCGTTATTCAATGTTTTATTTAGAAAAAAGGATTGGCTTTGTGTTTTTTTTTTTAATTTCTTTTCTATCGAGTTATCCAGGTTTCATAAAATAGATAATAGGTTTTGCAGGTTAACCTGAGTTAACTTGCCCTTAATAAGCCAGATTATATGTTTATCACGCTAACTTGAGTTTACTCGGACCTTTTTTTTTTCTTTTTCCATCCAATTTCTTACTTTCAAGATTTGTTTTCTCAAGTTATCGTGGTGTGTGTGCGCGCGTGTGTGTATAAAACTTTATATGTTTACTATCACTGCTTGTTTTTTAATCATGTAATTAAAATAGAATTGACTTATTAAAGTCGATCGACCTTGTTAGCCAAGTTGTTTGTTTTTTTTTTTTCTATTAAACATGCTTGCAACACCTGGATTATCGTTGTATTTTTTTTATTCTACTTTTGATTTTTATTTTAATTGATACCTTTTTTAATATGTATTTTATAAAATAATTTTTAAATTTATATTTCAGTTAATATCTCTTCTTTATGTTTTTTTAAATTTTCTTATTCAAAATATTTTTAAAAGAGATTTTTAAATATTATTTTGTATGTTTTTAGTTTTTAAGATGTTTTTTTATTCATATATTTTTTTATGTGTTTTATATAGATAAAATTTATTTTTTATAATAAAAAAAAAACATTTATGTTTAGATAATATCTCAAATATAGGAAGCATTACACAATAATTTTTTTATTTTATTCAATCAATTTCATATATGTGTTTATTTATATTATCGCTTAATTGAATAAAAAATAATAATTTAAATAAACAAATTCATTAAAAACAAATGCATTTATTGAACTTATTTATTTAAATTAATTAAAGATAAAATCCAAACCCTAAATACAAATAAAACTGATTGAATAAACTCCCACCTTAAAAAATATTACGCAAGGCCCAGCACATCAACAATATTATTTAAAAATAAATATTTTTTATTTTAAAAAATAAAGTTTATTTGTATAAAACAAAAAAAATTATAGAGAATTAAAATAATATCTTGAAAAATTAAACAAAAAAAATTATAAAAAACTTTATTTAAAAAATAACATATAAAACCTATGACTTAAGACATGAGTATGTGATAAACCCACAGAAAAAAAAATTGAAGATAATTATACAACCTATATAAATAAAAAAACTAAGTCAAAATGATAAGATCATACAAAGCCGAATTAGTAACAATCAAATGTCGAAAGATAAAACCATGAAAAAAAATAAATTACATAAAAGGATCTAAAAAATAAGGGTGAAAATAAAACATTAATTAAAGGGAAAATTAAAATTTTCTATTAGAGGATTAAATTGAATTCAAAAATAACTTTAACAAAGGAAAAAAAAACAAATTAAAAGAATAAGGGTGAAATTGAAAAAAATAAAACCAAATTAACTTTGATTGATGGATGAAATTGAAAGCCAAAAATCTTCAACAAAAAGGCTGAGGAAAAAACTTAAAATAAAAAAATAAGGACCGAAATAAACAAAAAAATATATGAGAAATTGTAATTGAATGACTAAATTTTTTTTAAAAAAAACTTGTATAAAAGGAATAAGAACAAAATAAAAAAAAATAAGAGAATAAGAACTAAAATTAAAAATAAAACATATATGAAATTATAATCGAAGAACTAAATTAAAAAGAAAAACTTGTATCAAAGGAATAAAAATAAAAGAGATAATAAAAGAGGACACAATTCCGCATCCAAAGAGATGATAGAAAGCCAAATTTGGCCTTCAGGTGGTGTCTTACGCGCCGTCTTAACGGCGCAGACGCCACTCATTCGCTGGAGTGTGCTGAAGATGCAACAATAGCTTTTTTAATTTAAAAATTCAAAAATAAATGTAAAAATACGAAAACACCCCATGACCCTGTTAATTATACAAAATACATGTGTGAAAGTACAAAAATATCCCCAAATACAAAAATTATTTTTGTCTTTTCTAAGGTTAAATATGTATGATATGACCAAAAGATTGATGTCTTCTCCTAAGTGCAAGAGTGTCGAACCATATGGAGGTTAACTATATAAATTAATAATAATAATAATAATAATAATAAGTTAAAGCGGACTTTGAGACGTAAGATTAATATGAGGATTCAAAAATGATAAAAACAAATGTCAAGGTTAGAGGATCCACTAATAGTATTAGAAATAAGTATAATAAAAACTCTTTTTATTAATCAACTAGAAACCACACACAAAGGAGGTTTCAATAGGATGATTTATACTTAATAGTTCATTCTAAATTTTTAACATGATCATATTAATTATATTATTTAAGTAACACTAAACTTTTAAATATTGTCAGGAATTCATGATACTAACTTATGTTAACAACAAATCAAGTTCCTTTCATAGCACAAGTGTAGGTTATACCATACGGTTGGCTATGAAAGTGTCAAGCATTTGCTGTACCAAGTGTTATTCAACATAAATCTAGATTAACCATTTAACAAGCAAGGTATTAAGAATTAGTAAGACAAAAAGATAAGATATGTTAATAACAAACTTTCTTGGATATAAAGATTGAAGTCTATGTTGAGTTTATATTATACCTATTCTAAAACCATTAGTGAAATCTTTTCACCTTGATTTAATAAACTTAGCTAAACATAATGAAGAAGATAAACATAATGAAGAAGATAAACATAAATAAACAACATAAAAACATAAGTATAGTAAAAGAAATAAAAAGCATAAACAAGAGATTAAGAAAAATATAAGATGAAATAAAACTTAAACATTACAAAAATATAAAGAAAGAAATAAAGAGCATGATCTTGATCTGAACAACCAAGATGCATAAATGCATGGCAAATGCCTCCTTTTATAGGCCAAAATTTGAAGCCATTGATTTGATGACTAATTGTTGAGTGGGTGGCCACATCTTGACTTGGTGACAATCCTTATCTTCTTGTTTAAACAAAATGTCATTGATAGCGTTCGAATTTGAACCATTAGTACTCACGAAAGTTCTAGAAAATTGTCTCATCTTTCCAGGAAAAACAATTGAGGTCATTTGGACTTCTAGTACTCGAGATATGGGCTGAACACTGAACAGTGTTTGGGTTGTAGGACAGATTTAGACTTTTTCGTTGTTGTTATAATTTGGACTTGAAAACGGCCTTTTTAAATCTTGGACTCCACATGAAAGTTTAGGCATATGTCTTATCTTTCCATCCATATAAAGCAGACTTAAATCCGAGATCTACAGCTCCAAATATGACCCAATTATCGAACAGTGTTCTAGTTTGGACTGAACCAGCATTTCTTTTCTAAGTTTGGCCCTCTATTTGTCATTTCAATTTCAATACTTAAACTCATCAATCAATCCTTTCATTTATGTGATAAGCCTCCATTTAAGATGAACATTTACCATAAATTAAATGTATCTTATATTATTAGATATGTTATTATAAAACATGCTTTAGTTAAGGAGTTATTGATACTTCAAATGCAAAATAAAGATATAAAACCTTGATAAAAATGTACTTTTAAGTATTAATCACCCCCCCAACCCACTTATTACTAGTTCTTAGTAATCAAAGTGTTAAAATAGAAAAACAATTTGTAAATTCCACAAAGCAAGACTGATTAGTACTTAAAAGTGCATATTTATCAAGGTTTTATATCATCATTTTGCACTTAAAGTATCAATAACTCCTTAACTAAAGCATGTTTTATAATAACAAGTCTAATACTATAAAATGCCTTAATATATGGTAAATGTTCATCTTAAATGCAGGCCTATCACATAAATCAAAGGATTGATTGATGAGTTCAAGTATGGAAATTGAAAGGATAAAGAGAGGGTGAAGCTTAGAAAAGAGATGTTGGTGCAGTCCAAACTGGAACACTGTTCGGTAATTAGGTCATATCTCGAGTTCTAGATGTCCAAATGACCTCAAATTTTTACACAGATTTTTTAAGACATAGGCCTACAACTTTCACGTTTTCATCAAGATCTAAAAAGGTCGTTTTCAAGTCCAAATTACAGCCCGAATACTGTTCAGTGTTTGGCCCATATCTGGAGTTCTAGAAGTCCAAATGACCTCCATTTTTTTTTCCTGGAAAGCTGAGTGAATTTCATACAACTTTCATGTTTTCCAGTGGACCCAATTCTGATGGTAGCATTTTCGTTTTATTCAGACAAGAAGATAAGGATTTTCACCAAGTCAAAAGTTGGCCATCCACTCAACAATTAGTCATCAAATCAATAATTCCGAATTTTGGCCTATAAAAGGAGGAATTTGCCATGTATTTGGGGGCTTGGTTGTTCAGATCAAGTTCATGCTCTTTATTTCTCTCTTTATCTTTTTTTTTTTTGTAATTTTTAAGTTTTGCTTTCATTAATATCTTGTTTATGCTTTTTATTTCCTTTCCTTTACTTAGTTAACTTGTATTTTCTTTATGTTCTTGTTTTGTTTATTTATGTTTCTCTTCTTCATTATGTTTAGCTAAGTTTATTATGTCAAGGTGAAAAGGTTACACTAATGGTGTAAGAATAAGTATAGTGTAAACTCAACATGGACCTTAATGTTTAATATTAACATGTCTTATCTTTTTATCTTACTAATTCTTAATACCTTGCTTGTTAAATGGTTAATCTAGATTTGTGTTGCATAACACTTGGTACAACAAATGCTTGGCACTCTCATAGCCCAACCGTATGGTATTACCTACACCTAGGCTACGAAAGGAACTTGATTTGTTGTTAACATCATGAATTCCTGACAATATTTAAAAGTTTGGTGTTATGTAAATAAGAGAATTAATATGATCATGTTAATAATTTATAATGAGCTATTAATGACAAATCATCCGATTGGAACCTCCTTCGTGTGTGGTTTCCAAATTGAGTAATAAGAGTTTATACTATACTTGTTTGAAATACCATTGGTGGATCCTCTAACCTTGACATTTGTTTTTATCATTGGTTAATCCTTACATTAATCTTCCTCCTCCTCTTCTTTTTACTACTACTACTACTACTACTACTACTACTACTACTACTACTACTACTAATACTATTATTATTATTACTATCACTATCACTATTATTATTATTATTTACATTCTTGTTATATTTTATGTACGTTAAGTATGCTCTGTGTTTGATCAAGGATCCTGACATTGTTGGTCTTTCCTTGTTCATTCGCATAAGAAATATGTTTATATTATATAATATATCTCTTTGATCTTTTCATAAAATCAGTATATAGGCAGAAAACCTGTGACCCGATCTTTTAGATCATTCTCAGGTATAACAACGCCACGTACTGAGTATTATTATTACTATTAATATTAATATTAATATTACTATTACTATTATTGTTGCTATTGTTGTTATTATTGTTGTTGTTATTGTTGTATTGTTATTTATAATTTATACAATTAACCTCTCTGTGGTTCGACCCCGGTCTTGCTGGGTTATTTATTACTTCGACACTTCTGCACTTGGGAGAAGACATCAATCTTTTGGTCGTGTCAAAGACATTCATCATTCAACTTCCATTAATATATCCAGATAAACAAAATCTCATTAAATTCATATATTTTCTCAATACCTCTTAAACAAGATATTAACAAACCTTTCTTTTGTGCTCAAAATATCAACATATAGTTATGAGGTTTTACTTGAAAGAAAACAAAATGTTTGTTCTAATGTTTAAGGTTAACTTCCTTAGGTTGAGATTATTATCTTTTTTTTTTTTTTTTAATATATATACATATAACTTAAAACACAATGCATCTTTAAACATGTAACAAGCTTTCGACTACCGACTCCCAAACCATTTGGTCTTAGGGCATTAGGTGATGAGACACCCCTACGAGCTTAGTAACTCGGGTTGCAGATACTGATACGTAGATAATGCAATGTTTGATTCCCTTAAGATTTTCTCCTCAACCCATGTAATAAGCGTTGGGCCAAAAGTTCCCAAGTCACTCGAGCTTAATTGCTTAGGTTAGGGAGGCTACGAATCCAAACTTATCTACGTTTTTATTATCATTATTTTTTTTTGTTTTTGTTTTTTTTTGTTTTTGTTGCAAATTATATACTATCCATTTCCCTTGGTTGTTACCTTTAACAAAAAAACATAAATAATGTAATAATCCAATGTGCAACCCACAATCATATGTTAAAGTATGTGTGTGAAAATGAAGGTTTAAGAATACTTGTTAAATGAGTATATGAGCAGAATTAAGTGATAACATTGCGAGAGTTTGTAAACCTGAATATTTTAAGAAGTATTTTGATGGACCATGTTAAGAATGTTTAGTAAGATGCGTCTCAAGAGTCAAAAGAACTCATTTACTCTATCATCCCAGTAACAACAGTATTGCAAATGGTTTATGAAATAGAAAACACAGCAAGTTAATTTTTTTTTTTTTAAATATCAATTACTACCCTTTCCCCCCAACCAAAACGAGACATTATCCTCAATGTCCTAAGGTAGAAAGATAGAGTATAGAAGACATCACATGAAACAACGAACAATGACAATCCTGAAACACACTTAAATAAATATAAGAAATAACAAAACAAAATAATATGTTATTAATAAAACCAAAAGACACAAGGTTTCACAAACGAAGGCTCAAATCCAATCTAAGCTTTTTGCTACTTTCTTTAGTTGACCAATTTATACGACTCATGGAGGGATCAATTACAAGGATGAAAGATTATAGTTTTTCAATCAATTGTTCAGCAATAGCAGCAGAGATTATGATTTGTCGTGCCAAAGATGTTAGAAATTCCTATTCCATAGCTTGATCAAGAAAAGACAACAAAGTATCATAAAAACCATTAACATTTAGCAAACCTATAGGTTTATGGTGAATGTACAGTTGGGCCCAAGTGGAAATATGAAAGATCTCTTCCAATGTGCCCAGACTACCTGGTAAGGCAATGAAGGCATCAGCATGGTTAAACATTGTATTTATTCGATCAGACATTGTGGAGACCTGTAGTTCCTCTCCAATTATTTTTCCAATGATGTTCCCTTTTTATAAAGTTGTGAGGACAACCCCCAAAACGTGATTGCCTCCTAAGAATGCAGCTGTTGACACACTCCCCATTAACCCAAGGCTGCCTCCCCCTATACTAAATGAATCTTTCTCTTAGCTAGTATTTGACCAAGATGATTTGCGGATTCTATAAACTCCTTTTCTTTCCCAGGACTGGATCCACAAAAAACACAAATATTTTTTTATTTTAAGAGCTGAGGATCCTGCCATTTCAAGACCTGTTTATGCTTGTAAAATGTATAGGTTGAGTAGAAATGAAGGGAAGAAGAAGAAGGTTTTATAGATGAGAAAAAGAAAATGCAATCATATCACCTATATGGAAGCCAACTGGAGCCTCTCTCTCTTTCTTCCCCTTTTTTTTATTCTTTTTTTTTTAAAAAAAACATGTGTATGTACAGGTAGTTGTGATTGTGGCTAATATTTTCCTTTGGTTTTACATCCAAGAACGACTTAAACACCCTCTATGGGTCGGGGATAAACTTTTCATCCAGTTTTCTTAAAAACTAGCAAACAAGGTCTTTTTTTAGTCAGATTCCCAAGACTATGATGAGCATGTTCTTTATGAAAAATAGGGCCATAAATCATGAATTGCACAATGCACATCTCCACTATGATGAGACTTAAGAGTCAATAGAAGATTATCTAAAGACTCTCTATGTTTTGAAATAAATCCCACCTTTTGATAATTTTCATGTGAGTCTTTGAACATGGTGATCCAGTAAAATCCACTTTGTAAGATTTTTTCAGTCGTCTTTCTTGATGAGAAATGACCCCCACATGTCTCAGAGTGACAAAATTTAATGACATTACTTACCTCATTGTCGGGAATGCATCTTTGAAATATTTGATCAGGACAATATTTGAATAAGTAAGGGACATCCCAATATAAGTTTTACACATCGCTCAAAAACTTTCTTTTGTCTTGGTTACCCAAATGAGCTGGCAAAAATCCTAAAGCAAGAAAATTGATATTTTTAGCAAACCAAGGCATTGAAGTAAGAGAAAGTACAGATTCATCAGGAAAGTAATCATTGACTGGTGTGATGTCAGATGTTGAATCTATTATCAATTTTGATAAATGATCCGTGGCAACATTTTCGGTGCCTTTCTCATCCTCGATTTCTTCCTGTTTGGTTATGGCATGAGGAAATGGAAGTGCTGGGAGGAAATTAGCCTTTTGTTTGCAATGTTCAGATCCAACTTTTTCCTTACCCTTAGAGATTAACTCATCATCTTTCTCACAAGGTTCAAGAGTGGGTTTTTCAATAACCTTACCATTGCGAAGAGTGATGACTGATTTGACTTGATCCATGTGTTGGCTTTCGGAACTACTTGCATTTGCATTGTATTGCCCCTTTGAATTTTGCTATGGTTGAGATGGAAACTTACCTTTCTCTTGAAAACTAAGAGCAGATGTAAATTTTGCAACATCTTTAAAATTTGTCATGCTTTGAGCAAGTTGAGTGTTGATTGTCTTCTGCTTTTCAATGATTGCATGTAATGTTTCCTCAAGATTTCTTCTAGGAGGTGGAGCATAAGGAGGTGCATAAGAATTTTGGAAATTATGGTGTGCTTGAAATGGTGGCTGTGAAGTTTGTGCATTATTATTTTCACTCTTCCAACTAAAATTTGGGTGATTTCTCCAACCAGGGTTGTATATTTGCGAGTATGGATTATGATTGAGCCTTTGAAAACTATTTAAAATATGGAATTGTTCATGGAGGCATTCCTTTAAAGAAGGCAAAGTTGAACAATCATTGGTTACATGTTCATTCGTTTCACATATTTGACATACAATTTCTTAGGGATTAACACCTAGAGATAGGCACTAGAAAAGTTTGCATCTATTCAAAACATTATGTGTTAAATCTTTGAAACCAATGACTGGCCAACTTTGCCTTCTTTCAAGGAATGCCTCCATGAACAAGCCAATACTTTAAACATTTTTCAAAGGCCCAATCATAACCCATACTCGAAAACATACAATTCTGGTTGGAGAAATCACCCAAATTTCAGTTGGAAGAGTGATAACAATAGTGCACAAACTTCACAGCCACTATTTCAAGCACACCATAATTTTTAAAATTCTTATGGATATGCACCTGCTTATGCTCCCCCTCCTAGAAGAAATCTTAAGGAAATATTGCATGCATTCATTGAAAAGCAAGAGACAATCAACACTCAATTTGCTCAAAGCATGATAAATTTTAAAGATACTTTTAAAAAATTCACATTTGCTCTCAGTTTTCAAGAGCCATAATAATTGAATACTTTGTTGAATTTTAATTGTTATTGTTGAATTAACCTTGTAATTAGTAATTGAATATATAGGAATGAATTTAATTATTTTATGTCAATTTTACTCTATTATTGAATGATATGTGTTTAATTATTTCCATTAATTTTAATTGTTATTTGTATAGATGTTAGGTTATATATATAAGATTTTTGAATTAGGTCAATTGGTTGTGGCTATTGTCAATATTTGCAGGTTTGAAAACTTTGGGTAGTCTCCAGTATAGGGGAGGTATTGCCAAATTTATTTTTTTTAAGAATCAAAATAATTATGTAATTATTCTTATAAAATTGTGTAGATGCATAGAACAAAATCAACAGCTCGTCGCTCATATATGGTCGCAGCTAGTTCTTCTAGTAGTGAGGATGCATTTTCTTAGGTGCCGATCAAGAAGAGGCACTTATGTGACTTGCAATGCTGCGTCTTTCAGCACGGTTTCACAACGCATAAGTGGTGTGCCTTCATAGTAGAATCAATTCACCCGCAAGTACGAGGCACATTAGAATCAAAACATGTAAGTTTGTGTTGATTTTAGTTTTTTTTAATTATAACATAATTTATGAACAACTAATCAATATTTCATTAATTTAATTTATTTTCAGGTTCATAAACATTGAGACCGCTCGAGTAATCTCATCGGTGTTTAAATCGTCAATGGAGTTTTTATTATTTCAATGGAGTTTGGTTTCTAGACATAGTGAATGGAGACCTTATATTGATACATGGTTTGACAAATTTGAAGTTGGTATTAATTTCTAATTTTCATCTTATTTTTAATAAATTATTATTATAATTATAAATAAATTATTATTTTTATTTTATATAAATTATTTATACACAACACAAATTCAAGTGGGACAGCGCGCTTGACAATGTAGAGAAGGGTGTGGGAATGTTTCCGTCGGAGAGTTAAAAAATATTTATTGGAAATGCCACAATCACCGATGTTTTCACGGACGAAAACATTCCATCAGTATTTTACCGAGAGTTGATAAATATTTACTGCAAATGTCATAATCACCGATGTCTTCACAAACAGATTAATTCTGTTGGTATTTCACTGAGAGTTGAAAAATATTTACTTCACATGCCACTATCACCGATAGAATATTTCCATCAGTATATTTCTAGCAGGAATTATTTTTTTGACGTGCATGTTCCGTCTGTAAATCCATCGGTGAATTTTTTTCCCCGACAGTCTTAGCGATGTAATGAGGAATTACCGATGAAAGACATGCCAACTGACACTTTCCATCAGAGATTTAGTTGGTAAACAATTTATCGACGAAGTCTGAATTTCATATCGACGGATTCACTCCATCGGTAAAACTATGAAATCTCGTAGTGTTATAGTGGGTTTAGTTTTTTATTTTTTATTTTTTACAAATAATTCTAATTGATTTTTTTTTATTAATTTCAAAATTTATTTTATCTTTTTCTATTTCCAGGTTAGGTTTCTTTTTTCCACTTTTATCATAAATAATTATTTTTTTCCTTGTAGCATAAGTTCGAGCTAATAGTTTCGTTAAAAAGATGGATTGGAAGGTTAGTGCATGGTTAAAGTAGATGAGCTAGCATGGAATAAAATTAAATGGGGTGCACAATGATTTGTTTTTTGGGGTTTTTTTTCCCCATTTGAGTGTATATATTGATGTTTTTTTTTTCAAAAAAAAAAACTTAAAAAGAAATTTAATAAAGATAAGTAATTAATTAATCAGGTGAGTTTATATTTATTTCACTTACTAGTTAGGTTTTTTTTTTTTTTTTGTAAAAGATTCTATAGTTACCTAAATTAAACCTTAACAAACGAGAAAGAAAAATATACACTCACAGTTGATAATAATGAAATGTGTTGGGCTGTGCCTTAGCCAACCTTCCTATTTATATAGAGGCAGCAGAACACTGCAGTAACTGTAATGATTACAACATCCTATATTAGAATCCTATTCTGATAGATACATGAGTAACTGTAATGATTACAACATCCTATATTAGAATCCTATTCTATAATATGCCCCCTCAAGCTGAGGGTGGGGGATCAACCCGAAGCTTAAATCGAAAAGCAGTAAAGGATGCAACATGAAGCGGTTTAGTGAAGACATCGGCAAGTTGATCCCGAGAGGAAACAAAACGAATATGAATTTCTTTCTTGGCAACACGGTCACGGACAAAGTGATAATCCACTTCAACATGCTTAGTACGAGCATGGAAGATAGGATTTGCTTAGAGATAGGTAGCACCAAGATTATCACACCAAATGGTAGGGGTAGAGACTGAGGGAACCTACAAATCTATTAACAAGTATTGAAGCCAAATGACTTTAGCGGTACCATCAGTAAGGGCTTTATACTCAGCCTCGGTAGAGGAGCGAGCAACAGTGCGTTGCTTGCTGGATTTCCAAGAAATCGGCGTTTGACCAAAAAAGACAAGATAGCCGCCTGTAGACTTGCGATCATCAATACTACCAGCCCAATCTGCATCTATAAAGCCATGTAGAGCAAAAGAGGAGCCTCGAGTGATATGGAAACCATAAGATGTCGTACCTTTAAGATAGCGTAAAATATGTTTGACAGCGACCCAATGAGAATTTGTAGGAGCATGCATAAACTGACAGACTATGTTAACAACAAAGCATATATCTGGACGGGTGAAGGTAAGATATTGAAGAGCACCCACGATTTGATGAAATCGTGTAGGATCAGAGAATGAATGATCCGGTAATAAAATGACTTTCGAAGGGGAGACTGGAGTATCAATTGGTTTGCAGGAAGTCATACCAGCTCGGGTGAGGATGTCAAGAATATATTTATGTTGACGCAACATTAAACCCATACCGGTGGACTGAACTTCAATACCCAGAAAGTAGTGAACAACACCTAAGTCACGAAGTTTGAACTCAGAGCTGAGTAACTGTACAAGGTGATGGAGCATAGTAGAGTTGCTACCCATGAGCAGAATATCATCAACATACACCAGGAGATAAAATATATTAGTACCATCAGATAAGATAAACAGGGAGGTGTCAACCTTGGAAGCTTGGAAACCGATGGAGAGCAAAAAATCACTTAGACGAGTGTACCATGCTCTTGGTGCCTGTTTCAAACCATACAATGATTTGTGCAATCTGCACACATAAGATGGAAGAGAAGAGTCAACGAAACCTGAAGGTTGTTTCATGTAGACCTCTTCAGTAAGAACACCATTGAGAAAGGCATTATGAATATCAAGCTGATGAATCTTTCAATTTCGTGAAACCGCGATAGAGAAAACCAATCGGACAGTGGCCTGCTTAATAACTGGACTGAAGGTTTCAGAATAATCAATACCTTCCTGCTAGGTAAAACCTCTAGCAACAAGGCGCGCTTTATAGCGCTTAATACTACCATCAACACGACGTTTGATCTGATATACCCATCTACTGCCAACAACGTTCATCAAAGGATAAAATGGAACCAAAGACCAAGTGCAATTTTCACGTAAAGCGGCAATCTCATCAGTCAACATCAGAGAATGCAAAAGGCTTAGAAGAGGGAGAATACAGTACCCGTGCGGAGGTAGGAGTAGCGACAACGGAAGCAACCAGATTAGTTGTCTTCGGTTGCCGCGGTCTAAGAGTCATGAGATGTCTGCTGTGTGCTGGTGGAGACGCAGGGGAAAACGGCTGTAGCGAAGAGACCTGTAGCAGTTGATAAGAAGACAAATCAACCATAAGTTGCAGACCAGCAGGAGAGGATGATAAAGAAGCAGCCTCAAGCACAGGACTATCAGCAGAGGAGGGGCTGGAAGCAGAGACTGAAGCTGCAGGAGTGCTGGCCAGGGAGGGCGAAGTAGAGGAGGGACTAGAAAGTGCCTCAAGACTATGAGGGGAGGAGACCATAAGGCTTAGATAAACAAGCATGGGATGATGGCCAAGGGATGGGTGGAGGCTGTGGTTGGGTGGTTGTTTGGAGTGGCAAAGTAGAGTGTTGTGGGCTGTTTGGGTGGCTAGTGAAAGTGGGTGGCGGTGGGTGGTTTAGTAAATTTGGGAGGGTGATAGTAGCGGGTGGGGTGGGGGTTATGGTGGAGACCTTTGCAATATGTTCAGAATTATCAATATGACGAGAAATATAAATACAGTGAGATGCAATGTCAAGACATCGATAACCAAGATGCGAGGAACTATATCCAAAAAACACACATAGAGAGGAACGAAAATCCAATTTATGATTATTATATGGAGGCAGAAAAGGAAAACAGAGACACCCAAAGGTACGCAAAAAATGATAATCAGGAGACCGTTGAAATAAACAATCAAACGGAGAGCGATGGGCAAGAATAGGAGTAGGTATGCGATTTATAAGATAAACAAAGGTTTCAAAAGCATAATTCCATAATCGAAAAGGT
The DNA here is from genome assembly GCA_030145905.1 of Populus davidiana. Lineage (NCBI taxonomy): Eukaryota > Viridiplantae > Streptophyta > Magnoliopsida > Malpighiales > Salicaceae > Populus > Populus davidiana. The sequence goes on along the minus strand of CM057801.1, from coordinate 6,633,460 downwards.
GCTTTACATTGCCCTAAAAGAGTAAGATCTGTTTCCACAATATGCCTATGACGACGCTCTACTGTTCCATTTTATTCATGAGTGTGGGGACAAATTAGACGATGATGATTACCAATGGTCTGAAAAAATATGGATAGTTTTTGGTATTCACCGCCCCAATCAGTTTGAACAGATTTTATTTTTAATGAAAATTGATGTTCGACAAGAGTCTGAAATTGATGAAAAATAGAGTAAATATCAGACTTGGCAACGAGAGGATAATACCATACATATTTAGTATAAGCATCAACAAAGATAACAAAATAACGACAACCATCTTTAGAGAAAAGAGGAGCAGGGCCCCATACATCACTAAAAATTAATTTAAGTGGAGCAGAAGTTTTGTGACCCATAGGTCCTAAAGACAAACGCGATGATTTTCCTAAAGGACAACTTTGACATTGAAAATTAAGACGTTTGTTGTTACAAATGATCTTATTTTTCGAGATTAACAATTGAAAAATACGTGAAATAGGATGACCTAGTCGACGATGCCATAAATCGGCAAAGACAAAAGTGCAGGGAGACCAATAGGCTTGAGGAACTGACGTGACAGAAGACTTGGTCAGGGCATAGAGACCATCTTTACTCTGACCTGAGAGAAGGACTTCATGGGTGTTGAAATCCTTGACCTAAAACACACGAGGGTGAAATTCAAAATAAACATTATTATCAAGACAAAATTTCTGAACAGAGAGCAGAGGTTTCGTGATTGCAGGAACATGAAGAACATTAGATAAGGTGAAAGAACGATGTGGTGTATATATTTTTGTATGACCAAGATGAGATATAGGAAGGCCCTTACCATCACCAACATGCAAATTATCATTACCAAGATACGGTTCTGAAGCGGTCAAGGTGGCAAGATCAGGTGTGACATGTTGATTGGCACCGGTATCCGGAAACCAATCAATATAACCGGTTGAGGAGAGATTGCGCTGCACCAGGTTGGCAGTAGGTTGTTGGCCATAACCTCGCTGCTGGAATTGAGGGCAATGGGGAGAAAGTCTGAGACAGTTGGCAGCGTGGATTCTGCCCCCTATTGTGCTGCCAAGAGCCCTGCCTATTGTCACCGAAGGAGGAGTTTTGGAAGCTACGGTGATCAGGTCTGGAGTCAGCAAATCGGTTGCCTCTGCTGTTGGACTGGTTGGGACGCCAACCACCGTTGAAGCGGCCCCTGGTGCAGCCAGAATTGCCAAAAGTCTGGCGCTGCGCAACAAGAGCAGAAGATGGAATGCTGGGTGTGGGCAACAAAGGAGCATGTATGGCAACAGAAGATTTGTGTAGAAATTCATGTGTGAGGAGATGGCTGTGAAGATCTGCATATGATAAAGGTTCAGCCTTGGTAATAAGACTGGTAACTAAGTCTTTAAACTCTCCCCGAAGACCACGAAACATATATAAATTGAAATCTTCAAGCGAAACTGGCCGACCAGCAGCGATCAATTCATCAAATAAGGCCTTCGCTTTTTGCATAAATTGAGTTACTGATTCATCACCCTATCGAAGATCCTGAAGAGAGCCGTGAAGTTGCATAATACGAGAGTTGGAGGTGGAAGCGAGAGCTCGCTCAAGAGTGCCCCAAGCTGAACAAGAACTTTGACAGCTAACAACAAGAAGCAAAACTTCCATATATAGGGAAGAAAGAAGAGCACTTAGAATGAGTTGGTCATGTTGTTTCCAGCTTTGAAAAAACGGATTTACCTGAAGAGAGATACCATCATGGGCAAGAACATGTGTTGATAGAGATGTGTTGGAGCCATCAACAAAACCAAAAACTCCTTGGCCTAGGAGATAAGGCAGCATCTGCATACGCCAATATAAATAATTGGTGTTTGTTAATTTGAGGGAGATGACTTGATGAGTGTGAGAAAGGGAGATAATGCTTGCAACAGTAGAGGCAGTAGAGGAAAGCAGAGGAGGCGCTGCAAGAGAAGAGGGCTGCACTGTCGAAGAAGAAGAAAGCTGGACTGCTGGTGCTGCAGAATTTGAAGATGTATGTGGCGGCTGTTTCATTGAAGAAGGGAGGCTAGGAGGTTTAATTTATTTTAGGGTTTTGTGGCTCTGATACCAAGTTGAGAATAATGGAATGTGTTGGGTTGTCCCTTAGCCAACCTTTCTATTTATATAGAGGCAACAGAACACTGCAGTAACTGTAATGATTACAACATCCTATATTAGAATCCTATTCTGATAGATACATGAGTAACTGTAATGATTACAACATCCTATATTAGAATCATATTCTATAATACTCACCTAATTAATTAATCATTTATTTATTTTTTGTTTTCTTTTTTATTTTAGTTTTAATCAATTAATTAATTGATGGAAAAGTAAAAATGTTGAAAAAGACAAAACCATGGTTATTTTGGATATACCCACTGTTTTTTAAGATAATTAAGATGTTAGGTATTTAAACTTGTAACACAAGCTTATAAAAGTACTTAGTTGATCAAATGTTTTTAGCACAAGTAATCAAATAAAAAATAATAAGGTATTTAAATAATTTTTTTTAAAAAAAGTACAAGTATTTTATATGTTACTCTCACAAAAAAATAATATTAAGATAAAATCGAAGTCCATCTAACGGGGAGTTAATTACCATATCATTATTTTGATCACAAAACTAATACAAGTAGATGATGACATTGTATATATTAGGTAGAAAATCGGTTGATTGCATGTCATATTAATTTTGTCAATTCAAAACATATTTATTATTAATAAAGATATTTTTTATATTTAATATTTAGTTATATTTGATTAATAAATTTATATATATAATGCTAAAATTTTGACCTTAAAACAATTATGATTTAACCCAATAAGGTAAAGACTTCTCCACAAAGGGAGACCTTCTTTAAATCTTAGATGAAACCAACAAATAGAAACATATCTTAGATTAACAATCAATCAACGATGTAACTTGCCTTAGGTATGATGCATTGGGGGTTATGCATATTTTCCTTGTATAACTAGTCCCCTTACTTAGGCTCTCGCAAACCATTGGTTTCCTAGTGACCCAAAACCCCTTCCATTCTAGAAGGTAGCTTCTCCATTCAATGTCGTGCATGTCATAATAGGATTACAACTTTGTTGGGGACTTGTCTGGTTGTACTAAGCTTTGTTTGTTTGATTGTCTACGTGTTTATTTTTCTAAGTCTATATAATTTAACTTTAGCTTATATTTTTACATATTGCTCATGCATTTTTTATATATTGCTAAGACACATGTACATTGGGTATGGATTAATGCCTTTATGCATTTTAATTTTCAAATAAATCAAATTCCAGGTTGGGTAGGGAGTAGCAGTCTTATGACTTTCAGTTGAGACTCAGATTCATGAAACATTTGACTATGAGTTAAGTGTTTACTCAATGATGATGGTTACACTATGCCACAACAATTCTGTGTAAACTCTCATACTGCCTTTATAAAAAGTGGTCACTAGGCAGATCATAGATCTTTTTTAGACCACCTAATAAGCCTACCCCTTATGTAGTGGCTTGGAACCTTCCCTTAAGATATGGATTCCTTAATAATTCATTTTGCATCAAGGCAAACCTGATCAAAATCTTGAACTCTATAGGATTTTCTGAGCCAAGACCATGACTTCAATAACTTTTTCTGAGTATGGGAAAAAATCTAAGATAATACAATTAATTGATTGCCTAAGGACCAAGGTCAGGGAATTACCACACATAACCAAAGAAAATTATTCTATGGATAATATAGAGAAGCTTGTGTCAGTCTTAGGATATCTAGATAAGACCCTATTCAAGAAAAGGTATTGGAGAGCTGCCTATCTGGTTAGGCTCCTAGTACATATCTCTGCAATCAAGGTCTTAATGCATTTCTAGTACCCGAGTTACAAATATTTCACCTTCGGGGATGTTGACATGACCCCCATCATTGAGGAATATGCTTAAATCCTGAATTTCCCAAATGATCCTCATAAAGTGTACTTCAGACCAAGGATCGGAGACACGGTGACCGAGGTTGCCAATTTGTTACGTCTAGACCAAGTCGATCAGTATATGACAACCAGGCAATTGCTTTTGCTATCTTTGGATTAGTCTTGTTTACTTCATAAGCTACTGGATCATTAATGTTGAAGCCGCCAATGCCTTTGTTGAATATGAATGGACAAAGAGTTACCCTTTTTTAGCTATCTTAGCTGAGACTTTCTTGTCAATAAATCACTGTAGGGTGTATGGAAAGGAAGCAATGTAGTGTTGTATTCCTATTTTATTTATATAGATAGTCAATCACTTGGAAACCCCTAGAGAGGTCTTCAATAATTTTTTATGGTTCAACATAAAGCCCTTAAAACTGATTTTGAGTGAAGATTGGAAAAGCTTAGATGGGAAGGCATAGGTAGAAAAATACCAAGCACTCTTTCAGAGTAACTTCAGGTGGAAAGCCCCTTGGGCATATAATTCATCTTATCTTATGAGTTGTGGAGATAAATCATGGGTCTTATTGATTGGTTTAACTTGTTACATTAGTTACTGACCCCCATTAGTCACCAGGCAATTGGAAGGCATTTAACATGTGCCAAGAACTTGGGGTTTAACCAGTATGCAAGGTTGTTTAAGGATTCTAATTCCTTAGATGAGATAGAATCATTAGAAATGATTGATGTCAGCTTGTATTAGTCCATAGAGCATAGAGGTGAACAAGAAGGGGAATCCTCGGTCAGCCCATATTATTTAGTATGAAGAAGTTTTGGATTATTCAAGGTACTTAGAAGTACGGGAATATAAAGCCAAATGGTAGTTAGCTTAGTGGAATCATATTTCACTAGAGAACCCAAGAGAAAAGTGTTAACAACGAACAATAGTTGCAACATGAGTTGCATAAGCCGAGCATTTGCTAAATAATAGTAAGAGTTAACACAAATTCTTAGAAAATCAACTATTTGAAGAAGAAAAGATGAAGGCTTTCCTAAACCAGCAATTAAGAGAGAAGGATAAACGCATGGCCACTATCATAATCTATTTCTGGGTTATTCCCCAAATTCACCTTTTTTTTTCATCCAAAATAAAACTAAAAAAATAAAATAAAGGCTGGCACTGTGGAGAAAGCAGACCAAGGAAGATTTCAAACATATAGAAGAATCAAATTGTAATTTTGGATGAAATTTGAGTCCTAATTGTACTTCATTATACCCAAGATTGGAGAAATAATGCAAATTTAAGGTCAAATTAAATGATTATTGGATGAATCTGCATAAAAAAATAAGTTCAAGAGTATAATTAAATTTTTAATAGGCCAATTTCATTTAATCATGGGCCAAATTAAAGTTTGATTATGTTTAAAAATTAACTTGGGTCCCATTGAAGAATTTAATTAGGTGCAAAGACTTAATTATACTTTAAATGGGTCAAATTAATTTTATTAGAGGCTTAATTGGTGAAAAATTAAGTTTGGGAGCCCAATTTAGGCTTAATTAAGAAGATTGAAATTTTAAGAGACCAAATTTAATTTTTATCAAGTCAATTGATTGAAATCTACGGCAAACTTGCAAGAAAATCAAAGTTTTTGGGTCAATTAAGGGATAAATTGGAGAAATTCACAGCTAAGGACCATTTTGCAAGAGACACCGAACTATAAGGACCCATTTGATTGAAATCATGAGCGAAATTGAAGAAATTTGAAAGTTTAATGGTCAATTAAGGGTCACATTGCATAAATCTAAGACTAAGGACCAAACTGAAAAAAGCATTGAAATTAATGGCTGATTTTGAAATTCAGTAGGGGGGAAATTACATTAAAACAAAAGTTTAGAGTCAATTAGGGATTAAATTGAAGGAAATAAAAAATGAAAGGACTAAATTGAACTTTGGCCAAAATCCATAATATAATGATAAAATGGCGCCATTTTGAAAATAAAGAACCAGATAATCCGTTGTCTGGTTATTGTTCATTGTCTTTTTTTTTTATTTTCCCCGAAAAAGTTGCTTGGGTGGCTACTTTTCAAGGGCATTTAATGCTTTATATCTCCACCAAATTTGACAACACCTGAACCAAAATGATCACTTGACATTTCGTTACAACCAGATGTGGTCCGTTCAGACTAATTGACACCATAGAGGCCTTAGTGCAAGCCTAAAGTGGCCAACCCGATCAACCTTTAGCAACCAACTTTTTTAAGCCATGATGCCTATTTTGAACCAACGGTTGGGATCTTTCCGGGTTGATCCAAGGGCTAAGATTTAGCACAAATGGAGACCAAATGTCCCTCTTCTATCCTCTACAAATAGATTTGAACTTCATAGATTGAGATAGGAGAAATCAAAAGCTGAAGTTGAGAAAAAACAACTCCACCTAATTTTTTTTTCCTTTTCCCCCTCTCAGCCACCACTTTGGCTAGCTCCACCATCGCACCTCGGCCACCGTTGCCACCACCAACCACTCTTCGATCTTCCTTGCAACACCAGGAATGCCTCCAGCCTCTCTCCTCCTCCTGTTAGGATAGTTTTCTTTGTTTTTTTTCCTTAAAGAACCCCTTCCCCAGCCACTGCACTTTACATGCAATTAGACTACTTTTGAAAAATCTTTGTATTTTTCACTAACGAGTAGATTGCTTGGAACAATTAGACCATTTCAAGGTAAGTCACCTTTCATATGACTAATTTCTCAATTTCAACATCTCTCAGCGAAAGTCATCTGCTAATATACTATAGGGGGTTAATTGATTTTTTCAAGGGTAATTTTGAAAGAATTAAAAGTTGAAGAGCCAATTAAAGACTAAATTGATTAAATTGAAAACCAAGAACTATTTTGTAAATGACAACAAAATCTAGGGTTCCAATTGCAATTGATCCAAGGGAAATTTTTTTTATAAAAGGTTTCCTTAAATAGGGCCCTAATTGATAAATGTCAGAAATTCAGGAGGCAAATTGAAAATAGCCATTTCCATGATAAAACAACGTCGTTTAAAACATAATTCATCATCTTGTTTCTTCATCCTAGAGTAGATTGACTCAGTAAGAAAATTGCAACAAACCTATTCCAAATCAGGGTTCACATCTTTACCCAGTATCCTTTACCCATATGATGTGTTACAAACAGTCCTGCAAGTCCCTAGTTTTTCCCCAAGCACGCAGGGATGAACATGCCTCCCTCCTAGGATCATTATCCTGGGAATGAATAGAGGACATTCTTTGGCTTTATAAAAGCCAGGGAAAGAACAAACAAAAAAATAAGGAAAAAAAAAGACGAACGAGAAGAGAAAAACACAAAAAGGAAAAGACGAAAGAAAATAAAATGAAAAAAAAGACATCGGCATAGAAACAAGGAGGATGAAAATGAAAAGGACGAACAAAAGCAACACTAAAAGGGTAGGAGATAAAAACACAGGGAGAGAAAAAACAGAAAAAAGACAGAAAGAAAGAAAAAAGACATAAACTACATAGAAATGAGAGCTGCGAGACCAGAGGATGGAGAGAGAACAGGGGAAGAAAGTGCAAATAGGAAGAAGTAGAGGAGAAAGTGTCCTTTCGATCAACAACCTCACGTCTTCATCGTCATTGTCTTCAACTTTATCTGCAGACCAGGTCAGTTTTTTTTATTATTAACGTGGGTGTCTGTGCCAGCTTGCGCGTACCTTGACTAATCCTACGGGCTCTCAAGTTAACGACTATGTAAGCCTCTAGTGACCCTAAAATTTGTGGAACTTGAACTACTAAACTCTAGAGAGCAAACCCTAACTAGATAAGCTACACCACTCTGGTTCAGACTAGATAAATTCTTCATTTCCCTCCTCTTTGCAATTATAATTGCCTTGTCATTGTACATATTCAATTTTAATTCACCTTTTACTATTCATTGCAAATATAATTCATTAGTTTGTGCATGCACGAGTGAATCAGTTCACGCGTGCCTGCTGCCTGGCCTGATCACTAGCTTAGGCCAATGACTATGCTGGTTTGGCTGGGCTAAACCCACCCCCTAAGAAAAAAAAGGAAAAAAATCGAAAACAACTAGACTAGGCTGGGTTTGAGCATTGGTCCAGTTTCTTTTGGGCCAAGGTGTGTTTGGTAAAACACACCCTTATGACTTACCCTTTTTATTTCACTTCATTTTATTTTGATATCTACCAAAACAGACCCTTTTTTATATTAGAAAATTCCAACAAAATTCATGAATCTTCTTTGATTTATTTATGGGTCTCTTGCACTTTTTTCCCAATGATTTCACTGTATATTTGATTGATAAATTTTTAATGTGAAATATGAATCTAGTATGCGATACATGCCTATCTTTTTTTATAAAAAAAATAACAATAAAAAACGTGTGCTTTGCTTTCAATTCAAATTTTACTGGTTTATTCACAGACACCAAAGTCAGGAATACCATACCCTTTTTTTGTGTGTTACATGATATTTACCAATACTAAAGTTGAAAGTATTTGTATCCGAGTATTAATTGGCACTAAAGTCATGAGTATTACAAGCAGACCATTGATAACATAATGAAACAAAACCTTAGCAATTTAAGACAAAACCAGTAATGCATCATATTTTAGGTATCATAGAATCTATGTTGACTAGTTAGGGTTTCTAGTGACCATAATACTAGGTGGCGACTTCTTAAACAAGACCTTTTCCTTCTAAGAACAAGATACCGAAAATTTATTCTCTTTAAAAAGTGATTTTTTAAAGGACGTTAACACAACCAAAAGATTGATGTCTTATCCCAAGTGTAGGAGTGTTGAAGTAATAAATAACCCGGTAAGACCGAGGTCGAACCACTGGGAGGTGAACTATATAAATTACAAATAATATATATATATATATATATATATATATATATATATATATATATATTTAATAAAATAAAGAGTTTATGAGAATTTTATGGGATATTGATGTAATGATTAAACAATGATAAAACAATTGTCAAGGTTAGAGGATCCACTAATGGTATTATAAATAAGTATAGTAAAAAATCTTTTTATTAATCAATTGGAAACCACACATAAAGGAGGTTCCAATCAGATGATTTATCCTTAATAGTTCATTATAAATTGTTAACATGATCATATTAATTATCTTATTTAAGTAACATCAAACTTTTAAATATTGTCAGTAATTCATGATGCTAACTTTTGTTAACAACAAATCAAGTTCCTTTCATAGCACATGTGTAGGTTATACCATGTGGTTGGCTATGAAAGTGCCAAGCATTTACTGTACCAAGTGTTATATAACACAAATCTAGATTAACCATTTAACAAAAGTATTAAGAATTAGTAAGATAAAAAGATAAGACATGTTAATAACAAACTTTCTTGTAAAAAAAAGGTTTTAAGGATAGTGGATGTGCTGAAAAAATATTGATAGCTTTCTTGAAGAAAGAAAGGGATCATAACATAATGAGATTGGATATTGAAAAAGAGAAGAACATATTGAATAGTCTCAGTACTAAGAAAGAAAGAAGTTTAAGAGCTCAATACAAGGCCCAAACTAATGATGAAAGAGAAGCAAGAAGAGCTTCGAAAGGAGTATAAAAATATAGCAAATTTATTAAGAAATCGAGTCTTTATAATCTAGTATAAGCTAAAAGAGCATTACCTAAAGTCTTAAGAAGAGCTGAGGGAGTTAAGACAGAAATTCAAGGAGTGGCAAGATCACATGGGTCACATCGATGTACAAATGAACACGAAGATAGTAAGATCAATATTGAACATGAAGAGCTTCGAAGGGATAGGAACCATATTTAACATTTAGAAAAGATAATTCAGATTTTGGATAAGAATAATGAGTTGCTGGATGTAAAAAACAGTTTGCTGCTTCAAGACAATACTTTTTTCCACTACAAAAATGAGTAGACGAACAAGTTGATTGATATGGTAGCTTAAAACACAATTGAGTTGCGAGTAAATGCCTCTATGATCTGCAACAATGTTGGCAAGTATGAAGAGTATTTGATGAGTGAGGTTTCAACTTTTATAAAAAAATATAGCCAATATAGCGGTGACATTTGAGAGTGAGTAAATATATATTTGATTCTTATTCTATAATGTAAGCTTTTTGTATGAACTACTTGCTCTTGATAAATGAAAAAAAGGATTTAGACTCACTATTTTATGGTATTTTCTAATGTGTATGGAATTCAACCAATTCCAGGACTCAAGAAAGATCTCTTCAAATCTATTAGACTATGAATTCCACCCATGCTCAATAAGGAAGTCATGGATTAGCCCTTTAAATAAGTTAATCCATATCCAATGCCCATGTACATACACTTACATTCATAAGCATGCAAACATTCATATCTCAAAGTTTAAATGTTATGAGTACATTCCATGTTGAAATATAGGTCCTTGAAAAGCTCAAAGCCCTAGAGTTTACAACACTCGACTTTGATAAAGAAATATGAAAGACGAAGAACGTGCTCAATGGAATGCATATTTCCAAAAAGAGTTAGATTCCCTGAATGTTAACATGGCCCACATCACACGTGTGCTTGAGTAAACATTCAAAAATACCTCTGGTGAAGGCCCATCCAATCAACCCATCACTTTCACTTAGACTCAAGCAACAATTTAGCTAGAGGAAAGGATGGGCGAATAGGATCAGCAACCCTAGTATGATGCAGTATTTATGCAAACAACAATACCAACATTAACCCTTGTAGCTATAGATGCATTCACAAGGAATCTTAAAAGACAAAATCATCTAATGATAGTGATCAAGATAAGATGACAATATTTGAAGCCAAAATAAGGGTTATCAAAGGGCTAGATTTGTATGATCTTGTGCAAGTCGTGAAAATCTGTCTAGTTATGCACATGGTATTACCAAAAACATTTTGTGTTCCCAAGTTCATGAAATACACCAATGCTCAGTGTCCTCTCACCCACCCCAAATTTTATTGTAACAACTGGCAGAAGTAGTGAGTAATAAAAAACTACTAATGCAGTTTTTTTAGGATAGTTTGAGTGGGGTAACACTGAGTTGATATATGATACTAGATAACATGAAGATTCAAAGTTGGAAAGATCTGGTGGATGCTTTCTTTTAGCAATATAAGTACAATAATGGATAATGCCCCTAACAGAACCAATCTATCTTATTTAGGGAAAAGGGATAAAGAAAATATGATAGAGCATGCTCAAAGATGGAGGGATATAGCTATTCTTGCAAAGTTGCGGCTACACAAATTAATTATCCTAACTTAAACAAGCAAGATAGTATAGAGCAAGTAAGGGGTCGATCCTACAAGAAAGATCTAGTTTAGGTTTTTATGCTAGATGATTCAGAGTTGGGGGGTTTTGAGGTTATCTAGACTATGCTATGGTAAACAGAAGAAAACAATCAAGCTAAATTAAATAAATCTGAAACTTATCAAGAGAAAAACCTTGGTCTTAAGAAAACTTCCACCTATGAAAATCAAAATTAATAACTGAAATGATACGTCAATTTATATTATGAATATTTATATTTCCTTAAAATTAGTCAGTTAACTGACTCGCAGGGTAACTAACTCTAACCATTAAATAACCACAGTGTTCACACTAGTAATTTAATTCAATGACAGCCTTAAAAACTAGATAGGTTGATAAATATAGATAACATAACTGTCTGCAGTCTATGTTTGATTTAATTGAATGTTTTCCCTAAGATTAACAACCTAGATCCACCATAATTATTAAACTTAGTTGCTTCAAAAGTTCAAATATCACAAACTCTGGTTTTAATAGCAAATTAACAGTAGATTGGTTTAGAATAATAATTTAGATTCCACTCTAACAATCAAACTAAATAATCATAAGAAATAAACATAGAAAAACATTCATACTCATTATATAAACTGAAAAGAAAAGATATAATAGATCTCACAACTTTTGAAATCTAAAGGTTTTTGTATCCTTTCAACCAAGAAAATTAACTTACCCTTGTATGTCTAGTGAAAAACTAATGAATAGAACATATGAGAACATAATTTCGGGTATCAGAGAAAAGGGTGAAGTTTTCTTCTTTCTGGCCGCCCCTTTTTTTTATTTCTCTTCTTATTTTTATTTGATAGGAAACCGTAATCCCCACATCACTCTAATACATTTTTATTCTACCAAAAAAATATAAAAAAAGTTCTTTCCAAAGTAAACGAACCACATTTAAGTAAGTTTGATTTGTTTCTTCTCAAAAACTATATGTTGGCAGAATTTATAAGTTGTCATACAAAAGTCATATCTCTCTCATATGAGCTCATTTTCTACTAAAACATGGTAGGAACATAGGTCTTTGAGTCGGGAATCCAAAACAATTGAGTTTGCATTAAATGGACTTCTCTAATTGAAGATATTTGAGTTGAAACGGAAAGGTGAAAATTGGCAAAATACAAGAGTTGTCTTTGAAGGCTGTGATTTCCATCCTCTTTATTTATTTATTTTTTACTTTTCTTGCCATATATTTATAGAAATATATTGATATTAGATTTCTATTGCAATTAGAATCATTTCTTTTTGATCTCTACAACTCAAGTTTTATATAAAACATCAACCAAAGGTCAAATCTGTCAATGACATAGGTTAAAACATGGTCTGAATTTTATCTCAAACTTACTCCTTTTCGAATATCACATCCAAAGGTACCTTTAAAACATAAAACTAAGATTTATACATGAACAAAACACTAGGTAAATATGGGTAAAACTATCAAATAATATGGTTGCATCAATTCCCCTACATTTAGCTCTTGCTCGTCCTCGAGAAAGGAGAGATAAAATCAAATTTCAGGAAGTCCAAAGTGTAAATAAATAAATAAAATAATTATGAATAATCTCTTAATCTCCTATCAATATCCAAGAGTATATGCATTAAAAACAAGAATACAATCAAGAAGGATAAAAAAAAAAATTCAAGAATTTATTTACATGTGAATTTCAAAACTCAATTAATTGTTGGGATTTAAATGAAATATATGCCATGTCAAAATGATAGGTCTTCTCATTGAGATACACTCCAACACTCATGTGTTTAGGGTTTATGTATTTAAATCTCCCTAATTCAATAAATGAATATGTTCTACTAAAAGCTTGCTCTTCAATCTTGTCTCCATTACTAGAATGTTACAAGGTATATATGAATTAAAAGATCTTAATTTTCAGTTGCAATGAGCCTAAGGTTAAAGTGAGGTAAGATAAAGGAAAAGAAAAGGTTAAAACCAAAGGAAGTAGAGCATTCTATAAAAATTAAAATTTGAAACATCATATCACATCAAAGCACACAAATTCACCATCTTTAAGCACTAATACTTAAATTCTTTTGATTTCAAGGTCCATCAACATAAAGCTTTCAGAACATAATGGAACAACTTTTCTTTTCTTTTTTTCCTTTTTTTTTTTGAATGGTCTACCTTTGGCAACTTTGCCCATTCATACATCAAGTATCACTTTTTCCATATAATTTTCAACCATAATCTCATGAGATATCAACAAGTATATGCTCTACTAATCCTTGGCTAGGAGAAAATGAAAACATATAAAAAGTTAAGGTTTACAACATGGGTAAAACAAAGAAAATATAAACAAGCTCAAAAGGGCTCACTAAGGTTAATATGCTTTGGGTTGACTTTTTGGCTCAAGTGGGTAAAATTTCTAGTGGCGGCTTTATCATCTTCATGTATACATGTAATGTGAATATAATCTCAACAAAATATGAAGCAAGTTCTAAAGATATATATAAATGAGAGAATGCATAATCAAAGAATACAATGTTGAAAGCTAAAAACTTACATTGATACAACACTATTAAGTCAACATGGTATATTTTCAAAGTTAATCCATAAACTAATTAAACTTTAAAACTTGCACGCATACTTATTCATTCAATTTATATTTTGATCCATCTCAATTAATTATGATATATAATATTCATATTCTTATAAATTAATGGTAGTTCAATAGATAAAACTTAACTTAAGGTCAAAAAACAGAAATTTTTTTTTATATAAAAACAATAAAGAAAACAAAAACTCTCCAAATACCCCCACACTTTAAACGCAACATTGTCCTTAATGTTGAAATAAAAGAAAAGGAATATAAAAGAATGATAAACATAAAGAAAAATACGAAAATAAAAGATAAGGGAAAAATAAAGAAAATCTGAATTTATTTTGTAAGGTTGCCTCCAAGTAAACACTTTTGTTCTATATCATTGGCTTGACACATCTCATGCTCATGCCTCATAGATTGGTTCGACTAACTCAATGAAAACAGTGTGTTATGTCGTCCAACCTTCATAGAAAGTTTTCAATCAATATCCATTAACTTTGAGCACTTTGTTTGTTTCTAAACTTTTAATCTTAACTGCACCATAAGGAAAAACCATTAGAAACAATAAAAGGTCTAATCCAACGAGAGCGTAACTTTGCAGGAAAAAATTTTCAAACATGAATGATAAAGGACTTTGTCTTCAACATGAAACTCCTTTTTTATAATCACTCGGTCATAAAGAATTTTAGTCTTTTCTTTCTAAATCCTTGTATTCTCGTAGGCGTCATTTTGTATCTTTTTCAAATCTTGCAATTGCAACTTCCTTGTAATCTCAACAACATCATAATTAAAATTGCATTGCTTAATGACCCAAAAAGTTTTGTGTTCAAGCTTTACTAGTAGATGACATGCTTTCTCATAAATCATCCTATAAGGTGACATTTCTATAGGTGATTTATAAATAGTTTGATAAGCGCAAAGGGCATCACCAAGTTGTAGACTTCAATCTCGTCGGTTAGGTTACACTATTTTCTTCATAATGGACTTGATTTCTCAATTTGAAATTTCAGCTTGGCCATTCGTTTGATAATGGTAGGTTGTGGAGGTCCGATGAGTCACATGGTACTTGCGTAGTAATGCTTCCATTGAAAAATTACAAAAATGAGTGCCACAATCAGTAATGATAGCTTTAGGATTCCAAACCTATCAAATATAGAGTGTTTTGACAAAATCTAAAACAACTTTAGCATCATTAGTTCATGTGGCTTTCCCCTCAATCCATTTGGACACATAATCAACAATAAGAAAGATATAAAGATTACCAAAAGAAAAAGGAAATGGACCTTTAAAATCAATACCTTAAACATAAAAAATTTCACTCATAAGAATATTAGTTAAAGGAATTTGATTCTTATGATTGATATGGTCAGTTCTTTGGCATTTTTCATATGATTTGTAAAAGTTATATTCATCCTTAAAATAAAAAGCCAGCTAAGACTACTTTCAAGTACCTTGTGGGCTATTCTTTTTGCTCCAAAATGCCTACCACAAGAATGAAAATGACAAAAAGTGATAATGGAAAGGAATTTATCCTATGGTACACATCTTCTAACTACGTGATCTGCACAAAATTTTCATAGATAAGGAGTGTCCTAAAAATAATATTTAGCATCACCTCATAACTTATCTGTTTGGAATTTAGATAAACTTGAAGGGAATTATTTGGTAACTAAATAGTTCACCAAATCAACATATCATGGTCTTGTAGAGGAATGTAACACATACAATTGCTCGTCCGAGAATGTCTCTTTTACCTTTTTGGTTTGTATATCCTTGGTTTGCAGCCGGCTCAAGTGATCATCTACATAATTCTCGACACCTTTTTTGTCTTTGATCTTAAGATCAAATTCTTGTAAAAGCAAGATCCAAACAATCAATCTTGGTTTAGATCCCTTTTCTTAAAAAAAAATACCTCAAAGCTGCAGGGTTAGTAAAAACAACAACTTTTATACCCAGTAAATAGGACTTGAATTTTTCTAGAGCAAACACCACTGCAAAAAGTTTTTTTTAGCTGTATGGTAATTGCATTGCGCTTCTTCCAACATGCGGAAAGTATGCAACAACATGTAAATTCTTTCCTATTCTTTGCCCAAGTATAGCCCCTACTATGTAATCACTCGCATTGCACATTATCTTGAAAGGTTTATCCCAGTTTGGTGGTTGTATGATGTGGCATATGTGACACCCCTCCTAAGCTTATTATGGGCATCTTTACACTCTTAATCAAATACAAAAGCCACTTATTTTGCTAAATTTGCTTATGGATGTTGTAATCTTTGAGAAATCTTTGATAAAGCGTCGATAGAAACATGCATGGTCAAGAAAAGAACAAACCTCCCTCACGCACGAGGGGTAAGATAATTATGAAATAACATTTATTTTAACTTTATCAACCTCTAAACCATGCAAATACACAACATGCCCAAGATCTATTCCTTGTTTTACCACAAAATAACACTTTTCATAGTTCAAGACAAAGTTAATTTCAATACATCTTGTCAAGACTAAAGATAAATTTTCTAAACACTTATAAAAAGAATCAACATACACCGTTAAATCATCCATGAAAACCTAAATTATTCTTCCAACATAGTAAAAAAAAAATCATCATGCATCTTTGAAAAGTTGCAGGTGCATTACATAGACCAAAAGGTATTTTTTTATATACATATGTACCAAATAAGCATGTAAAGGTATTCTTTTCTTGATCTTCAAGATTAATAACAATTTGATTATATCCACTATATCCATCAAGAAAGAATTAAAAGACTTACCTACTAAGCGTTCAAGCATTTGGTCCATGAATTGTAATGAGAAGTGATCTTTATGTGTAGAAAGGTTAAGCTTTCTATAATCAACACATTCTCTAATCACTTGAGATGCAAGTAAGAATAAGTTCATCATCTTTGTTCTTTACCAATATGATTCTAGTCTTTTTAGGAACTGCATGGATTGGAGCTACCCACTTACTGTCCGTTATGAGGTAAATGACTCATGTATCCCACAATTTCAAAATTTCAGCTTTCACTACCTCCATCATCGGTGGATTCAACCTCCTTTGCAACCTTTGTTAGTTTTGCATTGTCCTTCAATAGTATGTGATACATACATATTAAGGGACTAATGCCCTTGATGTAAGGTAAAGTCTAATCAATGACTATTTTGTGATCGCACAACAATTTCACAATCTTTTCCTCTTGCACACTTGTCAAACATTTTGCTATGATAACAAGGGGTTTATTGTTATCACTAATGAATACATACTTTAAATTATAGGGCAAAGGTTTCAATTCTAACTTGGATGCCAGTACAATAGATGACAAAAGCTTTTTATGTGAAAGTACTAAATCAACAAAAAAACATTACCATAGGGGGTGGTTTGCAAAGCTTGCAAAGCTAAAGCGGATTCCTGCATGTTTTGGGGAACATATGTGTTCTTCTCTATCTCCTTTATCTCGGTAAAATCAACACTATAACAAAGTTAAATTCAATTATTTACTGTACATATTCATCAATTTGGTCAGATCATGTGATAGAATAAACATTACTGTAAGGATATTTCATTGCATCATAAAAGTTAAATTGAATTGCTTCATCTTCTACTTCCATAGACAAAGTATCCTTACCACAATAAATTTTAATGTTGGCAATTTTCAAGAATGGTCTTCCAAACAAAATATGAGTATTGGTGTTTGAGGAATCATGTACCATATCAAGAATATAAAAGTCACATAGAATAACCAAACAATCAATATTGACTAGGACATCTTCATCACACCACGTAGATAAACAAAACTATGATCCGCAAGTTGTATTACACTACTAGTCTTAATTAAAGGCTCAAGACTAAGATAAGCATAAACATGTTTAGGTATAATAATAATGGATGTACCCAAATCACATAAAGCCCTTTTAAAGCTAGCATTACCAATAATACATAGGATAATAAACACACCTGAGTCCTTTTGCTTTAAAGAAAATGCTTTTGATAACAATTGATACAACTTCACCTATACTCACCATTTCATAGCCTTTTAGCTTGTAATCTCTATTAGTAGTACAAGACTCCTTCAAGAATTTGGCATATATGGTGATTTGCTTGATAACATCAATCAAAGGAATGTTGAGTTTCACTTTCTTTAAAACCTCTAAAATCTTTTTTTCTTTTTCCTTTTTCTTGGACCTAGAAGAACTCAAAGGAAAGGAAGGGATTTTCCTGAAATTGGAATTCATGAATCGGACTTACCTTTGGAGTATTAGTGGTTGTTTTAATTTCTGGAGAAGTAAATTATTTCTTCTTTATGCTTAGTTTGGTTTCTATCTCCTTCTCTTCCTCCATCTCAATTTATTTCAACCTTTGCTCTTTAAGTTCTTTACCATATTGCAACGTGATCACACTAACAATTTTTTAAAAAAAAATTAATGCTTGGGAGGATAATTTTCCATTAATTTATGCTTCTAATTTCCCTACACTTGAATTTACTTGTCCTATTTGCTTGTTTAAGTTTTGAATAATTGACCTTGTTTCCTGTTGAAAAGACATGATATTTTGTTGTAATGTTATTGTGTTAGCAGCTAAAGTTTTCATTATTTCATGAAGATCATCACTCAGTGACCCTATAACATTGGAATTTGTCAATGCAGGGGGTTGTCTCACTTGATAATTCTGTTGAGGTTGAAATCCATAGGGGTAGAACTAGCGGCCTTGATTGCCTTGTTGAGGTAAGTTCCAATAATGTAAGTTCAGGTGATCTCTCCATCCATAATTGTACATGTTAGAAAAAGGGATCATGCTTACACAAGGGTTGGCCATTGAATGCTCCATCAACTGCATTAGCTTATTCAATGTAATCTTCTTACATTGTTAGACACATATCTAAAGCATGGCTTTGTAACGAATATATGCTACAAATTGTTTTAAGTTGACTACCATATTTGAGATCAATTGGCGTGCAACCTCTAGTATTTTATTTATCAATGCCCCTCCATTTGCCACATTAATGATATTGCGGTCAGTAGGCATCAGTCCTTCATAGAAGTATTGAATGAATATCTTATTAAGTATTTGATGATGAGAACATTGAATGCACAACTGCTTAAATCTTTCTCAATACTCAAAGTGTGTTTCCCCACAAGATTGTTGAATCCCACATATTTCTTTCCCTTATATTGGCAACTCGAGAGGCAGGGAAGTACTTCTTCAGGAAAATCTTCTTCATGCCATTCCAAGTTCCAATGGAACTTGATCAAACCTTACCTTTCATTCATATTCAACATAAACCAAGATAGGCTTAGTTGATAAGCTGTAAGTAAACTCAAAATCATGAATAATACGTAAAGAAGCATCAATCTCAATATATACCCTTGCAAAGTCAAGCCTTCCCTGCCTCTCAACCATGGTTGAAACCTTGCTAAAACCTTTTATTGTCCACAAATGGAATGGTATGCCATGTAGTCTCACCTATGGTGGCAATCTCTTGATTTTATTCGTATCAAATACAAAGTGGGGATTCCATTACTATAGCACATTCACCTTCCCTCCAAATATTCATAACCATTTTTCAATAACCGAATAGACATCATCCTCAGCTTTGAAATGAAATATCTTGAAACCTTTGTCATCATCTTGACATCCTCCAAACCTAAACTCTTCCATATATGAAAAGCTAAAATTTTCATCGCATGATAAGGCATCCTGTAACCAAGGAAAAATCCAACAATACTTCTTTGCCATAGCAAATTGCTCTTATTAACAACAAATCCGAGACATCCATCATTTTTACTATTTCATGCCAAGGTAATGGTTCCAAGGTACATCTTTGATTGGTATTGGTGACTCGAATTTTTTCAGCCCATATTTGTTTCATTTTTAATTTGGTCCCTTAAGTTTCAATTGTTTTAGATCAATAAAAGTTTATTTTATTTTATTTTTTTCAAACTGAGCATCAACAGAGGGACAAAATGTTTTCTCAACATCCCATGATTTTCTGATCTAGGTAGTCGAACCAAACCAACAAGTCTAATCCTAAATAAACTCAAATTTGAAGGAATAAATTGAAAAACAAATCAAGGCATCCAAATAATAAAAGCCAAAGGAAAAAAAAAACACACTGTGGAACACTATTACAATTCATTTTATTTTTTTTTAACACCCCCCCCCTTTTTTTTTTAATGACCATGGATGTTTAACTCTAAAATCCCACTAAAAATTATGTTTCCTTCACATGATACACACAAAGCATTTGATAATCCACATGTAGCTTGTCACACGTGTGCGGCGGCGCGGCGATCGTCCACCCTCAAGGAAAAATCGAAAATATTTATTCCTGGCAAATAGGGAGAGACAAGGAATTCTTGTCTCTACAAGTGAAAATATGGACTGGGAGTCGCCACCTAGTATTCTGGTTACTAGGAACCTTAACTGGTCTTTAGAGATCGGGTACGGAGACTGGTTGCGTAAAGGGAAGGTATTAGCACCCCAACTACGCCCTACCTAAGGTAGGCTGCAATGTTTTAATGTCTGATAAAATCTAAAATCGTGTTGTGGTTTTTGAATTGTTGGTTCGTTTACGGTTTAAGAAAAGTCCTCCTCTGTAAGGAGATCCTTATCTTTATCGGGTAAAAAACTAACTATTCAAAGTCGTCAAAAGAAAATATCTTTTTAATATCAGGAATATGATTTACGTATAAATTCATATTCTCTGATACTAAAATCAAACAAAATAAAATATTTTGTTGTTTTTGAGATTTTGGCCAATGTTCTCTTGACTTTAATAAACTGGTTATTAAAGCCAAAATGCATGCTAAAATATTGTTTTTCGACATATGAAAAATACGATATGATGTTTTAGATTTGAGACACTTGGCCGTATGCACAAAAACATTTTTTTCTTTTTTTTTAATTGTTGTTTTTTTTGTATTTTTGGAAGTTTTTGCCGAAAACCGGGTATTTTAATACCGGATTTGTATTTTACGACATAAAAATACTGCCCGATATTAATCAAAATGACATAAAAACTACACGGAAAAATTATAAAATGCTGAAACAAATATTTTTTATTTTTTTGAATGGGCTGGGCCAGGCCTAAATACGTGTGTGAACAGTACTGCGGGATGAAAACCAGTATTTTAATACCAGATTTGTATTTTACGACATAAAATACAGGCCGATATTAATCAAAATTGATAAAAGAAAATGTGATGGAAAAATTGTAAAAACTTCTGAAAAAAAAATTAAAATGGGTTGAAATGGGCCGGACTTGGCCCATATCAGTGGGTTGGGCCAACCCGACCCATTACCAAATGGGATGGTTACTGTGCCTAAGCACAGTAACCAGCCCTTTTCAGCTGCAGAACGTGAATTAATTCACATTCTGCATGCAAACGATGGAGGCAGCAAACGGAGAAGGCGACAGGGCGGCGAGAGATTACCTGCGGTGACATCGTGGCGGTGCTGCTGACGGCGTAGGCACGGTGGCGATGGTGGCAAAGGCCGGCGGTGGTTCTGCGTTTTCCTTCTCTCTCTTCTTATTCTTTTCGGTTTTTTCTTCTATTCCCTTCTCTCTCTTTTCTTCTCCTCTTCGTTTCTGTCCTCTCTCCTCTTCTCCCTTCTATTTTTTTTCTTCTCTTCGATCCTCCCTTGTTTTTATAGGCAAAAACAGGGGGGGGACGTCATGGTGGTGGCCGCTGTGCTGCCGCCCGTCCAACGCCCGTCCAACACGTGGAAAGTGGTCGGCAAGTGGTGTCCTTGTTTCGGCATCTTTTTGAGCAAAAAAGGAAAGTAAAGTCGGTGAAAACAGAAGAGAAAAACAATCTTCTTCTCCCCTGTTCTCTGCGCGTCCAGGGGAAGAAGACGATGGTGCCGTTTCAAAACGGCACCGTTTTGCATTTTCCTTTTTTTTTTTTTTAAAACAGTGCATGAAACGGCACCGTTTTGGTCAAAACGCGCCGTTTCATTTAAAAGAAAAAGGCGCCAAAACGCGTCAGATTTCAAAGAAGTCCCTCAATTTGCACGCGTTTTGCATTTTAGTCCTTGGTCTCGGATTTCTTCAATTAAGTCCCTAATTGGCCATTAAACTTTAATATTTATGCAATTAAGCCCCTGATTTGACCAAATGAACTTCAAAAAATTATAATTTGACCCCAGAACTTCAATTTCTTCTAGTTAAAGCCCAAATTAACTCAAAAATCAATTTTTCTTGCAATTAAACTCTCCAAAAATTCAATTAAACCTTTAATAAAATTTAATTGAGTCCATAAACTTCTAATTTTGGACTTTTCTTCCTCAAATTGAATTTTCTTTATCATCGGGGCTCTCATCAGTCAATGATATACTGTCAAAAATTAATTTTTATATTTTTGAACATCCTCAATAAATTTTTGAACATTTTTAGGGCGCTCTGGCATTTTTTTCCCTGTTATATTTTTGATAATATATTTTTTGAATTTTTTTGTATTTTATTATTTTTTATGTGGGGACCCAAAAATGGGTTACAACATAGCTCAATACCTGTCTTAGCATAGTTGACCTTGCTTTTTCTCCATGGTCTAATCCTTGTTTAATTTATAGGACACCATTACATATGTGTTCATAACCAATTAACAAAAACATTTATTGGTACAAATATAAAAGCTGGAGTACGGACTTGTTCAGGGAACAATATCTGCTTTATTATTTGTTGTTTATAAAGCATTTGATTAGGAAGTTCATAAAGTATGGTCCAGGAAATATTATTCTTGTTTGGAAGAATTGCAACACTAATTAATTAGAGGCATCCACAAACTATTTGGATTATACTATTATTAATAAATGTTTCTAAATTTGTAAACCATTCATCTATTAATTATTACTCTGTATATCATTTTCCCAGATAGAAACATCATGCGTACGCATAAGCAACATTAACAACTTGAACAATGACACGACCAAAAGATTGATATCTTCTCCCAAGTGCAGGAGTGTCGAAGTAATAAATAACCCGGTAAGACCGGGATCGAACCACAGAGAGGTTAATTGTATAAATTATAAATAACAAGACAACAACAACAACAATAATAACAAAAATAACAACAATAATAACAAAAATAACAACAATAATAATAACAATAATAGTAATAGTAATAGTAATAATAATAATAATAATAATACTCAGTACGTGGCGTTGTTATACCTGAAAATGATCTAAAAGATCGGGTCACAGGTTTCCAGCCTATATACTGAGTTTTATGAAAAGATCAAAGAGATATATTATATAATATAAACAGATTTCTGATGCGAATGAACAAAGTAAGACCAACAATATCAGGATCCTTGATCAAACACAGAGCATACTTAACGTACATAAAATATAACAAGAATGTAAATAATAATAATAATAATAATAATAATAATAATAATAATAGTAATAGTAGTAGTAGTAGTAGTAGTAGTAGTAGTAGTAGTAGTAGTAGTAATAAAAAAATAAAAAAAAGGAGGGGGAAGAAATTTATGAGAACTTTGAGATGGAAGATTAATGTAAGGATTAAACAATGATAAAAACAAATGTCAAGGTTAGAGGATCCACCAATGGTATTTCAAACAAGTATAGTATAAACTCTTATTACTCAATTTGGAAACCACACACGAAGGAGGTTCCAATTGGATGATTTGTCATTAATAGCTCATTATAAATTATTAACATGATCATATTAATTATCTTATTTACATAACACCAAACTTTTAAATATTGTCAGGAATTCATGATGTTAACTGATGTTATACAACCAAACTTTCAAGTTCCTTTCATAGCCCAGGTGTAGGTAATACCATACGGTTGGGCTATGAGAGTGCCAAGCATTTGTTGTACCAAGTGTTATACAACACAAATCTAGATTAACCATTTAACAAGCAAGGTATTAAGAATTAGTAAGATAAAAAGATAAGACATGTTAATATTAAACATTAAGGTCCATGTTGAGTTTACATTATACTTGTTTTTACACCATTAGTGTAACCTTTTCACCTTGACATAATAAACTTAGCTAAACATAATGAAGAAGAGAAACATAAATAAAGAAAACAAGAACATAAATAAGATACAAGTTAACTAAGGAAAGGAAAGGAAATGAAAAGCATAAACAAGAAATTAATGAAAGCAAAACTTAAGAATTACAAAAAATATAAAGAGAGAAATAAAGAGCATGAACTTGATCTGAACAACCAAGCCCCCAAATGCATGGCAAATGCCTCCTTTTATAGGCCAAAATTCAGAATTATTGATTTGATGACTAATTGTTGAGTGGGTGGCCAACTTTTGACTTGGTAAAAATCCTTATCTTCTTGTCTGAATAAAACAAAAATGCTACCATCCGAACTGGGTCCACTGGAAAACATGAAAGTTGTAGGAAATTGACTCAGATTTCCAGGGAAAAAAATGGAGGTCATTTGGACTTCTATAACTCTAGATATGGGCCAAACACTGAACAGTGTTCGGGCTGCAGGACAGATTCAGACTTCTCCGTTATTGCTATAATTTGGACTTGAAAACGGTTTTCTTAGATCTTGATGAAAACATGAAAGTTGTAGGCCTATGTCTTATTGAATTGTTGTAAACATTTGAGGTCATTTGGACATCTAGAACTCGAGATATGACCCAATTACCGAAGAGTGTTCCAGTTTGGACTGCACCAACATCTCTTTTCTAAGTTTCACCCTCTCTTTATTTTCACAAATTTTAGTAGTTGAATTCATCAATCAATCCTTTGATTTAAGTGATAGGCCTGCATTTAAGATGAACATTTACCATATATTAGGGTATTTTATAGTATTAGACTTGTTATTATAAAACATGCTTTAGTTAAGGAGTTATTGATACTTTAAGTGCAAAATGATGATATAAAACCTTGATAAATATGCACTTTTAAGTACTAATCACACCTCTCAACCAGCTTATTACTAGTCCCTAGTAATCAAAGCGTTAAAATAGAAAAACAATTTGCAAATTCCATAAAGCAAGGCATTCATCATTCAACTTACTTTAATTTATCTAGATAAACAAACTCTCATTAAATTCATATATCTGCTCAATACCTCTTAAAAAAGATATTACTAAACCTTTCTTTTGTGCTCAAAATATCAACATATAGTTATGGGGCTTTACTTGGAAGAAAAATAAATTTTTGTTCTAATGTTTAAGGCTAACTTTCTTAGGTTGGGATTATTATTTTTTTTTCTTTTTTATTTATTTATTTATATACACATACAACTTGAAACACAATGCATCTTTAACCCATGTAACTAGTTTTAGGCTAATGACTCCCAGACCAGTTGGTCTTAGGGCATTAGGTGTTGAGACACCCCTACGAGCTTAGCAACTCAGGTTGCAGATACTGATACGTAGATAGTGCAATGTTTGATTCCCTTAAGCTTTTCTCCTCAACCCATGTAACAAGCGTTGGGCCAATAGCTCCCAAGTTAGTTGACTTTAGAGTATTAAGTGTTAAAACACCCCTTCGGGCTTAATTGCTTAGGTTAGGGAGGCTACAAAACCAAACTTATCTACCTTTTTATTATCATTATTTTTTTTTGTTTTTTGTTTTTTTATTTTTGTTTTTTTTGTTTTTGCAAATTATGTACTATCTCTTTCCCTTAGTTGTTACATTTAACAAAAGAACATAAATAATGTAATGATCCGATGTGCAACCCATAATCATATGTTAAAGTGTGTGTGTGAAAATGAAGATTTAAAAATACTTGTTAAATGTGCATATGAGCAGAATCAAGTGCTACCAATACGAGAGTTTGTAAACCTGAATATTTCAAGAAGTATTCTGATAGACCCTGTTAAGAATGTTTACTAAGATGCGTCTCAAGAGTCACTTTAACAAAAGAACTCATTTTACTCTGCCATCCTAGTAACAACAGTTTTGCAAATAGTTTATGAAATAGAAAACACATTTTTATTTTTTTAAATATCAACTACTACCCTTTCCCCCCAACCAAAATGAGACATTATCCTCAATGTCTTAAGGTAGAAAGATAGAGTATAGAAGACATCACCTGAAATAATAAACATTGACAAACCTGAAACACACTTAAACAAATATAAGAAACAACAAAACACAATAATAAAACCAAAAGACACAAAGTTTTTACAAACGAAGGCTCAAATCCAATCTAAGCTTTTTACGGCTTTCCTTAGTTGACCAATTTATGCGACTCATGGAGGGATTAATTACAGGGATGAAAGATTGTAATTGGTCAATCAATTGTTCAGCAGTAGCAGCAGAGATTATGATTTGTTGTGCTGAAGATGTTAGAAATTCCTGTTCCATAGCATGATCAAGAAAAGACAACAACTTATCATAAAAACCATTAACATTTAACAAACCTATGGGTTTATGATGAATGTGCAGTTGGGCCCAAGAGGAAATATGAAAGATCTCTTCCAATGTGCCCAGACCACTTGGTAAGGCAATAAAGGCATCAACATGGTTAAACATTGCATTCAGTCGATCAGACATTGTGGGGACCTTTAATTCCTCTCCAATTGTTTTTCCAATGATGTACCCTTGTGCTAAAGCTTTGGGGACAACCCCCAAAACTTGACTACCTCCTAAAGATGCAGCTATTGACACTCCCCCCATTAACCCAAGGCTGCCTCCTCCATACACTAAATGAATCTTTCACTCAACTAGTACCTGACTAAGATGATTTGCTAATTCTAAAAACTCTTTTTCTTTCCCAGGACTGGATCCACCGAAAACACAAATATTGTTTATGTGATTACTTGAGGAACCTGTCATTTCTACACACTGCTATATTTGATGAATGTATGGTTTGAGTAGAAATGAAGGGAAGGAAGAGAAGAATTTATAGATGAGAAATTGAAAATGCAATCATACCACCTATATGTAGGCCAGCTGTAGTCTCACTCTCTCTCTCTTTATTTATTTATTTATTTTGAAAAAACATGTGTATGTTGATGCGAACCTCGTGATCACGTGGTCACGCAACCCACAATCAAGATTGAGATCTGATCCCGGAAACCCGAAATAGGTCTGATAGGAGTGTGACACAATGGAAACCTGCCCCAAGGCACCAACACTATTGGAATGAGTAGAATGACGCCATGAAGCCAGTTAATCTTCGATAAGTCAGATTCAGTTCGTTCAAAAACTGAAGAATGCAAGAATCACTCTCACACGTTAAAATTGAAAATAATAATCATCAAAAGCTGCCAAAATTTTGGCCTACATGAGTTTAAATAGTTCTTGAAAAGTTAACCCTAATGGACCCTTTATGTGGACTTATATGAGGTACACTCAAAACTGGCCCAAAACCCTAAAATGAAAAGCCCATAACTTAATCCAAACAAGCCTTGGATCCTAGCTTAAAACAAGGTATGAATTAAGCTCAAACAAGCCTTGGGCTGTAGCTAACAAAATAAAATAAAGCCCTCATCTCATGGCCCAAATAAGGTTGTATTGGACCCCTCTTGCACATGGATAAGATGTACTAGGATCTCCTCTTGATACTCCAATGGACCTTCCAATTCTGACTTGGTGGAAACCTTCAAAACCAATGCATTCAATGCGTCTTTCAATGTCTTTGTCTTGGACCGAGTCATTGGTCCATTTGGAACATGTAATGGGTCCTTGCTGGTGTTTCTAGGCTGGTCCACATCATCCCCTCTCTCCTTGAAAGGATTCGACCTCGAATCAAAATCTGTGTCAAACAACATAAGATCAGCAACATTAAAGGTAGCACTAACACTATACTCACCTGGAAGGTCAATTTTGTATGCGTTGTCATTGATTCTCTCTAAAACCTGAAATGGACCATCACCACAAGGTTGTAATTTTGATTTTCTTTGGTTAGGAAATCGTTCCTTACGCATATGCACCCAAACCCAATCATCGGGTTGGAAAACAACCAGTTTACGTCCCTTATTTGCTTTAGAAGCGTAAAGTCTGTTCTTTTTCTCTATTTGTAGTCGAACTCCCTCATGGAGTTCTCTCACCATCTTTGCTTTCTTTTCACCATCTAAACTTACCCTTTCTTCAAAACGTAAAGGAATTAAGTCCATAGGAGTTAGTGGATTAAAACCATAAACAATTTCAAAAGGAGAAAAAATAGTAGTCGAATGCACAGTTTTATTATAAGCAAACTCAAGAAAAGGCAAACATTCTTCCCAACTTTTCAAATTCTTTTGAATTACAACACGTAAAAGTTGGAATAATGTTCTATTCACTACCTCAGTTTGTCCATATGTTTGAGGATGGCATGTTGTCGAAAATAAGAGTTTAGTTCCCAACTTTCCCCATAAGGTCTTCCAAAAGTAACTAAGGAACTTAACATCACGATCTGATACTATACTTTTAGGAATGCCATGCAAATGTACAATCTCCTTAAAGAACAAGTCTGCGATATGAGATGCATCATCTGTTTTATGGCATGCAATGAAATGCGCCATTTTAGAAAACCTATCAACCACAACAAAAATAGAGTCTCTACCTTTCTTTGACCTAGGTAAACCTAAAACAAAGTCCATAGAGATATCTACCCAAGGTTCAGTAGGCACAGGTAATGGTGTATATAGTCCATGCGGTTGTACTCTAGATTTTGCCTTTCTACAAGCAATGCACTGTTCACAAATTCGTTGCACATCTCTTTTCATCTTTGGCCAATAGAAATGCTCATGCAATACATCCAAGGTTTTTGCGACCCCAAAGTGACCCATTAAACCACCCCCATGTGCTTCACGAACAAGCAATTCACGCAAAGAACTAGCAGGAACACACAATCTATTCCCTTTGAACAAATAACCATCCATCAAATAAAACTTACCAAAAGCCGAATGTCCACATGCATTATAAATCTCAGCAAAGTCAGAATCATTATCATACAATTCCTTCACATATTCAAAACCTAACAATCTAGTATTCATGGTGTGTAAAAGAACATACTTGCGCGAAAGTGCATCAGCTACGATGTTCTCTTTCCCTTGCTTATACTTGATTACGTAAGGAAAAGTTTCAATGAATTCAACCCATTTTGCATGCCTCCTATTCAACTTACCTTGTCCTTTCAGATGTTTCAAGGACTCATGATCCGAATGGACTATGAACTCTTTTGGCCACAAGTAATGTTGCCATATCTCAAGTGCTCTTACCAAAGCATAGAGTTCTTTGTCGTAAGTGGGATAGTTCAAGGTCGCTCCACTTAACTTCTCACTGAAATACGTAATAGGTCTCCAATTCTGCATCAAAACAGCACCTATTCCTATTCCAGACGCATCACATTCTATTTCAAATGCTTTCGTAAAGTCAAGTAAAGCCAAAATAGGTGCAGAACATAATTTGTCTTTCAAAAGAACAAAAACCAACTCTTGTTCCTCCCCCCATCTAAACCCAACTGACTTTTTAACAACTTCATTCAAGGGTGCAGCTATTATGCTAAAATCTTTCACAAAACGCCTGTAAAAACTAGCTAACCCATGAAAACTCCTTACCTCACTTACCGATTTGGGTGTAGGCCAATCACGGATGGCCTTAACTTTCTCCTCATCCATCTCGATACCCTGTGCAGTTACAACATAGCCAAGAAACACAATTTTCTCCATGCAAAAGGCACACTTTTTAAGATTAGCATACAATTTCTCACTACGCAACACACTAAGTACATTACGCAAATGATCAAGATGCTCAGTTAAGTTCTTGCTATATATCAAAATGTCATCAAAATACACAACCACAAACTTACCTATGAATGCACGCAACACGTGATTCATTAAACGCATAAACGTACTAGGTGCATTTGTAAGTCCAAACAGCATTACTAACCATTCATACAAACCATACATAGTCTTAAATGATGTTTTCCACTCATCACCTTCTTTCATCCTAATTTGATGGTACCCACTTTTCAAGTCCATTTTAGAGAAAATACAGGATCCATGTAACTCATCTAACATGTCATCAAGCCTAGGAATGGGATGTCTATACTTTACCGTTATGTTGTTGATGGCTCGGCAATCAACACACATCCTCCATGTTCCATCCTTCTTTGGCACAAGTAGCACGGGTACAGCACACGGGCTCATACTCTCACGAATGTAGCCCTTTTCCATCAGCTCATCAACTTGCCTTTGAAGTTCCTTCGTCTCCTCGGGATTGCTTCTATAAGCTGGTCGGTTAGGAATTGAAGCTCCGGGTACGAAATCAATCTGATGCTCTATCCCCCTCAATGGTGGTAATCCGCTAGGAGTATCGTCGGGGAACACATCATCAAATCCCTGCAACAAAGAAATAGCAACACTAGCCACAATATGATCAAGATCATTAGTATTAAAGTAACCCTCTTTATACACAAGTAAAATCATTGGCTTGTTAGTGAAAAATGCAGATCTAACCTCACCTTCTCTAGCATAAAAATTGGGTTGTTTCTTTAGTTTTTCCACACAATTCTCATCACACTTGCTGACTTTCTTCACTCCTCTTGTTTTACCTCCACTCTCGGC
The DNA here is from genome assembly GCA_030145905.1 of Populus davidiana. Taxonomy (NCBI): domain Eukaryota; kingdom Viridiplantae; phylum Streptophyta; class Magnoliopsida; order Malpighiales; family Salicaceae; genus Populus; species Populus davidiana. Next base: position 6,603,133 of record CM057801.1, on the reverse strand, counting down.
CAGATTTGGGTGTTTTTGAGTTGTGGTCAAAGGGGTTGTAGTGGTTTTGGTTCTAGCCGAATCTGATGATCTTCTCTCCCCTTGTTCCTCACCTTGATTTTCTCTCCCCATCGCCTCATGCTCACTTTTTAGCTTTATTTGATCATCATACACCTGTTTGGGTGTAAGAGGTACAAGAGTGATGGTTTTACCATCTTTTACAATGGTATACCTATTTTTAACCCCATCATGAATTGCCTTCCTATCATATTGCCATGGTCTCCCCAACAAGATGTGACTTGCTTGCATTGGTACCACGTCGCACAGAACTTCATCAACATATTTCCCAATCGAAAATGAAACCACAACCTGTTTAGTCACTTTCACTTCACCACTATCATTCAGCCATTGCAATCTATATGGTTTAGCATGCTTAGCAGTACACAAATTTAGTTTACTAATAAGGGTGGTACTACAAATATTAACATAGCTTCCACTATCTATAATTAAACCACACACCTTGCTTTGTACATAACATAGCGTATGAAAGATGTTCTCCCTTTGTTCATTAGTATCATCTTCCTTGACCTGAACCTGAAGTGTTCGTCTTATAACCAAGGACTCCTCAACCGGTAATGCTAACTCATCCCCATCACTATCCTCCAATGGTGGCATGCCTTCACAATCAGAACTGTCACTTTCAGATTCCACATCACCATTATCTCTAATCATCATGATTCTCTTGTTTGGACACTCTGAAGCATAATGTCCATGTCCATGACACCTGAAACATTTAACATCACGAGTACGTTTAGGTTGAGTTTCAGATTTACCTTTGGCATCAGTAGGGACATCAACTTTAGCCTTTGGTGGTTCAGTTCTAGAAGAACCAAAGGATCTTCGTTGGACAGTACCCTCTCTCCTTAGATTCGGCTTCCAAGATGATGACGAACCCGAATTAAACGCTGGCCGAGCATGCCCCTTCCTAAGTTGTCTCTCCACCTTCGTCGCCATGTGAACCATGTCCTCTAGCTCCATATAGTGTTGTAGCTCAACCACATTAGCAATGTCCCGATTCAACCTATTAAGAAATCTAGCCATGATGGCTTCTCTATCCTCAACAACATTAGCCCGAATCATTGCTATCTCCATCTCTTTGTGATATTCATCTACTGTCTTATAACCTTGATTCAGACCTTGGAGCTTCAAATATAAGTCTCTGTAATAGTGGTTCGGCACAAATCATCTCCTCATTAAGACTTTCATCTCCCCCCAAGTCTGAACGGGTCGCTCGTCATTCCTCCTCCTACTGATCACAATCTGATCCCACCAAATCAATGCATACTCCGTAAACTCAATTATCACTAATTTCACCTTTTTTTGTTCAGAATAGCTATGGCAATCAAAAATCCAATCCACCTTTTTCTCCCACTCCAAATAAGCCTCAAGATCGTTTTTACCTTGAAAGCTAGGAATTTTCAGTTTAATGGTGTCCAAGTCCCCATCCATATCTTCATAAGTGCTCATGCCATGAAAATTCACATTCCTCCTAGCCTTGTTCGGTCCAGACCTGATTCCTTGGCCAGCTGATGCAAACTCAAAGTCATCTTCACCCCCATCTGCGTTTTCATCAACAAACTCTTCAAAATCAGATCTGACATTCCGTGCGGCCATACGGACCGTATTTCCCCGGCGATCAGCCCCACTATTCTATTGCTTAATCGAATTCACCTCATCTTTCATATCCTTGTACATCCTAGACAACAGCTCAAGTTGCTGGCCTATGGATCGCAATTGGAAAGCTACGTCAACATTTTGTGTCGCTGATTCGTTGTTTTCAGACATTCTTTGAATCTGCAAAATTTGGTCAGTAGCACAAATATATCCTCACACCTCTCGTGTATCACACAAAACAAAAATCAAGGCTTTTCACTCTATTAAGCTCTCTACGCCTTTTACCTCACAACTTGCTTTCTTTTGGTTCTTTAGGAACTGAAATCAACAAATCAAAGTCAATAGCCTTCGCAGCACACTCTAAATATAATTTTCAGACTCAAGAATCAATAAATATACTGAAAACAAAGCAAAACAAAACTAGGATTACGATTTTGCGAGTAGCAATGCAAATTTGTACTAATTGTGGACGAAACGAAGACACGAAATAAAACAGAAGCGAATGATAAGAAAACAATTACTTGACTCCTAGATAATCCAAATATAGCATAAACAAAAACATTTGGACAAAACTAAACAGCAAAGATCATGTTTTGAAACTTAAGGCAAATATAACCTATTACGCAATTTTACGTAACAGAATTGAAACCCAGACCAAACGATCTCAAAATGACCTCAAATTCAATATTTAGTATTACAATACTATGAAAACACCAAAAATCAATTTATAGGTCGTTCTATAATGTCTAGGTACCCAAACCCCTTGTATGATCAGTTTGCGGCAGAATTGAACCTCTAATTAAAACCTCCAGAAGCCGATATCAAAATACATCCAAATTTAATATGTGGTGCGATCTCATACCCAATACATAGAATATGAAGTTTCAATAGATTCTAAGCTGGTTTGCTTATGGTTCACTAATAGTAGTGTTTCTGTGGCAGAATTGAACCTCGAATTAAAACCTCAAACAAAAAATATTAGAATAAGCCCAAATTTGATATATGATGCGATACTACCCCCAATAGACTAAATATGAAGTTTAAATTAATTTCGATGTGGTTTGCTTATGGTTCACCAAGATTTGTGTTTCTACGGCAAAATTGAATGATCCTTCAAATTTCAACCAATCACTCTTTTCTCTTTTTTATTTATTTTAATAAGCTGATATGATTAGAGACAGTAACCAAATGAAATATAAACACTTTTTTTTTTTTTTGCTTAGATGACACAGACTCTAAGAACAAGAAGATGGATGCAAACACTGAAAAACTTAAGGGAACCTTAAAGAAAAAAAAACGAAAATAATAGAATGATATAACCTTGTTTTGGAGCCTAGCTCTGATACCAACCGATGCGAACCTCGTGATCATGTGGTCACGCAACTCACAATCAACATTGAGATCTGATCCCGGAAACCCGAAATAGGTCTGATAGGAGTGTGACACAATGGAAACCTGTCCCAAGGCACCAACACTATTGAAATGAGTAGAATGACGCCACGAAGCCAGTTAATCTTTGATAAGTCAGATTCAGTTCGTTCAAAAACTGAAGAATGCAAGAATCACTCTCACACGTTAAAACTGAAAAATTCAGAATAATAATCATCAAAAGCTACCGAAATTTTGGCCTACATGAGTTTAAATAGTTCTTGAAAAGTTAACCCTAATGGACCCTTTATGTGGACTTATATGAGGTCCACTCAAAACTGGCCCAAAACCCTAAAATAAAAAGCCCATAACTTAATCTAAACAAGCCTTGGATCCTAGCTTAAAACAAGGTATGAATTAAGCCCAAACAAGCCTTGGGCTGTAGCTAACAAAATAAAATAAAGCCCTCATCTCATGGCCCAAATAAGGTTGTATTGGACCCCTCTTGCACATGGATAAGATGTACTAGGATCTCCTCTTGATACTCCAATGGACCTTCCAATTCTGACTTGGTGGAAACCTTCAAAACCAATGCATTCAATGCGTCTTTCAATGTCTTTGTCTTGGACCGAGTCATTGGTCCATTTGGAACATGTAATAGGTCCTTGCTGGTGTTTCTGGGCTGGTCCGCATCATATGTACAGGTAGTTGTGATTGTGGCTCACATCTTTCCTTGGTTTTACGTCCAAAAACGGCTTAAACGCCCTCTATGGGTCGGGGATAGGCTTCCCATCCAGTTTTTTAAAAAACTGGCAAACAGGGTCTTTTTTAGTCAGATTCCCAAGACTAAGTCGAGCATGTTCTTTATGGAATTGTGGCCATAAATCATAAATTGCATGATGCACATCTCCACTAGGGTGCGTCTCAAGAGTCAATAGAAGATTATCTAAAGACCCCTTACTCAGGCCATCCTTAATGAATTGTATTTTATCTTCACGGTTTACAGATACCATTCCTAAAGAATAACATGTCGCATTACAAGTCCATCTAGCACATCTGTGATAAACTTTCAGTCGTTTTGCACGACGTTTCTTTGCAAAAGTGCTTTTACCTGTTCCAAGCATGTGTGAAATGAAAGAATTGGAGGACTCACCTGATAACCGGACCTTTGCTTCAATCAGCCAACGAATATCTTCAGGAATTCCATGGTTCATTAACAACCTCAATCTTGCACATCTAGCATGATAAATTTTTGTAATCGCATTCTGAGGCAGAGCGGGAAAATACTTTTTCAATTTTTCAAGAGTGGTGTCCATTTTCAACTAAGAATTGGGGGAAAGATTCAAAGAAAGGAGAAAGCAAAGAATTGCATAAATATATACACAGATATCAGTTATCATGGGAAACTGAAAGAACTGACTTAAGAGTCACGGAGTACCGTTATCCACCATTTGACCGGGTGAGAGAAACTAGCAAAACAAAAGATACGCCAAAACAAAACACAAAACAATGTGAGAAAAAGAATCAATCTTTATATACAGGATCACTCAATTCAATAGAGTCATTTTCAACTGAAAAATTGTCAAAATAAACTTTCAACCGATGCCCATTTACCTTGAAAATATTGTCATTCTTTGGATTCTTGATATCACAGGCCCCATATGGATACACATGTTTCACAATAAAAGGACCGCTCCATCTTGATCTTAGTTTTCCAGGAAATAAATGGAGTCGAGAATTATAAAGCAAGACTTTTTTACCAACATTGAATGTTAGTATTTTCTTGTCATGAAACTCTTTGAGTCTTGCTTTATTAATTCTTGAATTGTCATATGAATCATTTCTTATTTCCTCAAGCTCATTTATTTGCAATTTTTGCAGCTGACTAGCATCATCAATGTTTGAATTGAAAGCTTTAATAGCCCAATAAGCTTTATGTTCAATTTCCACAGGCAAGTGACAAGGTTTTCCATATACTAGTCTATAAGGTGACATACCTAATGATGTTTTATACGCAATTCAATAAGCCCAAAGTGCATCATTAAGTCTTAAAGACCAGTCTTTCTGATTAGGGTTCACCGTTTTCTCTAAGATCTGTTCAATCTCCCTATTAGCAAGTTCTACCTGTCCACTCGTCTGAGGGCGATAAGGGGTGGCAACTTTGTGTGTGATTCCATATTTCTTCATTAAAAATTCAAATGGCTTGTTGCGGAAATGTGTTCCACCATCACTTATCATGGCTCGAGGGATTCCAAATCGACTTAAAATGTTTTCTTTCAAAAACTTTATCATGGTTTTATGATCATTGGTTCGACTTGGAATTGCCTTTATCCATTTTGAAACATAATCTACTACGACCAATATGTACAAGAAACCAAATGATGGAGGAAATGAACCCATGAAATCTATACCCCAACAGTCAAAGATCTCAATGACAAGAATAGGATTTAAAGGCATCATGTGACGTTTCGAAATAGATCCCAACTTTTGACAATTTTCACAAGTCTTACAGAATGCATGTGAGTCTTTGAACATGGTGGGCCAGTAAAATCCACTTTGTAAGATTTTTGCAGTTGTCTTTCTTGATGAGAAATGACCCCCACATGCCTCAGAATGACAAAATTTAATGACACTACTTACCTCATTGTTAGGAATGCATCTTCAAAATATTTGATCAGGACAATATTTGAATAAATAAGGGTCATCCCAATAAAAGTTCTTCACTTCGTTCAAGAACTTTCTTTTGTCTTAGGTACTCCAATGAGCTGAAAATTGTCCTGAAACAAGAAAATTAACAATATTAGCAAACCAAGGCATTGTAGAGATAAAAAATAAAGATTTATCAGGAAAGTAGTCATTGATTGGTGTGATGTCAGATCTCGAATCGGTTGTCAATCTTGACAAATGATCCGCGACAACATTTTCGGTGCCTTTCTTGTATTTGATTGTGATATCAAATTCTTGAAGTAACAAAATCCACCGCACCAATCTAGCCTTAGAATCTTTCTTAGAGAGAAGATATTTCAATGTTGCATGATCACTAAAAACAACAACAGGTGAGCCAACAAGATAAGATCTGAACTTGTCACATGCAAATATTACTGCAAGTAATTCTTTTTCAATTGTAGTGTAATTCATTTGAGCACTATTTAAAGTTTTAGTTGCATAGTAAATCACATAAGGTTTCTTATCTTTTCTTTGTCCCAAGACAACACCCACGGCATAATCACTAGCGTCACACATTATTTCAAAAGGTAATGACCAATCAGGAGGTTGAATGATAGGAGCAGAAGTAAGCAAGCTTTTAAGTTTAACAAAAGCTTTTTCACATTGTTCAGTCCATTCAAAAACATTTTCCTTTGTTAGAAGGTTACACAATGGTTTAGATATTACACTAAAATCTTTGATGAACCTTCTGTAAAAACCAGCATGTCCTAAGAATGATCTAACATCTTTAACAGATTTTGGTGTTGGTAAGTTGGCAATTAGCTCGATTTTAGATTTGTCAACCTCAATTCCTATCGATGAAACAATGTGACCAAGTACAATGCCGTTTGTTACCATAAAGTGACATTTTTTCCAATTCAGTACAAGATTCTTCTCTTCACACCTATTCAAAACCTTTTCCAAGTTAGTTAAGCAATCATCAAATGAATCACCAAAAATAGAAAAATCATCTATAAAAATCTCAAGAAAACGTTCAACCATATCACTGAATATGCTAAGCATGCATCTTTGAAATGTGGCTGGTGCATTACATAACCCAAAAGGCATTCTTCGATATGCAAAAGTACCAAATGGACATGTGAAAGTAGTCTTCTCTTGATCTTCCAATGCAATTTCAATTTGATTGTAACCTGAATAACCATCTAGAAAACAATAAAATTCATGACCTGCAACTCTTTCTAGGATTTGATCCATGAAAGGTAAAGGGAAATGATCTTTTCTAGTCATTGAATTAAGTTTCCTATAGTCAATGCACATGCGCCAACCAGTAATAGTCCTAGTTGGAATTAACTCATTTTTCTCATTTGTTATCACAGTGACTCCAAACTTTTTGGGTACAACTTGGGTAGGACTTACCCATTTTCTGTCAGAAATAGGATAAATGATTCCATTATCTAGAAGCTTAATGACTTCATTTTTCACTACTTCTTTCATATTAGGATTAAGTCTTCGTTGCATTTCTCTAGATGGTTTAGCATTTTCCTCCAAATAAATCCTGTGTGTGCAAATCAAAGGAGTAATTCCTTTTATGTCAGTTATGGTCCATCCTAATGCATTTTTGTGCATTTTCAGAGTTTGTAGTAACTTACCTTCAGAGTTTGGAAGAGATTATTACCGGAAAAGTTTCATTTTCTCCCAAAAATGAGTATTTGAGATTGACTGGTAACGGCTTCAAATCAAGTTTTGGTGATTGAACACTTGAAGGTATAGACTCAATTGATCGTGGTGGCAATTCTTCAATTTGTGGTCTCCAATTACATGCCTTTGCTTTTTCCTGAAAATAAACCATTTGCAACTCGTCAGGTTCATCAATCTCAGTTTCATTAGAAGTGGTTTGAAATTGATCATGAACTAATTTTTCAATAAAGTCCACTTCCTGTAAATCATTATCATCTCCAGGTTGCTTGCAAATGTTGAAAATATTCATCTCCAATGTCATGTTTCCAAATGATAGCTTCATCAGTCCATTCCTACAATTAATCAATGCATTAGAAGTTACAAGAAATAGACGTCCTAAAATAACAGGAATTGAATTACATGCTTCAACAGGTTGTGTATCCAAGACAATAAAATCTACAGGGTAAATGAATTTATCAACTTGTACTAACACATCCTCAACTATTCCTCTAGGCACTTTTACAGATCTATCAGCAAGTAAAAGAGTTACAAAAGTTGGTTTTAACTCACCTAGATTGAGACTTTAAAAAACCAAATATGGAAGTAAATTCACACTAGCTCCAAGATCAAGTAAAGCTCTTTCAATTTTATGTTCTCCAATAAAGCAAAAAATTGTAGGACAACCAGGGTCTTTATATTTCAAAGCATTATTGTTCTGAAGAATAGCACTTACTTGTTGGGCTAAAAATGCTTTCCTTTTCACATTCAGTTTTCTCTTCACAGTGCAGAGATCTTTCAAAAATTTAGCATAAGAAGGTACCTGTTTAATAGCATCCAACAAAGGTATATTGATCCTTACCTGTTTGAAAGTTTCAAGGATTTTAGAATTGTGATTGACTTTCCTTTGTTTGGTCATGGCATGAGGAAATGGAAGTGCTGGCGGAGAATCAGTCTTTTCTTTACAATGTTCAGATTCAACCCCTTCCTTACCCTCAGAGATTGACTCATCATCTTTCTCACAAGGTTCAAGAGTGGGTTTTTCAATAACCTTACCACTGCGAAGAGTGATGACTGATTTGACTTGATCCATGTGTTGGCTTTCGAAACTACTTGCATTTGCATTGTATTGCCCCTTTGGATTTTGTTATGGTTAAGATGGAAACTTACCTTTCTCTTGAAAACTGAGAGCATATGTGAATTTTGTAAGAGCATCTTTAAAATTTGTCATGCTTTGAGCAAGTTGAGTGTTGATTGTCTCTTGCTTTTCAATGAATGCATGCAATGTTTTCTTAAGATTTTTTCTAGGAGGTGGAGCATAAAGAGGTACATATCCATAAGAATTTTGGAAATTATGGTGTGCTTGAAACGGTGGCTGCAAAGTTTGTGCATTATTGTTGTCACTCTTCCAACTGAAATTTGGGTGATTTCTCCAACCAGGGTTGTATGTTTGCGAGTATGGGTTATGATTGGGCCTTTGGAAACTGTTTAAAGCATGGGCTTGTTCATGGAGGCATTCCTAGAAAGAAGGCAAAGTTGGACAGTTATTGGTTGCATGTTCATTTGTTTCATAGATTTGACACAAATGTCTTTAATAGATTTTAATTGACCACTCTTTTTCAATTCTAGTACCTCGACTTTTCTAGCTAAAGATGTAAACTTGGCTTGGAGGTCATGATCTTCCCTAAGGTTATACATACCTCCACTAGATGTATGAGGTTAGGTTTTACTTGGTGCCTTATAAGTGCCCTTAGTGTTCCAATTTTGCGTATTTTCAGCTAGCAAGTCTAGGTACTCCATTGCTTCATTAGGGTCTTTATCTTTAAAAGTTCCATTGCACACCAATTCAACCATTTGCCTATCTTTAGGTGTTAATACTTCATAAAATTGTGAAACCAATCTCCATATTTCAAAACCATGATAAGGGAAAGTATTAAGCAAGTCTCGATACCTATCCCAACATTGGTAAAATGTTTCACTTGGTTTTTGAGTGAAAGTGGTGATTTGTCTTTTGAAAGAGTTGGTTCTGTGAGATGGAAAAACTTCTTTAAAAATTGTTGTTGCATTTCATCCCAAGCACGAATGGATCCTGACCTAAGATTTTGTAGCCATGTTTTAGCTTTATCTTTTAATGAAAAAGGAAAAAGCTTTAATCTAATGGTATTCATGCTACAATTTAAGTCATTATAGGTGTTACAAACTTCTTCAAATTCTCTCAAATGCAAGTATGGATTTTCTAGATCTAAGCCATGAAAAGAAGGTAAAAGTTGAATAATGCCTGGCTTAAAATTAAAATGGAATGCATTAGGAGGGAAAACTATGCATGAGGGTGCACTTGTTCTTGTGGGATTCATGTGGTCTCTAAGTGTCCTAACACGGCTATTCTCATTATTCTCATTATGAAGTGACTGGTTATCTTCTTCGGCCATATTTTCTGAAAATGATGAGGATACCCTACAAAGTCTACCACTTAATGTACGTGACCAAACACTCATGCACGTGTAGAAAGAGAATAAAAGGAAGAAGAAAACAAAAGAAAAAGAAACAAAACAAAAGAAACAAAGTTAGATACAAGAAAAGTGAAAAGAGAAAACAAAATAAATACTATGATTTGTACAAGAAATTACCTCCCCGACAACGGCACCAAAAACTTGACACGACCAAAAGATTGATGTCTTCTCCCAAGTGCAGGAGTGTCGAAGTAATAAATAACCCGGCAAGACCGTGGTCGAACCACAGAGAGGTTAATTGTATAAATTATAAATAACAAGACAACAACAACAACAACAATAATAACAAAAATAACAACAATAATAATAACAATAATAATAATAATAATAATAATAATACTCAGTACGTGGCGTTGTTATACCTGAAAATGATCTAAAATATCGGGTCACAGGTTTCCAGCCTATATACTTAGTTTATGAAAAGATCAAAGAGATATATTATATAATATAAACAGATTTTTGATGCGAATGAACAAGGCAAGACCAACAATATCAGGATCCTTGATCAAATACAGAGCATACTTAACGTACATAAAATATAACAAGAATGTAAATAATAATAATAATAATAATAATATTAATAATAGTACTAATATTAGTAGTAGTAATAATAATAACAATAAAAAGAAGAGGAGGAAGAAATCAATGAGAACTTTGAGATGGAAGATTAATGTAAGGATTAAATAATGATAAAAACAAATGTCAAGGTTAGAGGATCCACCAATGGTATTTCAAACAAGTATAGTATAAACTCTTATTACTCAATTTGAAAACCACACACGAAGGAGGTTCCAATCGGATGATTTGTCATTAATAGCTCATTATAAATTATTAACATGATCATATTAATTATCTTATTTACATAACACCAAACTTTTAAATATTGTCAGGAAGTCATGATGTTAACTGATGTTAACAACAAATCAAGTTCCTTTCATAGCCCAGGTGTAGGTAATACCATACGGTTGGGCTATGAGAGTGCCAAGCATTTGTTGTACCAAGTGTTATACAACACAAATCTAGATTAACCATTTAACAAGCAAGGTATTAAGAATTAGTAAGATAAAAAGATAAGACATGTTAATATTAAACATTAAGGTCCATGTTGAGTTTACATTATACTTGTTTTTACACCATTAGTGTAACTTTTTCACCTTGACATAATAAACTTAGCTAAACATAATGAAGAAGAGAAACATAAATAAACAAAACAAGAACATAAATAGGATACAAGTTAACTAAGGAAGGGAAAGGAAAGGAAAAGCATAAACAAGAAATTAATGAAAGCAAAACTTAAGAATTACAAAAAATATAAAGAGAGAAATAAAGAGCATGAACTTGATCTGAATAACCAATCCCTCAAATGCATGGCAAATGCCTCCTTTTATAGGCCAAAATTCAGAATTATTGATTTGATGACTAATTGTTGAGTGGGTGGCCAACTTTTGACTTGGTGAAAATCCTTATCTTCTTGTATGAATAAAACAAAAATGCTACCATCCGAACTGGGTCCACTGGAAAACATGAAAGTTGTAGGAAATTGACTCAGCTTTCCAGGAAAAAAAATGGAGGTCATTTGGACTTCTAGAACTCTAGATATGGGCCAAACACTGAACAGTGTTCGGACTGCATGACAGATTCGGACTTCTCCGTTGTTGCTATAATTTCGACTTGAAAACGGTCTTCTTAGATCTTGATGAAAACATAAAAGTTGTAGGCCTATGTCTTACTGAATCTATGTAAAAATTTGAGGTCATTTGGACATCTAGAACTCGATATATGACCCAATTACCGAACAGTGTTTCAGTTTGGACTGCACCAACATCTCTTTTCTAAGTTTCACCCTCTCTTTATCTTTACAAATTTCAGTAGTTGAATTCATCAATCAATCCTTTGATTTATGTGATAGGCCTGCATTTAAGATGAACATTTACCATATATTAGAGTATTTTATAGTATTAGACTTGTTATTATAAAACATGTTTTAGTTAAGGAGTTATTGATACTTTAAGTGCAAAATGATAATATAAAACCTTGATAAATATGCATTTTTAAATACTAATCAAACAACTACTGCATTATGCTTCTATTGGTACTTGCCAATATTATTGGCCACTAGAAATCATATTGGATTGTAAATTTATAGCAATAAATCAGCAATTCCAAGATGATGTTTAGTGATCCATAAACAACTCCAGATGTAGTTTTAATATATATGAATTCAAAGTATATATACATATAAAATAGCAGTACATTTAATAATGGGGGTTTAGCATTGCCACTACCATTTGACAGCTTCTTGAACATGCTATCCAGCTCCTTCGCGAATCTTTCCATTGCCGGAGTCGGTAAGCAACGAGCCGGTATGATATCTGAAAGCTTGCCACATTACCCCTGGCAGGCACACTAGACATTGTGAAGTCCATCTCTGCACCATTGTGTGCCATTAGCTCAGCCACAGATCGCACTTCAGATCGAATTCCAATGTAAAGCCTAAATAATTACGAGAAATCTCTCCTGCTGGCGCTATTGCCACTGTGTATGCAGTGCAGTTGCCATGATAACCCCTCTAGGTAACGGAGGGTCGAATATATCGCGAGCATTGACAATGCATACTATCCGCGTCTCATCAATATTGGGGTTTGGTTGAAGTGCAATAGCTCGACAACTCCACAAAAATGCTGTCAAGACTTCAAATGTAGAGCAATGGCGAGGGTGGAGCAGAGCAGAGTTACGAATAGCTGATATGTTCGAAGGTCCATAAAAGAATGAACTATGGGTCCTGCTAGTAAATGGAACTCGTGGAGAAAACAGGTTTCATGAGGAAGGTTCAGTGCATTTAGCTTGTGCCTCTCCCACACACTCTGGTCGGATAGAGGGAGTATGTGCTCCGTTTGCCATCTAATCCATAGTTGACAGGAATGGTTTTGTCTAGTCACTTCGCTCATGGTATGGTTTAGAAGAATGGCAAAGGCAATCCCGAGGCATTTAAGACGCGTTACATTGTCATTTTATATGACAAACGACCTTCTTATATTTACACCAACAGAATTCTTATATTCAGAATTTTTTCCTTGATATTTATACTATTATTTTGTTGCTAATTAATTTATCAATAAAATTATAGACAAAAATGTTTTATCGGTGAATCGTTTGTCGATAATAAAAAATATATATTATTATTGATAGATTTACTGACAGAAAAAGCATGCAAAAAAAATTATATGCTTCATTCCATTGGTATTTTCTCTCGGGAAGATTGTCATATAACCAAAAAAATATCGTATACAATTTCATCGGTAATTATTTAAAAATATTTAAAAAAAACTATTTAACAAAACTAGAATAATTAAATTAATATAAAATCATCACTTCATAATACTCAGAATTGAGTTGCTTGCAAAAAAGAAGAAGAAAATCAACTCAAATAAATAAATAACAAAAAAAAACAACAATATTGATCTCATATGAAAAATAAATCCTACAATAACATTCTACAAATATTAAGAACAAAATAATTTAAAAATAAAATATAATGAAAAAAAAACAAAAAAAGAAGAAAAAAAATATTACCATAATGTAGTTGCGAATGAAGTTGAGAACAGAAAAAAAAAAAAACAAATTCATAAAGTATGTTAATTTAAAAAAAAAATGAGAAGAGAAAAGAAAAATAGAGAAGAAGATATACCTAAGAGTGGAGGAGATGAGGAGTCGAGGAGAGAAAAGAAGGGAAAGAAAGAAATGGATGTTGATGTTTTTCACATAAGAGGAAGAAGAAGAAGAAGAAGAAAAAGAAAAATAAGAAGAAGAAGAGGCTCGTCTATTGTGAAATAAGGGGTTCTATTTATTAGAGTATTTTACCAATGGTTTTATCGATAAATAATTAAATATTAATATTTCTAATCATTTCGTCAGTGATTTCGTCTGTAATATTGAATTAAAATTTTTAATTTAATCAAAAAAATTTAGAACCAGTTAAATATCACTGATGACTTTACAATTCGTCGGTGATTTCGTTTGTAATATTTAATTTAAATTTTCAATTTACTTGAAATTTTTTAGAAACTCGCCCAATAACACCGGCGACTTTTCAATCCATCGGTGATTTCGTCTGTAAAGAACAATAATTAATAGTGCAATTGGAAAGTGAACAGTTCCAGAGCACTAGGGAAAATACCGTCAGAATGTTTCATCGGTGATTCCCTTTGTAATTGACATAATAAACAACGTCAGAGAGAAGTGAACAATTTACCAACAATTTTACCGATGGATTTTACCGTCGATAATTCTGTTGGTATAAATGACACGCCTTCATATTTTTTTGGCTTTATTTTAATTTTTTTTTTCTCACCGTAATTCTCTTGATATATATAGAGGGAATATTTTTATCGGTAAAATTCACAGTAATTTACCGACAGAAATATTCCGTCAATATTTTCATTTGTATTTATCAATTTTCTGGTAGTGTTACATATTTGGGATTGAAATTAAATGTTTAGATTGAATTCAAATAATGTACCAATATAAATAAGGTCATCTAGCTGCTAGAAAAGATGGTTAGCCCCTCATATGCAATTTGTTTTATGTGATTTATTCAAAAAAAAATAATTCCCATCATAGATTTATTTATTTTATTTTACAAGTATTCATTTACTTTCTTATTTTATTTATCTTTCATATTCTTCTTATTCTTTACCTTCTTTTTTTTTTTCTCGTGTGGTGCTATTTGAGATAAATATACCTATCTTAAAATCTGAGATCTTGAAACACCTATATTTGTTTGGTTTTGTGAGTCTACTACCTATCTCAAACTAGGATTTAGATCCTAATTATTAGTTCTCCTTATTATAAGGAAGAAATGATTAATAGGCAGCATAATTGATCAAAATATTAATGATTGATCACCTGATTATTTAATAATTGATCACATAATTATTTATGAAATTAATATATTGGCACAACCGATATGATTAGATTAAGTGTTTGTTTCATCAACTAGCAATTATGCCATAAAAAAATATAGATAAACTTGTCATTGTAGCACTCAATGAACAATCATTGCAAGAAATAAATATAGGCTAGTTTCTTGGCTGAGAATTACTTGATATTACTTCATCATTACGGGTCCTTGTGGAACAACTAGTATTAGATATACCAAGAGATGACTCTTCATCATTTAAATTGCCATTACAACATAAAAATACATCAAGACAAAACTTTAGTGTCCTTATTTAGACTCTTACGTTCCCTCAATTCCCAATAATGATGTCACACCTAACTATACATGATATGTTGTTTTATTTATGTCTCAAACATAACCCTATGAGTATCTATTTTATGGCTAGACTATGTTGTTAGATGGACATAACTAATTGTGATGAGTACCAGTCAACTAGCCATAACTACTTCTAAATAAGCAACCTTTTATTAGCCATTAAATCACTCTAATGCTATTATGAGGGTCTTCTAAACATAGATAGAGAACACAACAAACACATTCTACCATAATAATATTATGGTAGTCAATAAAACTATGTTGGCCATATTAGATCTAATGAAACAAATACAAAAAATGAGTAATGAAAAAGTAGATCCAGAAGTTTATAGGTTCATACACCTAAGGGTAAGTCCAATATATTTTATAGTTAAATACACTCTAATAGGGTGTTTGAAACTGTAATACTCCAAGTAGGACATTATATAGTAACATATGAAGAACTACAACAACCACAACCAAGCCTGAGAATCCTTACCTCTTATGCAACAATTGTCCTTAGAGTATATAAGCAAGCATAGGTCAATTATATAGCCTAACAACCCTATTACAAACCATAACAATATATAATATTGCAGTTTAATGCCCCACCAACTATTTTATAATTGCATAACCCTAATCCTTTAGCAAAATAAGCCCTTATTATCGATCATTAAGTAAAGAAAAGGATAAAATAGGTGAACTAGCCAACATTTAAGAAAAATCGAGCTAGAAATTTAATGAACTAGTCTTCTATATATAAAGTGGATTGATAAGTTATACCCAATTCCTAAATGAATAAAGAATGTTGATTTAAAATAATTTTCTAGGAAGATAACTAACTAATAAAGGACTAAATTGTCAAGTTCACTGACTAATATGAGTTTCTCTTAACAAATGCACTATAACCATAACATAAAGCTAATACATTAAAATCATTCTAGAAGGGATGTAGTAGAACATAATAAATCATTTTATAGAAACCAAATACCTAAACATTTATACTTTTATTGATGATGTTACTTGATATAAGAAGATGCTAGAAAAATGATCAAACAAGAGTGAAAACTAAAAATTATATAGCCTAAAAAAATGATGTTTGTTAAATGGAAAGAAAAAGAATCCAATTTTTTTTAAAAAAATGACTTGAATGAAAATTATATAGTTGAGGCGGTTCACTTTTTATGTTGGATATATATATATATATATATATATATATATATATATATATATATATGCATGAGGTGTGTTTTTATTATAAATGTTATACATAATACTAAATATCTTAAAAGAATTAGGGTTAGTGGATGCAGTTTATCTGAATAGTACAATACTTATTTTTTATTTTTTATCATTAGGTTTTTTTTTATTGAATCCTTTGTGCATAAAAAAAAATCAAAATAGAAAGGATTACAATGTAAAACACAATAAAAAAAAATCCACAGCCAGTATTAAAATCATGAAAGAAGTGAATATTAGATCACCTATTTTCCTTTCTCCTTCAATTTATTCCTAGTAATTTTAGGAGTTTTAATTTAAATCCACATATTCATTTTATTTTTTATTTTTCAACCCATAAGCTTTAGAGAAGAAAGAGAAACCCATCTAAAAACAATGGAAAAAAAAAGGGATTGTTGTATAACCACATTTCAAAAAAAAAAAAAAAGGATCAATCTTAGTTATAATTGATTCTATTTGATAAGAGTTGTTACATTAAAATGTTTTTAGACCTTCAAATTCCTCAAAAAGTATTTTAGGGATGAGAGAGAAAATATTTTTCAATTTGACTTTGTATTTTTAAACTCATTTTGGGGTGTTTTAAGCTGAGAGATTGGTTTATTGACTTGATAATGATGCTTATTAGGTATTCTAGATGAAAACATGTTGAAAAATAAAATCTTTTTTGTTTAGAAAATTATTAACCTAGTTTTTAGAGCATCTTTTTAGTAATTGAGAATTGAACAAATAAACGTGTTAATTATATTTTATTTTTTAAAAAAAGATGCATGTAAAATCTATAATATATTTTCTGCAATGCCATAACACAGGTTTTGTTCTTATATTTATAGTAGGAGATGGATATATACAAACGGGTAAGAGATAAACTATGAGGGTTGAGAGACACTTGAAGTGATCTTAGCTTGATCCTTATCTCCTTCTGCAGTAGTGGATGAGCTGAGTTTAACTCTGTTGTTGGTGGGTTTGACTAGGTCTCTAATACGCCCCTTCAAGCACAACGGTATGGGAAGCATGTTGAGCTTGGAACGTAGAACGTCAAACCATGAGGAAGATAGTGGCTTGGTGAAGATGTCGGTGAGTTGGTCTTTGCTGGAAATGAAGTTAATGGAGAGAAGTTTCTTGGCTACCATATCACGTACAAAGTGGAAATCAATTTTTCTACATGTTTCGTTCTTGCATGAAATACTGGATTTGCACATGGATAGGTGGCGCCGATGTTGTCACACCATAAGACTGAAGGTTGAGGCATATGAATGCCAATTTCGGAGCATAATGACATGAGCCAAGATAATTCAGCAGCAGTGTTTGCTAGTGATTTGTATTCGCCTTCAGTGCTTGATCGGGAAACTGTTTGCTATTTGCGACAGCTCCATGATATTAAGTTCCTGCCAAGAAAGATGCAATAACCCCCAATGGATCGTCAATCATTGCGGCTTCCTGCCCAGTCTACGTCAGAGAATGCCTGGCGATTAGTGGATGTGGAAGCATAAAAGTGAAGTCCATGTTGGATGGTTTGCTTGAGATATTGAAGTAGACGTTTGACAGATTGCCAATGAAGGTTAGTTGGTTTGTGCATAAACTGTGATAGTTTATTCACACAAAAGGAAATATTCGGGCATGTGATGCAGACATATTGAAGTGCACCAACAACACTTCTGTACATAGTCAGATCCAAGAGGAGATCACCTTCAAAACTGGAGAGATGAGTAGAGGAAGCCATTGGAGAGGTGATTGGCTTTGCATCTACCATTTTTGTTCGTTTGAGAATGTCCATAATATATCGTTGTTGTGCTAGTATGATGCCCTGGTTGCATGGCATAACTTGCATACCAAGGAAATAGTTCAGTGGCCCTAAGTCTTTGACTACAAATTCATTATGTAATTCTCGGAGCAGTGACTGAATAGCAACATAACTGGAGCATGTGATAATGATGTCATCTACATAAATTAATACCAATATGAGATAATTAGTGGAGCAAAAAATAAACAGGGAAGTGTCTGACCGTAAGCTGATGAAACCAAGTTGAATAAACTTAGAGCTTAAACGTGAGAACCAAGCCCGTGGGGCTTGTTTTAAGCCATATAAGGCTTTGTGCAGCTTGCAAACATGAGACTGGTGTTGGGGATGAAGGAAGCCAGGCAGTTGTGTCATGTAAACAACCTCAGTTAACATTCCATGTAGGAATGCATTTTGTATGTCAATCTGATGTATAGGCCAGCCACTGCAAAGAGTAAAAGAGAGAACCAGACGTACCGTAGTTGGTTTTACCATAGGGCTGTAAGTTTCACCATAGTCTAGTCCCGGTTATTGATGAAAACCTTTTGTGATAAGTCGTGCTTTGTAGTGATTAATTGAGTCATCTGCCTTTCGTTTTAACTGGAACACCCATTTACAGCCAACAACATTTGATGCTTCTGAAGGGGGCACTAAAGTCCATGTTTGATTTTGCAGTGGTGCATCAAACTCAGTATTCATTGCTTTTCTCCAGCACGGATTCTGCATGGCAGTGGAGTAACAAGTAGGTTCCATGGTTAGTTGGGTAGATTCAGTAAGAAGAGCTCGGGGTAAGGGATAACAGATAGTGGCATCTGTATGAATTTTAGGTTTGGTGATGAGGTTCTTTGCACGTGTAGTCATGGGGTGAGTTGATAAGGGAAGGGGTGTCTGTGAGCTTGTGTTTGGGATAGTTGGATAGGACGGTTCAGGTGGGGGAGGGGGGTTTAAGGAATCTGAAGAGGATAGTGAGTGATGGTGTGGTGGTGTTGTGGCAAGACTCTGTTGGATGATGTTTTCTATTGATGATGGAGAGTCCAAATAAGGTGTTGTCGTGGCCTGATAGTCATGAGGAATGAGTAATGGACTTGGATTGTTGAATACCTGCACAGATATGTTAGGGGACAAAGAAGATGTAGGAGAAGCATACGTGCATGGAAAAGAGTTTTCATTAAATACTACATCCCGGGAAATATAAACTCTATTTAATGGTAAGTGAAGGCACTTGTACCCTTTATGAAGGGGATTATACCCTAAAAAAAGACACAATATAGACCATGGTTCGAGTTTATTTTTATTATAAGGACGTAAGTTTGGCCAACACGCCCAACCAAAAGTGCGTAAAAAGGAGTAATCGGGTTCACAATGAAAGAGAGTGTGAAAGGGTGAATTATTTTGAAACACAGGGGTGGGTATGTGATTTATAAGATAGCATGCCGTAGAAAATGCATCATCCCAAAATTGGAGAGGAACTTTGGTGTGAAAAAGTAAGGCTAAGCCAGTTTCGACAATATGTCGATGTTTGCGTTCAATTTTGCCATTTTGTTGATGTGTGTAGGGGCAAGAGACACGATGGGAGATACCGAGAGTTTGAAGGAGTGTGTGAAAGGGACGTTATTCACCACCCCAATTAGATTGGACTATACAAATTTTTTCCTTAAAAAAGCATTCAACATAATTTTTAAATTTATGAAAAATTCTAGTGACATCACCCCTACAATAAATGGGATACAACCAAGTGTATCGACTAAAATCATCTAAAAAGGAAACATAATATTTAAAACAAGATTTGGAGCAAATGGGGGCAGGGCCCCAAACATCTATATGGATGAGCTTTAAAGGATAGGTAGAGCGAGAGAGAGATGCAGAGGATGGTAATTGTTTGGACTTGGAACTGAGGCACGCGGAGCATGGATCAGTGACTTTAGAATTAGAAATTGGAAGTTGAAAGGAGGAAATAATTTTCCTGACTAGCTTGAGGGAAGGGTGGCCAAGCCGTGAGTGCCACTGAGGAAGAGAGACGCGTTCACCAATTAAAGTGAAAGGGGATGTTTGATTTTTAAAAGATGGGAATTGATAGATATTCGAGCCGTGAAACAACAATTTCTTCGAACGTCGATCCTTCAAAAGAAAATAATTTGGGTGAAATTCAAAGAAGGTGTTAGTATCAGATGTGAATTTATGAACCGATAATAAATTCTTGGAAATTTGAGGAACATGGAGAACATTAAGGAGGTCAAAGTGAAGAGTTGGAGAAAAGAGACGGGTGTGTCCAATATGATGAATGGACAGCCCTTTACCATTGCCAATTCATATCTGATCAAGGCCATGAAATTCTTCCGACTTGAGGTTGAGGTTTTTCATGTTAGAAGTTACATGATGAGTTGCACCGGAGTCTGGATCCCAATTGAGATTAGGACCATGAGAAGGAGCTGAAAGGTAGGCTTATGGTGGCTGAGGAGAGTCTTTGGAGAAGGACTTGTTGTAGCGATTTGAACAATCAAGAGCGATATGTCCCACACGGTTACAGACTTGGCAGACAGGGCGAGAAGAAGAGCCACGGACTAGAAAGAAATGAGTGTTGCGCCCCCTGCCACGTGACTGTCGATTTGAATATGGTCGTGAAGGCCCCCTTCTAGAAGGTGGGGCACCAAGGATTGAGTTGTAGCCGCTGCGATGAGGTCAAAAGGAATTTCCTCCACAGGCTGCATAGTAAGCCCTAGTGACAGAGAGGTCAATGGATGAGTGATGGTGCTCAAGTCTGAGTTCATGGGAGAGGAGATGGCCATAGATTTCTTCTACAGACAGAGGTTCAACACGAGTTGTAACTCACATAACGAAGGGATCATAATCAGGTCCTAGTCTAGCAAGCAGGAAAGCCACCATTTCAAAATCATTAAGAGGTTGACCCACGGTAGCCAGGGAGTCAGTGATAGATTGGAACTTTTGAAAGTAGTCAGCAATAGAGGAGCTTCCTTTTTTTAAGGTAGCTAATTGATAGTGAACCTACATGGTGCGTGCACGAGATTGAGACGTGAATAGTGTCTCCAAAGTTGTCCAGGCAGATCTGGAGGTGGTGCAACGTGTAACATGAGTGAGCATTTTTTTCGTAAGGAGTTGAATTGATGGCACCAAGAATGATTTGATTTTGCATGGTCCAATAGTGGACGGTGGGGGGGGGGTAGTAGTGCCATCTATGTACCCGAAGAGATTTCCACCTCTAAGATGAGGAACAATTTGAGGGAGCCATAAAGGATAGTTGTCCCGAGTGAGTTTAACGGGATTGAAGTTGGTGAAGGTGATCAAAGGAAGGGTTTGAGTGGAGGCGAGGGTTGCTACTGCAGACATGGTGAGAGGGGATGAAAGAAAGAAAGAAAAAAAAAAGACGTAAGCCAGGTGTGTTCTGATACCATTTAAAATCTATAATATATTTTCTGCAATGCCATAACGCAGGTTTTGTTCTTATATTTATAGTAGGAGAAGGATATATACAAACGGGTAAGAGATAAATTATGAGGGTTGAGATACACTTGAAGTGATCTTAGCTTGATCCTTATCTCCTTTTACAATAGTGAATGAGCTGAGTTTAACTATGTTGTTGGTGGGTTTGACTAGTAGTCTAATAATGCATAACATGTCATTCATCTTTTCTACCTAAAAGGGGAAAAAAGCAAGTACCCATGGATTTTTTTTAAAATGAGGGAGGAACTCATCTTTTCTACCTAAAAGGGGAAAAAAGCAAGTACCCATGGATTTTTTTTAAAATGAGGGAGGAACTGGGCCACCCAAGGATAGGCGTTTGACCTTTGTAAATTTGTTCCAATATGCACTCTTTTATTTTTATTTTTTCGAGTAAATTTCATTAAAATGTATAATTTAAAATAAACTAAAATATTATTTTTAAGAATAAAACTATATATTTTTTTATAAAACTATTATGTGCTTTTTAAAAAAAGCTTCATGATTTGTATTTATTTTTTCTAAAATTTTAACTTTTAGCTTTTATATGTAAAATTGTTATATATTGCATGGTTATATAAAAAGAATAGGAAAAAAAAAACTATTGTCCACAATGAGGTAGTCGGTCTTTCTCCGCAAGTCAACATTACCCACCTCGGCCATCAAAAGTCCAACTAATGTGTCGTGTCAACTTTAAATAGGGTAGCTTCGCTGGCTCTCATATTACTATATTATTATTATTATTATTATTATTATTATTATTATTATGATTTTGAGTTCAAAATAATCCCGAGAAAGAAACTTTTTAAATACTTAAATACAATTTGATTTGGTTAGAATTTGATTAGAAAGAAATTAATTTGGGTGTAAGAAAACTTATCTGATAAAGAGTGCAGCTATCTTTAACCATGCCAAGTTTCGTTCTCGGTCCCTCAGTTTTTGCTTTTATTTTTGGTTTGCTTACCCAGCTTTGATTTTTTTTAATTTAACCCTCGAAAATATTTTTTAATTTTTAAAATTATTTTTAAGATTAATATATCAAAATAATTTAAAATTTTTAATTTAAAATAAAGATAAATAAATGAAAGTACACTCCTCAGATCTACATTTATATATATAATTTTCCAAGGTCATCAACCAAATCTTGTCATGGCTTGTTCTTCAGTTATTTTGAAACGTTCACCGGGGAAGTACAAGAAGCAATAAGGACATGGTTCAGCGACAGATTTGAACATGGGATAACATGCGCATGACTGCTGTTACCTCCTCGCTACTATCAATAATTAACGTTTTCAATAAATTAGTCTCGTCAAGGAATCTTTTTTGTTATCATCGTCGCTGTCGGGGATAAAATTTTGAATAGATTTAACGTATTATTTTTAGTTCCCCGACAATTTTTTTCCCGCAAGAAATTACTTTTTGCTCCATTCTTAAGAGAAAAAAGAAAAAAAAAAAAAAGCATCAGTCATAAGCTAGCCAAAAAGTTTTGTGAGAGGGAAACCAAACAACCCCAGATGAAT
Organism: Populus davidiana; assembly: GCA_030145905.1. Lineage (NCBI taxonomy): Eukaryota > Viridiplantae > Streptophyta > Magnoliopsida > Malpighiales > Salicaceae > Populus > Populus davidiana. The sequence goes on along the minus strand of CM057801.1, from coordinate 6,580,015 downwards.
AGCATATCCTTTTAATTAATTGGAGATATTTTGAACAAAATATAGCTTGGAGAAGACGGTGGTGCTAAAGTGAATGTCTACATCAGAGAAGGACTGGCGATAAAATGGTTGAAAGTTAGTTGAGGCATATATGGACCAGCAAATTATAATATATGGTCAGTAGAATGGGACCTGTGTACTATTAATATTCAAGAAATGAGATGCTTGTAAACTACAAAACGGGCACAACATGATGGTCCCCGTCCACGTTTCTTGATGGGATTTTCCATGAAACTCTCATCTCAAGACGAAGTGACTGGACCATATGCATAATAATGAGTGTTTTATTTTTGTGTTTTAAAATTATATTTTAAAAAAATAAAATTATATTTATTTTATTTTAAATTAATTTTTTATATTTTATATTATTTTAATGTGTTGATCTTAAAATAAAATAAAAATATTTTTTTAAATAAAAAATACTTTAAAAAATAATAATTAAAAAAAAAATTAGCCCTTTAATTTAAATTATATAAAACTTGATTTAATATAACCTGGTTAATTTGATTGATTTAAAAGCAATTTGGATAACTTGTAAAATATAGTTTGACTTAAAAAAGTTAAATCAATATCTTTTTAAAAAAGTATTAAGATAAATATATTACAAACCTATCAAATTCATAATCTAGATCATGAGATTATAATAACTCTTAAAAAACTATATCAAAACAAATTATAAAACACAATTCCTAATCAACTTAATGTAAAAATATAAAATTAAAAAAAAATTAATTAAACAAAAAAAACCAGTTAATTCAGGTTAACCTATCAAATTTATTATTTAATTATAAAGTCAGGATTCTATAAAAAATAAATCAAAATAAATTATAAAACTTAATTTTCAACAAACTTTAGGTTAAAGAATGAGATTAAAAATAAAAAAAAGAAGAAGATAAAAACATATTAGTATTTTTTAAAAAGTTGTCTTGTTGCTAATGTATTTGTTAGTAAAAACAAAATTAAACTATATAAAACTTGATTTAATATAACATAGTTGATTTTATATGTTTAAAAGTAATTTGGACGACTTGTAAAACATAGTTTGATTTAAAAAAATTAAACTGATATATTTTTTAAAAGTATTGAGGCAAATATATTACATTATCTAGATCAATTCGGTTTAACCTGTCAAATTTATAATCTGAATCATGAGATTATAATAACCCTAAAAATAAAATTAAAATAAATTATAAAACACAATTCTCAATCAACTCAATGTTGAAGTATGAAATTATATATAAAAAGATAATAATAAATTGGAGTTAATTAAAGTTAACTCATTAAATTTATGATCTAATCATAAAATTAAAATAACTTATAAAAAATAAATCAAAATAAATTATAAAACTTAATCTTCAACAAACTCTAGGTTAAAGAATAAGATTAAAAATTTTAAAAAATAAAAATAAAAAACAAAATACTACGCTAGTAAAAGGAGGTCGGTAGTGATTTTATAAACATATAGCCATAGCATTGGATTTTTTGGCGCTGTAATCGGTTGCAGCCGTGTAGCCAAGCCATGAAGTTTTTTGGATAAGACTTCACAAGGTCCTTTTTGACGCGCAAACAGACGTATGCATGCTGTGGACCTCAATAATTGTTAGATATTGCATGCTGTGGACCTTAGACGTATGCAAACAATTTATTTTCTTTTCTTTTTTCAAAGTTTTAAAATCTCCTAATTTAATTCTTAAAAAAATGCATTTTCTGTCAAACTTTTCTTTAATTTGTCCTTGGAGTTTTTATTCCAACAACATGCTAAAAATCTTATTGTCAGAAATTTTCACCCCCATGGAAAACATTCTAGAATGCCATAATTTTATAAAATTAATAGTTTATAGTCGTTAGGAATTATATATCTCTTAAAATCTAAGGTCTTTTTTATTTGAGAGAGTGATTTTTAGCTTGACAGGAAATGGTTTTTTGAAAACTATTTTTCAAACTTTTTTATATTTGTTTGTCATTAAAAAAATTTGTTAATAAAATAAATTTTCCAGTCAAAGAAAAATTTAACTTTATTTTTAGAAAAGTGTTTTCCTTTTATTTTTGGAGGAAAACATTTTCTGAAAGTTATGAAAAATTTAAAAATATCATATTATTTGTTGATTATATCAAATTTGATCCTCAAACTATTGATTGTTATATATATATATTAAATTTTTTTTTTCAATTTCATCACTTAAAATTTGATTTTTATATTATCTTTAGTCATCGTTTTTATAATTATTATTTATTTTTTTCTTATCATTTTTTAATTAAAATTTTTTATCTATCAAATTTGATCTTTATTTTTTTTATTGTTACTTATTTTATTTGAAATAATTTATGAAATGGTAATTATTATTTTATTTTCTTCATCTTTTAATTTTCTTTATTTGTTAAATTTGATATTTATTATTTTATTTATTATTTATTTTATTTAAGATAATTTATGAAATTATAAAAAAAAATTTCAATTTCACTCTCTCTCTCTATTATTTGGTTAAATGTCTTTTTTTATATAAATTTTTTTGTCTTAACCATAGTACCTAAAAGTTCATTGGACCCTAATTAATTCGGTCAAAACAGGTTGGTGGGGTAATGCTCTCTCAGTTATAATGAACTTCATTTACAAAGCTCGAACTTAAAATTTAAATTAAATATAATAAATATCAAATCACTTGAACCAATTATGAGCATAATTGATGCTTTTTTTATTTATAAATTACGCTTGAATTTATTTATTTTTGGATATATTTGCATGTTGTCCTATGATCTTATAGAGGAACGATATTCGAAGTACAATGCTTCTTTTCTCTGACATATATTTATTTAAATTGTTTAGATAAGGGGGCTGGGCATCTTTTGCTAGCCTTGTCACTAACTACAGTGTACAACAGATCATGGAGGCTATCTTTTGTAACGATTAGCAAACACACCCGCGCGTTGTTTCGGAGCTGCTGGTATAATTTATCTAAATTTTGAATAAATTACAATCAAATTAAATTCAAGAAAAAAATCAAAAACACTTTATATTAATAATAATAAAAAATTAATAAATCCATAGTCTCATAGAGGCAAGGTCATTTTGTACGAAATAAAATACCAAAGTATTATTTTTTCTCTACTTTCTCCATTTTTTTTTAATTTTAATTTATTCATATACTTGATTCAATTGTTTTTAATTGATACTATGTTCTAATCACTTATTTTTTTAATTAAATTACAGTTTCTAATATTCAAGTGTGGATATTTTATAAGTTTTTTCGATTATTTAAATAAAATTTTAATTATGTAAAAAAAAAAACTGACAAACAAAGTAATATATAATTTACATTTAAGAGCTCGAGCATAAAACATTAAGAAACTATAAATTAAGATTTATTTATCATAATAAATTCTAATTGTTTTACTTAATTATTTATATAATATGAGGACGTGTGAAATTAAAGAGAAAATAATTGTAATATAATAAAATCATCATATTCAATTTATTTCACATTTTTTTTTAATTTTCAAAAAACATTCTAAAATCCAAAAAAAGGGAAAGCCTAAAATTCATTTTTTGTATATACTAGGCAGTTTTGAAAATAAAGTTTTATTTAGAAAACTGATGTGTAAGAAAAACAACTTTTAAATTTCTGAAAAATAAATATATTTTATTAGATGATTTTTTATTTATTTTTCAAACTTAATTAGACTAGTGAGCAAGAATTTTTTAATAAGTAGTCAAAACATAAAAGATATTCAAGAAAAGTCTGTTCATAAATGTTTATACACACACATTAGAACTCATGAAAAAATAAAGTTATTCAAATATACTTCCAACATAAATATAATAATAGAATTCAAATTTACAATTTATATCAATTCAAAATTCTCCGTGACATCAAAATTTTCATTAAAATTTCCAAATCAAGGAAATCTCTAAATTTTAGGGATTAATATCTAACCTTTCATTAAGAATAAAAGTTGATGAATTCTATTATTTTTAGAGATTAACAACATATTTCTCGACAACTTTTCAACATCCTTTTTTATTTTTTTAAAAAAACTATAAATATCATAAGATACATCATAAAAAAGGTTAAAAAATAGATTTAAATAATTAATAGCATATGTAGAATAAATTTAAAAACAAAACAGCCAGCAAAAATAACATTTCGTTTGAAAGGTTGCAGTAACAGTGACATTGATTTTTCTTTAGACATAACTAACCCAATATCTAAATCTTTGAGACTAATTTCAATTTTTGGATTCATAGTTTCTTTTTATTATTAAAAAGTCCTATATTAACTATGTGACACAATTAACTAACAACTAGACTACGATATCAAGGGAAGCGAGATTAATAATATCAATAATAGCATTGTAAGCAACCAAATTTAAAAAATAAATAAAAGTAAAGTAGTCTCCCTTTTTTTGGCATGGAAACTTTAATTTGATCCATGAAGTTTTAGTTTGTGTATTATTTAATCCCTATTGTTTTGTTTTAGCATTTTACATTTTGATCCCAAACTTCATTTATTCATGTTTTTGTATCTAGAAGTTGAGAGAGAAAGAGAGACAAACATTGTAAAAAATTGAGAAAATAAATAAAAAGCGCTCATTTCTGGATGGCTAGTCTTGTTGTCAATAAGAATTGAATAAATGTGGTGTTGCATTTTAACCATGTCGAAAAGAAATAGATCAAGATTCATAAAATGTTATTTTTATTTGTTGAAATTTCTTTTTTAAAAGTGATTAAAGAATATTTTGGGATTAAAAATTGATTTATTGAGATTTTTAGAGTGTTGTTGAGGTGTTTATAGATAAAAACAAGTTAAAAAATATGATTTTAAATCCCAAAACCCAAACCTTGAATTTTCAATGACCACAAAATTATTCAAAGAACAACAAGTTAATTTTCATTTAAAAACAAAACTCAAAGTAGATTAAAAAAAATCAATTAGTAGCACTTGGCCTTTTCATTTTTTTTTTTTAATTTTTCTAAGTAATACCCTCTTTCTTATTTCTTAAATTGTTTAGTTTAACTTTTTTAAAATAGTAATTCATCTTCTTAATTATTTTTAAAAATTTTAAGGAAATAATTGTAATAATTTACCTTTAAATTTTTCCTCTTATATTTTCTATAAACAAATTGTATTTACATAACATATTTATATAAATAAAAATTATTGGGTTATTAATCTCTAAAATAAAATAAATGACAATGTATACAATAAAAAGGACAAGTGAGAGAAAAATATTTGTTTGTGCATCTATCCTTTGCCTTCTGTTATAATTTGTTTTTCTCTTTAGTATTTAATTAACAGCAACAACTATTTTTTTATTTATTTATCATTTCATATCTTTTCAAAAAAAATTTATTAAGCATAAATTAATACCATCTTTCTATTTCTCAGTTGGAGAATTAATAATACTGGAAAGCACTTTCTTGACACTATCTTCTTTTCTCTTAGAAATTAACCTGAAATATTGCCATAACGTGATCAGTGAGCCACATACGGCTTTACAGGAGATGAGCCACAAGTCGATCCAAGAAGCCAAGCCAACAGTTGATCAATGACAAATACAGCCAAGAGACACAGTTGAAAAATCATATCTACTCCATAGCTAAGACTGCTACTACTTAGATAAATAAATCACTAAAATCCATCACCACCGATCGATTTATAAAAAGAAGGTGGCGCAACTTGCATATCTTTTACATTCATTATGAAATGAGCATGGAGCTAGGATGCTCAAGCTAGAAGCTTACAAGTTACAACAACCATGTATTTGTCCCATAATAGAATTCAAACTTGCAATTAATATCAATTTAAAATTTTTAAAGGCATTAAAATTTTAGGGATGAATGTCAAAATTTTCATTAAAATTTCCAAATCAAGAAAATCTCTAATTTTAAGGGATTAACATCTAAATTTTTATTAAAAATAAAAATCGATGAAACCTACTATTTTTAGAGATTAATATCATATTTCTTGACAAGTTTTCAAGATTCTTTTTTTTTTTTTTAAAAAAACTATAAATATAATAAGATACATCATAAAAAAGGTTAAGAAATAGATTTAGATAATTAATAAAATATGTAGAATGAATTTAAGAGAAAATAAACAGTAAAAATAACTTTTCATTTGAAAGGTTGCAATAAAGTTGATGTCAATCTTTTCTTAGGCATAACTAATTCAATATTAGAATCTTTAAGACTAATTTTTATTTTTTTATTCCTAGCTTTCTTTTATTACTAGAGAGTCTTGTATTCATGGTGTGACACAATTAACTAACAACTAAACTTCGAAACCAAAAGGAGCAGGATTAATAATCAATTATAGCATTGTAAGCAACCAAATTTAAAAATTAAATAAAAATAAAGTAGTCTCCTTCTTTATGGCATGGAAACCTTAATTTGATACATGAAGTTTTAGTTTATGTATTATTCAATTTCTATAGTTTTGTTTTAGCATATTACACTTTGATTCCAAACTTTATTTATTCATGTTTTTGTTTCTAGAAGTTGAGAGAAAAAAAGAAAGGGAGTCATTGTAAAATATTGAGAAGATGGATAGAAATTGCTCATGCCCGCGGGATGGCTAGTCTTGTTGTCAATAAAAGTTGAATAAATGTGGTGTTACATTTTAACCATGTAAAAAAAGAAGAAGCAGGGTTGATAAAATATTCTTTTTATTTATTGAAAATATTTCATTTTTTAAAATGATTAAATAATCTTTTGAGATTAAAAATTGATTTATTAAGGTATTTAGGAAGTTGTTGAGATATTTTAGATGAAAACAAATTGAAAATATAATTTTAAATCCCAAAACCTGGACTTTGAATTTTCAATGACAAAAACATTATCCAAAGAATGACAAGTTATCTGCCATGGTAGATTATGTGTCATCCATTTAAAAAAAAAAAAAAACTAGAGTAGATTAAAAAAAATCAATTAGGAGCACATGGCCTTTTCAATTATTTTTTTAAAAATTTCTAAGTAATACCCTCTTTCTTATTTCTTAAATTGTTTAGTTTAACTTTTTTAAAATAGTAATTCATCTCCTTAATTATTTTTTAAAATTTTAAGGAAATAATTGTAATAATTTGCCTTTAATTATTTTCCTCTTATATTTTCTATAAACAAATTGTATTTACATAACATATTTACATAAATAAAAATATAGGGTTATTAGCAAACAGAATTAATACCATCTTTCTGTTTCTCAGTTGAAGAATTAATAATACTGGAAGCACATTCTTGACACTATCTTCTTTTCTCTTAGAAATTAACTTGAAATATTGCCATAACGCAGTGCCGGGTATATATAACTAGCTTGTTATATATATCAAGAAGGATTGGTAGCCTAAAATCCACTGAAGAGGCCGTAACTTTGATCAGTGAGCAACGTACGGCTTTACAGGAGATGAGCCACAAGTCGATCCAAGAAGCCAAGCCAACAGTTGATCAATGACAAATACAGCCAAGAGACACAGTTGAAAAATCATATCTACTCCATAGCTAAGACTGCTACTACTTAGATAAATAAATCACTAAAATCCATCACTACCGATTGATTTATAAAAAGAAGGTGGCGCAACTTGCATATCTTTTTCATTCATTATGAAATGAGCATGGAGCTAGGATGCTCAAGCTAGAAGCTTACAACAACCATGTATTTGTCCCATATGCTCTCAGTTTTGCGTAAGTACACGTTATAAGTGTACAACAACCAAATATTTGTACCATATGCTTAAGTTTTTCCTATATATCACCTGTTAGTTGGCATCGTCTTTCACTGAACTCATTCTATACCACATCAATGGCTTCATCACCCGCTTCTCTGGTTTTCAAAGTTCACAGACGTGAGCCTGAGTTGATCAAACCAGCGACGCCCACCCCGCATGAGTTCAAACTGCTATCTGACATTGATGACCAAGAAGGGCTTCGATTCCACATTCCAGTCATACAATTCTATCGCCACAATCCCTCAGTGCAAGGGAAAGACCCCGTCAAGGTCATCAGAGAAGCAATTGCTAAAACGTTAGTGTCTTACTATCCATTTGCCGGTAGGCTGAGGGAAGGGGATAACCGCAAGCTCATGGTGGAATGCACTGGCGAGGGTATCTTGTTTATAGAGGCTGACGCTGATGTTACTCTTGAGCAGTTTGGTGATGCACTTCAACCTCCATTTCCTTGCCTGGAGGAGCTCATCTTTGACGTCCCTGGCTCTAGCGGGGTGCTAAACTGCCCTCTGTTACTTATTCAGGTATGTTTCACTGCACCCGTGCATGGACAAGTATATTGTTTATATAAATATTCCCTCTCTTAACTTTTTTTTTCTTCATTTCGGGATGCTTTCAATATTATATAAAAAAAAATCCAAACTATTTACTTTTAATGTTATATCCTAATTAGTAATTACAAATATTATTAAATCTAATTGGGTGGATTAATCTATCACTTAATTCACCGATTGAGTTTGATATTTTTTAAAAAGATATATTTTTGAAATGATATGTACTTATAACTCATTTAACTTTTTTTCAAGTTATGTATTGTTTTTTCTTGAAGAAAAATTAAAAAGAATAAAAAATAACTGCAAAAAATAATTAATTAGTTTTTAAGACTATAAAAACTATAATATATTTAAAAACAAGTAAAATAAAAACTAATTTATAATTTACTCTCACATATATCAACAGTCATTTTGAAAGATAGACAATGGTAACAAAATTATAAGAGTTTCTTTCTTTTTTTTTCTTTTTTCCATGAAACGATAAAATATGCAATTACAGTTACAATTTTGTACTCATTTGATGTCAAATAAATATATAATTATTTATATAGTTTTAAAACTCGGTTTGGCTGATAAGTCAACTTAGAATTTGGTCGATTTGGAACCAGAATTGGACCGGGTTTATGAAAAAATAAAAAAAGTTAAAAACTTAGTTGACTTGATGGATTGACTCGATGATCCAACAAGATTCGATCAAAAATCCAGTTGTAACCTATTAATTATTTATTTTTTAAACTAAAATGATATCGTTTTGATTTATAAAAAAAATAATATTGACCTATATGATCTCGTAACCTGTTCCGGTCAAAACATGACCCAAGTCTTGGTCAACAATCGGGTTGGGTTTAAAAACAATAATTTTTCTATTAAAAGAAGAAGAAGAAGAGTTTCGTGCGAAGAAGCTTTTTATCTGGTTTTAACCCCGTAAGTTTCTCTTTTAGAAATCCATGGGAATCTATATATTTTCTATAGCAGGATAAGAAAACCAGTTAAACAGAGGAGGAAGATCAAATCACACCATATATGTTACATGAGGTTCAAAAGTACTCTTTAGTATATACTTTCAGGGAATTAAGGAATACTTTAAATCAGAGGTGTTGACACAGGCATAGCCCAATTCATGGTGTCTGATATACTACGCAAAATGGCAGGTGACACGCCTCAAGTGTGGTGGTTTTATCTTTGGCCTTCGCCTCAATCATACCATGAGTGATGCCACCGGCATAGTCCAATTCATGGCGGCGGTTGGTGAGATGGCACGCGGAGCCACTGCCCCCTCCGTCCCAGCTGTGTGGGAAAGGCATGTTCTGAATGCAAGAGACCCACCACAGGTTTCATGCATACACCGTGAGTACGAGGAGGTAGCTGACACCAAGGGTACAATTATTCCACTTGATGATATGGCTCATCGTTCCTTTTTCTTTGGCCCTTCAGAGATATCTGCTCTTCGAAAATTGATCCCACCTCACCTCAGCCGGTGTTCCACTTTCGAAATATTAACAGCATGTCTTTGGAAATGTCGGACCATTGCCCTCCAACCAGATCCCACTGAAGAGATGCGCATAATATGCCTTGTCAATGCTCGTGAGAAATTTAACCCTCCATTACCAACTGGATACTACGGTAATGGCTTTGCTTTTCCGGTAGCAGTGGCAACTGCCGGGGAACTCTCGGAGAAGCCATTTGGATATGCCTTGGAATTGGTAAGAAAGGCCAAGGCTGAAGTGACAGAGGAGTATATGCGATCGGTAGCATCTTTGATGGTAACCAAGGGGAGACCTCATTTTACAGTGGTGAGGGCATACCTTGTATCGGACTTAAGAAATGCAGGATTCGAAGTGGTAGATTTCGGTTGGGGTAACGCCATATACGGCGGGGCTGCCAAAGGTGGAGTTGGGGCAATCCCTGGAGTTGCAAGCTTTTATATTCCATTTAAAAACAAAAAAGGAGAAAATGGGATTGTGGTGCCATTTTGCTTGCCAGCTCCTGCCATGGAAAGATTTGTCGAGGAGCTTGACGGTATGTTGAAGGGCCAGCTACAAAGTGGGCAAGCTCATTCCAAATTTATCGCATCTTCCTTATAAGTTTAATTGTTTACTTCTTTTTTTCTCCCGTAATCTAAATGGTTACTCTGTGATATGATGTAACGAGGTTAAAAGTGTGCGTGTGAAAGTGATGAGGAGTGCTGCTAAAAAGAAAAGAAAAAAAAGATAGCGACGATCGATGAGAGAATGAATAATATTTACACCCATCATTTATGTATTGTTTGTTTGAAATTTTCTACAAAAGTTTACTGAAACATTCACTTTTCCTGTCAATTTAGCTCTGTGTTCTGATGATAAATCATTTGTTGCAATTATAATCAGGTGAAAGTATACTGCGTACGTACATACACATGTACACGCGAGGTTGCAAAACGATTATTTCTAGTTGCATACAAGTGATGTTCAAAATCATCTACAAAACTGATATTATTATTATATTTTATTTAAAAAAATAATACGGTATATCAAAGTAAGTGCATAGACCCGGAGTCCCTGATATCTGCAGGCGCTCTGGACTGGCGCGCACCAACCTAGTCGCACCTAAAAAACAAGCATGCTAGGTCTAGCATATCTTCAAGCTCATTTCCCAATACATCTAGCATGACATCAGGCGCTCTGTACTGGCGCGCACCTAAAAACCAAGCATGCTAGGTCTAGCATATCTTCAATCTCATTTCCCAATAAATCTAGCGTGACATCAGGTATAGATATAAAAACAGTTAGGAACGCGGTTAAAACCACGTTATCACAAAATTTAAATTTTATTTTTTTATTTAAATTTAATATAATTAGCTAATATTAAAAATAATTTTTAAAAAATAAAAAATATATTATTAACATGTATTTTAACATAAAAAATTATTTGAAAAGTAACCATTATTATACTGCCAAACATATTAATACTGAACAAGTGCACTGTTATGTTATGCCCAGAAAGTTACTAGGATTCTTAGGCAGTGTTTGAGAATGCGGTTCAACCAGCGTTCCTAAAAAATTTGAAAGTTTTTTTTTTTGTTTTGCTAAAATTGAGTGTGGTTTGTACTTTTTGGATCGTTTTGATGTGCTGATGTCAAAAATAATTTTTAAAAAATGAAAAAACATCATTAACATGTATTTCAGCATGAAAAGTTATTTGAAAAGCAATCACTACCAAACTGTCTAACACGCTCTTGCTCTTAGTAAGCAGAAGAAACACGCTCTTAGTAAGCAGAAGAGGATAAAGTCTTTTGGTGATCATGCAATATTACATAAAAAGTCATACTTTGATCTAGCACAAATGGATAGAAAACCTACATATCAGTTTGCCAGTGCCCTTGAGAAATAAAGTTGTACAACTTAGCGCCAGGTTGCCAGGTTGAAAGCCTAAGATAAACGAATCATTTATATACTCCATTAAAATTGACGAGGAATCATAAATGATTGTAAACTTTACAAGCTAGATAGCATTGTGTGGAATGTCAAGGCAAATAACTACTTCATAGCAAAATATCTTTTTCCTCCTTAAAACACATCACCTAAAGTATTTCACAATATTTTTAAAGTTTTATGAATTAAATCCCTATTTTACTTTTCTTGTTCTACAATCGTAATTCCCTCCATAAATTACATTCTAATTTTTAATTTTTAAAATTAATTTTCAATCAAGTTATAATTAATAAATTATTCTAGTTGAATTTTTTCACCAATGATTCTTAATGTTAGTGATTCATTAAGTTCTTAATATATTATTACAAATATAAATTACAATCCTAAATAAAAATATGATTAATAAATTAAATAATTTAATTTATTAGCATTTAATAAATTAATTGATTTATATTTAAAGATTAAATGCATTGTCTAGTAACATGTTATGATGCTCTAAATATTAAAAAATGATATATGATTTGACTTAATATTTTACTTATTTCTTAGTGTAATTATTTTCATTAAATATTGTTTACTGACTATATATATATATATATATCCTCAGTTCGCTCGCGCGTGTGGGATTTCGTTGTCACGAGTTCGGGCACGTGATGAAAGCATAAGAACATTGTTTTTCTAAAAAATAGTCGCCTGCCTCCTTATTAAAAATATTAAATAAAGCAGGTCCATACCCGCGAGTCTGGTCCAGGCCCATACGCACCTTGCCTGCTCTCATAGCACTTGGTCTCCTTCTTCTTCTTTTATGTTTTTTTTTTTTTTTTTTTCTGGCACTCAAATTGTTTTTACTATATTATCTTATTTTTCAGTTTTGAGTTGTTAAATATTGTTTTTAATAATAATAAAAATCCTATTGAAATAGTTTTTTTATTCTTCAATTCTTTAAATAAAATTTGAACAATTAGTTTATCACATTTATAATTTTTTTTAATTTTCAATAACATTTAAAATATTAAAATACAATTTTAGTATTTTTATTTTCTTGTAACAATCATAATTTTTTTTTAAAAGAAATAATGATTACAGTTAAAAATATTTGCTTAAGATAAGAGATATGAAAATAAAAAAAATTATATTTAGAAATTTTTTTTAAAATAACTGTATTTTAGAGTTGAATAACAATAGAAAAAAACCCATCAAATCTAGATATTTTATTTTTGTGTTTTAAAAAATTTAGTCCCTCGTAGCATAGTGATGACATATAAAATATACTTTATTGAAGTTCCTTGGAGAAAAAAAAAAAAAAAAGAAGAAGAAGAAGAAGAAGAAGAAGTTGAATCTTTCAAATAAAATAAAAATAAGCCAAATTAATATAAAAAAGTGATGGTTTAATCTATTTTTACTAAAAACTATTTTTAATATTTTTCTAAGACAATTGATTTCGTAAAATAAGTCTCACAAAAACATAAAAAGTGATATCATGAATGAAAAGTATATGATAATGGTACAAATTTATCAGAGACTTATTAGCTATGTATTGAGTTTAATTGAACAAATTCAAATACTGCAAGGGTTTATTGAAATAATTCAACATGTTTTTTAACCTATATATTGATACATCTAGTTTCTGTTCGTTTTCCATTCCTTTTCCTCTCACATAGAAAACAATGTCTATATAATTGCTGACCTTATGGTTTTTATAGTTACACCTTCATGAAGCATATCAACGCACATTCAATTCAACATGATTATTTTTAAAGAGCCAACCAACAAGATGTTGGGTTTTTTGAAATTTTTATACATAGTGAAAATAATAAATATAAATTTTTAAAAGATTTCAAGATTCTCATTAGACAATCTATAATTTTTGAAGGTTTTTATAAAAATTACATGAAAATTAAATATTCTCTTTGAGACTTGATTAACTTCTTAAGATAAGTTATTGCAAATCATACGTAATTTAAGTGTTTGGCCACTAATAGTAATTCATAAGAATAACTTATGATAAATCTTTTAAAACTCTTTCAGGAAAGAGGGATCGTTACATTAGTGAATATGTTTTGTAACCAATTAGTTGGTTATATGTAACATTGATTTTATTCATGTAAAATATATTTATTATCACTAAAGACTTTCTTTATCTTTAATATTTATTTATATTTGATTAATAAATTTAAAGTAAAGATAAAATTCATGGAACTAATATGCAGGTTTTTGTCAAATAACATGTATATTGAACTAACCTATAATATAATTTCATAAAAAGAGATCACCTATATTTATGGAAAGACTCACATGCTAGTTATGTAAGTAATCCTTAGACTTGAGATTACTAAATTATCTTATATAAAAAATGTTATGCTTTGATCTTAAAGATATGTTATAATATTTTTAATATTTAGGTGATCATAACATGTTATTATATATTGTACTTGATCTTCAAATATAAATAATTTAATCATTGAATTGATAATAAATTAAATTATTTAATCTTATTTTATTTAGAATTATAATTTATATTAAAACCAACATAGTATAAAACATAATAGGTCACATTATAACAACTACTAGTTAGAATGATTAACCAGGTGTGACTTGATTAATTATCAAAGTTTAATTTCTGACCAAATATTTTAAATACATTTAACTCATGAAGTTTCTAATATATTAGTCCAAATATAAATTACAATTTTAAATAAAATAAAATAAAATAAAATAATTTATTATTAATTCAATAAATTAATTGAAAATCAAATATAATATTTCCATAAAAAATGTCATGATCACTCAAATATTTGAAAAGTTATAAATAGTTTGATTTAATCTTTAATAACTAGTTTCTCAATATTATTATTATCCTTTCATTAAGAATATTATATTTTAAATATTATAACAATTAATATATTTGCTTTATTAAATCATTTTTTTTATACCAAGTATAATTACTAATAATTTAAATATTTTTTTAAATTTCATTTTATACTGTACAAGGATTTTACAATGTCCTAGATAGATCTAATCTTTCTCTGGGAGTATAGTAGATCGATGATGGAGATTCAATTCCAAACTCATATGATGCAGATCTCTCCAAGCTGCATGTGATCGATCAAATTGAAGAGAAACGAAGAAACGTAATTATTACTTAGACAGGAAAAAAGCCACAGATGAGAAAACCGTGCTTTATATGAAAAAAAAACAGCTTAATCAAGGTTAAATGAAAAAAAAAATCAAAAGTTTTGGATTTTAAATTCTTGGAGAAGCTAGAAGAGATCAGAGAGAAGGAGAGACAATCTTGAATTTTTAGAGAACCCAAAAAAAAGAAAAATAATATTATTTTTTTATATGGAATCAGCAGCCACAAATCCATATGTTGTCATACTTGCACTAACAAATTTTTCATTCTTAAATATTAAAAGAATTATATATACACATTAGATGTATTTTTAAAAATATTTTATGTTTGAAAATAATATTTTTTTAATTTTAATTTTTAATATTAACACATTAAAATAATAAGAAGAATACTAAAACAAATATTAATTTAAAACTTTTTAAAATTTTAAAAAATTGAAATACTAAACAATAATTAAATTAGTTTCTTCAATTCGTACCAATTGTTTTCTGTCATTTGGTAGGTAATTATTGATGAAAAAGTAATTCCATCACAAATTTCTTATGGTACTATAGATCAAAATTTATTTATTAATTATTTCATCAATAATTCTCTATCGGCTACCGCACATCAAAACTTGTTGCACACTTTGCTGGCCTGATTGATCCTCTAAGAAAGCTAATAATTTTTAAAATTTTAATTTTCTTTTTAATTTTCATTAATAAAAGAATTTCAATTTTTTTAAAATTGTGAAAGAAAAATATAATATGTACAGAAAACGTTTTTTGGGATAGAGTGACATTATCCACAGAAGTTTTTTTCAAATCAAATGAAAGGTAATGTTACAATTTTTATTTAAATAAAAAAGTAAATTAAGAAAAGACATGGTATACCACGTCAACACATTCACACCAACCAAATTTATGAAAAACAAATTGCCTATCAATGGCTTTCACATTAAGCGCGTACCATGAGTTTCACATTGAAAAGTGTTGTGAAAAAATGTGATGGTTTCTGAAATTTTATACACGGATTAAAAATAATAAAAGAAAATTATTTAAGAGTTTTTAAAATTATGCTAAATAAATCTAGAATTATTTAAAAATTTATTATTTGAAGATATTATCTTAATTAGTTTTGAATAATTTTGTAAAGGCTAAGTTGTTGCGAATCACAAACCGTCAAATTGTTTAGTCTTTAATGTTAATACACACGAACCACTAGTGAAAAATCATCTAAATCCCTATTTAGGTGAGAGAGATTACTATATTTAGAGTGCTAACTTTTTATTTTGTGACTTATATAGTTTTTTGTGTTGCAGAGACCTAACTTAGTATTTATAAATTAAATATTAAATTCATTAATTTGAATATTAAAAATAAATTAAGTCTTTATTAATCATAAATATTTGTTATATAAATATAATAATAATATATGTAACTACCCAATCCACTACCAAAAAATCGGTGAAAACCAACAGAATTACCGATTGAATTTTTTTGTCGGTGATTTTTACCGACGAAAATAATTCCGTCTTGAATTCTGTCGGTATATACTGATAGAAAATATCCGTTGGTGATACGGTCGGTATATACCTACAGACTCCATCGGTATATATCGACTGTATCACCGACGGATTATATATATATTTTGGAAAGTTGCAACGGTGTGATGACGTGGATTTTTTCTAGACGATGTTACCGACAGAATGACCGAGGGATTCAAATCGGGATCTCTGTACAGTGACGTGGCACAGTCATCGGTGGACTCACCAATGGGTATACCGATGGAACGTGTCCGTCGATGATTCCATCGGTAACAGTCGATATATACCCACTATGCTGACACTCTATTTCTCCTTCTTCCTCCCCATCCCTCCTCTCTCCTCCCAAATTGCAACCAACCACCCATCCCAACTCTCCCCCTTTTCTCAACACAAACACTCAAGTTTCTTATTTTGTACGTGGTCACAATATCCGTTCTTGTGGATTTTATCATTTTTTGTAAGTAAATTTATCTTTTTTAGTTTTAACATTTAAATGTGAATTTTGTTTTTTTAGTATATGTTTTTTGTTAACGTATATACTTGTTTGATTGTTATTTGTCCAAAAAACTTATAGTATGAATGTATAATTTTGTAGTTGTTATAGTTCTTTTTAGATTTTGTCAAATTATATTTTTTTTATAAATTGTTGAAACTTTGTTTGAATTACACCGAATTAGATGTGTTGTGATAAAATAAATAATAGCTTGTTTAATGTGTCCATTTTAATTTTTATTAATTCTATTGCGAAGTTGTGATTTCCGTAAATTTATATATGCATAAATTTGTATGGATGTTGATAGTTGATAATTATAATGAATATTTAACATAAGTGTTTTTTTAGTTTGTTGGATAATGTCGGGGCAAACCAATATTTTTGCTATGTTTATTTATATAACATAGTTAATTAATACATGATGTTGTCACAATTTTATAGAGGTTCGATAGAAGTCATAGACGATCGTTCATGGATGTATCGGGACTCACCCTAAGGATTGCGGAGGATAGATTATTGTAACGGGGCTCAGGGTTTTATTAATTTTGCAACATCTATCCTAAGGAATTTTACTGATGGCGGTATTAGGTGTCCATGCAAGAAGTGTAAAAATAAAAAGTTTTAGCATCAAGATGTTATAGTGATGCATCTTCTAACCAAAAGGTTCATGGAGGATTACCTATATTGGTATGCACACGGGGAACTATTTGTTACTAATGAGAGCATGGTAGAAAGGGTGGTTGGGTCGACTTCTAGTGCTAGCAATATGCATGAAGTTGGAAAAGACAACATTAATCCTTACAAGAACATAGTTATGGATGCAATGAGAATAAGTGAAGGTAATGTCAGTGAATGTCCAATCGTAGAAGAAGAACCTAATGTAGGTGCAGCAAGGTTTTTTGATCTGTTGAAATATTCTGACGAACCATTATGGGATGGCTGCACGAACCACAGTAAATTATCGACCATAGCACAGGTGTTCACCATCAAGTCATATCACGGGTTAAATGAGGCTGGTTATGGTAAGATTATCGAATGAGTGAGAAGCATTTTACCTAAATGGAAGAGGTTGAAAGAGAACTTCTATGTTGCCAAGTCCATGATGAAACCCTCGGTTTAGGATACCAGAAAATTGACACGTGCCCTAACTTCTGCATGTTATACTACCTTGAAAATGCTGAGCTGACTGAGTGTATGACATGTGAGCATTTCCATTACAAACCTAGAACTGGTAGAGGAAAGACTCTCATGGCATATAAAAAACTTAGATACTTCCCAATCACACCTAGACTGTAAAGGTTATTCATGTCACCAAGGATTGTTGAGCACATGACATGGCACCAATCACATCATGCGGTTAATGGAGTGATGATGCATCCTACTGACGGTGAAGCCTGGAAACACTTTAACAGTGTGTATCCTCACTTTTCAGTTGAATCAAGGAACATGCATCTAAGGTTGTGTACAAACAGATGCAACCCATTTAGGTCATTTTCTGCTTCTTATTCTTGTTAGCCGGTCATACTGACGGTTTATAACTTGCTACCGGGGATGTGTATGGGGCCGGAGTTCATGTTTTTATTTATGGTCATACCAGGTACGAGCAGTCTAGGGCGGAATATAGATGTTTGTCTTCGACCGTTGATTAATGAGTTGACGCAGTTGTGGTCCTCTGGAGCTTTGACTTATGACATCTCGAGGAAACACAATTTTGTTATGAGAGCGGCTTTTATGTGGACTATTAATAACTTCCCAGCTTATGGAATGGTTTCTGGTTGGAGCACGCCTGGAAAACTAGCATGTTGATATTGTATGGAGAACAACAAGGCATTCACGCTAAGAAATGGGGGTTAAGCTTCTTTTTTTTTACTGTCACCGTCATTTCTTGCCACCGAATCATAGGCATAAAAAGAATAGAAAGGATTTCTTTGTTGGTAGAATTGAAAAGGATGTTGCACCCCTGCGTATTTCCGGTGAAAAATTATATGATGTTGTGTCGGAGTATGGTGACATTGTGTTTGGTCTCCAATCAGGTAAGCAGAAGTTTTCTGGTTTTGTTTTGACCTATAATTGGGTGAAGTGAGTTATCTTTTGGGAGCTTTCTTATTGGAAGACCAATCTTCTCCGCCATAACCTTGCCGTCATGCACATGAAAAGAACATGTTTTAAAACATTTTCAACACTGTCATGGATGTGAAGGGGAAGACAAAGGATAACATTAAGGCTAGATTGGATGTAACGTTGTTTTGTAACCGTAAAAATATGGAGTTGGTTTGTGATGGGTCACAGGGCGCAAAACCAAGATGAAGCTTCGTGTTAGAGAAAAATGCACAACTACTAGTCTATAAATGGCTTAAGAGAGACACGTTTCCTTGATGGACATGCCTCAAACATATCAAAGGCTGGTTAATATGGAGGAATGCAGATTATATGGAATAAAAAGTCATGATTGCCATGTGTTTATGCAAACACTTATCCCATTAACTTTTTGTGATTTGTTGCCATGGATATGGGATGCACTAACGGAGATCAGTCATTTCTTCAGAGATATATGCTCCAGCAAGTTGAATGTTGATCACATTGAAATGAATATCGTCGAGACAATATGCAAACTTGAGAAGATATTCCCTCCATCATTTTTTGACTCAATGGAGCATCTACCTGTACATTTACCATTTGAGGTAAAAGTTGGAGGACCAGTCTAGTACAGATGGATGTATGCATTCAAGAGGTTAGATATTATAGTTGCTATGTAATTCATAATTAAACGTTTTTTCATTTTTTTAATTTATAATTTTTGATAAATTACACACACACACACACGCACACATGCATGTACTTGTTCAATATTAAAAAAGTTAAGAACAAGGCGCATATTGAGGCGTCAATATGTGAGGCCTATATTATTGAGGAGATCTCAACATTTATCTCATGATCAACCGTGTTCCATGACATGATGATGGTGGTGAAGTGCCATCAAGTAGGAACTTGTCAATATTCTCCAATCCTAGACGACCCACACCTAAAAATGCCACGAGGGGAAGATATTTATCTGAAATAGAGTTTAGACAAGCACACAATTATGTCTTATTTAACTGTGATAAGCCAAGACCTTTTATTAAGTAAGTAGATGTTCAACTTAAATTTTGTCAAGAGTGTACTATTTATATATTATGATACCATAAACTTATATAATTTGGAACAACCTTGCAGGCAACATCGACGATAGTTACTGTCCAATAACTCATAACTGACCGAATGACAGATCTTTCAATTACAAGATGAACAATTTGCCACGTGGTTTAGAACACTTGTAAATCCTATCATAAACTCATTATCTCTTGCAATGTAATTAACTATACGTCAATATTATATAATATCCTTTAATTGATTATTGTTGTATTTTCATATACAAGGTTATGAAATTAGAGGTAGTGCTGCTATTTCATTGTCTTTACTAAACCCGGGCCCTGAAAGAAAAGTCAAGTGTTATAACGGGTATTTTGTTAATAGATTTCTTTTATACTAAAGAATATGGGCATGGAAGAAAGATATACAACAACGGTGTTTGTATTAAGGGATCGACTACTAGTGAGTTTGAAGTTGACTACTACAGTAGATTGAAAGAGGTCATCGAACTTGTTTTTATTAAAATGCTATTGGTATGACACAACTCATAGAGGAATCATAGTAGATCCTCACTATAGTCTCGTTGAAATCAACTCAAAAGCTAGACATCGCAACGTAAACGATGTATTTGTTTTCGCAAAGCAATGCTAGCAAGTTTATTACATATACACCTCTTCCTTTAAAAGGATCAATCAAGAGTTGATTTGTTATCCGTTTTAAAAACAAAACCCAAGGGTCATGTAGAGGTTGTTAAGGATAAGAACAAAGACACAAGTGTGATAGATGAAGTTTTTCAAGCTAGTTAGTTGGTTAAACCATACCGAGTTGCTCCTTCGATTGACTTAGAAGAAAATTTGAATTTTCATGTTTTCAACGATAGTTTTGCTAATGTTGACGCAAAGGAGTTGAATGTTGTTTTGAGTTCTAGTGGATTAAAGAATGTTGATGAAAAATATGATAAACACATTGAAGAGTGCGATGAATATGATGATAACAATTCAATTGAGGACGAAGATGAAAATTATGACTAAACATGCTGTAAAGCCTTATTTTTACAATGTAATATTAATGATGATATTTTGGAACATGACATATTTATTCTTCTTTAATTGTCAGCTCTTGTTATTGCGTTGTGCGTGTTGTAAGTTTGCAATTCAAGATTTTGTGCAGGAGGATAGACATAAATATATAAAGAAACTGCAAAAATATTGAATTAAATTTAATTAGTTTTTCTTAATTTTATGATATTATTGTTTGTATTGCCATAATTGTTATTGTTGAATTTATGTTTAAAATGTTGATTGAAATATAGAATTTAATTTAATTAGTTTATCTTAATTTTAGGATATTATTGTTTGTATTGCCATAATTGTTATTGTTGAATTTATATTTAAAATGTTAATTGAAATATAGAATTAAATTTAATTAGTTTATTTTAATTTAGGATATTATTGTTTGTTATGTTTTTTATTATTTTGATTAATTTTAATTGCTATTTATGAATTTTTATTGATATTAATTGAAAATATATAGATGTTGAATTCCTATAGATGTTAGGTTGTATATATGATGTTGCTAGAGTCAATTGGATTGTGGTTATTATAAAGATTGCAGGTTTGAAAACTGTGGGGGGTCTCCAGTATAGAGGAGGTGCTGCCGAATTTTTTTTAAAT